>UFQX01000754.1:101090-139200 GCA_900497675.1 Arapaima gigas | reverse complement strand
GGGGGGGGGGGGGGGGGGGGGGGGGGGAAAATCAAACCAAAGGATGTCTTTATTAAAAAGCTTGTACTAATTGTGAATTAAGGGAAAAAGTAGGTATGGAGTTATGACTAGAACCCTCCACTCCCAACTGTGTCTGTAAATTGAGGATCTGGTATAATGCAGACATAACTTGAGATACAAGCTCTTTACTTAGGAGTTCTCACGTATATGAATGAAATGATTTAATAGCTTTTACTGAATTACGAGGGTAATTTTTCACATTTACGAGTGACGAGGGGAATTTTTAAAGCTCGCACCTTTATGAGAATTTGTCCTTATGAGCTGATTTCCAGGAGTGAATTGTGTGTGCAAATAAGAGGATAAAGAGAGTTCCAAGAGGGCAGCACAAGAGCTGAAACATTCTAAAAATTTTAAAGAGGATTTGTCTAGAAAAAATAAAAAATTAAATCATGACTTTGATGTAAAAAGCAATAGTGATGAATATGACAGTGTGACAGTAATGGCAGGAAGTGTGAGGCTACAAGCCTGCTTCTGCACCCCTGCAGAGCACAATCTTAGTTTTAGAGTTTTAAATTAAAAATGGACCAGCACTGGCCTCTCTGTCACCACCAGCTGAAAGCAGATGTGCAAAAGATGCCCCGGCCATGACTCACATGGAATGTCTCTGTAGCCGCTCTCCAAAGCGTGGAAGTAGTTCATGAACTCCCGCTTGGGGATCTTGAACGTCTCAAAGAGGCCTGTGTCTTCAAAGAGTCTGTAAGAGACCTGGAACACAAGTGTCCTTCACAATTGAACACGGTGGCCTTCTTGTTAGTGTACGTTCCCCACCTCGCTGTCCTTTCAACGTTGTGACTGAACTTCTACACTTTACTACACCAATGCCTGGGGCTTCATTGTACAGACAGACACGCTTCAATCAAAGCAGCTCTAAAACCATGTTCTCCTTTAAGCTTTATATTGTTCCGAAGAGGATTAGACTTACAGCCCCCAGCAGCGCTGATGTCAAAAACCTGCCTTTTTGTGAGCAGCTCATTCATGGAATTTAGCAGTTTGTGGTGGAACCAGCAGGTGTCACTGTGGTCTGAGGTTTCCGTTTCCAGAAACGGACATTTCGTCACTGCAGCGCATGAATCGCCAACCTATGTGTGACTGAGAGTTGCTGTTCCAATTGGCCTTCACTGACTGCTGCCAGTGGCAGTCCACCCCCCTGCCCTCTATCGCCCTCTGGAGTTCAGGGGTTCTTACAGTGTTGCGCTGCAACGACTCCCCTTATTGTCTCCAACACTCACTGAGAGGACCCACTTCCCACCCTGAGATTTATGCGAGAGCCTTTTGTGTTATCACAGCCCGTTACGGAGGGGGTGTGGGGTTGTGGACAGTCGGTGCACACGTTCCTAAGGGCTCCAGCCACTTAGAACACACGTGATCCACCATGGACTCCTTTTGGGAGCTCTGGCGGGCTGCACCGACACAGTGCAGGCAGAACAGCTCCACTGTGCCCCGTGGACACACATAATTATAAATCCAGCTTCTGGTAAAATCCATGCCTCAATGAATTCTGAAGACCTACGGAGGTGCAACATGCTACTAAATGGGGGTACGTAACACACTAGCAACTTAGTTCAAATGACTTCTGACAGCCGCATTGAGGAAACATAGTCAGTCTGGAAAGAATTACCAAGCAACTACAAACAGTTACAGTACCAGTCAAAACTTATGGGACAAACAGGACGGAAGGATAAAAGCAAAGTAACCCACAAGTGGGAGCTGCTGAAAAAGAGGTGAGGACATGGTACCCGACCAGCATTAAAAAAAAATTATTCATGAAAAATCCAGATTTCAGCAAGTATACTCAAACTTTTGATGGATACTCTAAATTATTAATGTTAACGAAATAACTGTCAGAAGGCTGACAGATCACTCCCTTCGTGAGCCGAATGAGCTGCATGTCAACAGGTGGCCCAGCGCTCACCTGGCTGAGGATGCAGCCACACTTGCCGTGGGTCTTCTCCACCAGGCTGAAGATGGGGAAGTTCCAGTTGTTGAGCTGGCTCATGAGGGGTTCGAGCTCCTCCATGACCAGGGGCTCAGGTGCCAAGATGGGCTTGTCCTGTGGGACAGGGGGCCAGGGGGCCGCAGCAGACAGCTGAGTCAGTGACATGCTAACGTTACTTGATCAGCTCGAGCTAACAACCTCTAGTTCTGATAACCCTACCCCCAGGATGCAGCACCACAACTGTCTCCCAACACTGCACCCTATAAACTCCATTCGTGTTCTGAAGGATAAGATGAATACTATAAAGGAATGGATTTGAAAAGTACTAGTAGAACCACAAACAAAAGACCAGTAGGCCATGACTGCCTGATATGAGCCTTCATTCACTCCATCTTCCATGGAGGAAACACCTCACCAGACTTTGCAAAGACCCCCCCTCAGTCTCATGACACGTAAGCAAGTGCTGCCACGACAGTGTCTCCCTGTACCGCACCTCCCCATCTACTGCTGTTTCAGATTTGGCCAGCATCGTGACCTACAGAGGAGGTATACAGGAGTTCTTAGGTATGACGCACTTGGATGAGCTGTAAATTCAGCCCACAGGTACCTCTGGGGGTATCAGGGGGTGCAAAAGGATGCTGTCCGAGCGGTGGCTTCTGCAGGCCTCATGTGGGTCCGCACATTTTCCGCTGCCCCCGGGGTCCTCCTCGTTCTGAGCAACGTCGCTGCTGTCACTGTGGTTGGTCTCGTGGGTGCTCTCGTAGTCTGACGAAGGCACGGCCGCGTCATCTGCGGGCGACAGGACGAAGTGAAAACAAAAGAGCTGCAGACGCCCAGTTGCTGTGCTCGCCATTGTTTCCAGGCTCAGGCTTTGAGTACTTAGGCATCGAGGAACTCCCTCGACATCACTTATGTTCGATTGTCTGCCTGCATGAATTTATTTGGGACTTTTTTGTTCGGAGCTCTGTCATACCTTCACACTGGAACCCGGCATAGGTGAGCGGCAAGGAAAAGAGGCAACAGACAAAAACTGCTCACGCTCACCACTGCGGCGAGTCCTGTCCCCTCTGTCCATCGATCCCCCGCCATGGGTAAGTTTAATAAAAGGCCTTCCACAGCTGTGAAAGACAGAGGGATCAAAGGTTAGACTTCACACAAATGCTCAGCAGTGTCCTGCAGTTTCCTGCAAGCTCTACTGAGCTTTTTTTTGAATCGCCGTTCTTTTGCAGGGAATGTATTAGATTGCAGGTCTTAAAGTGAAGCGATGATGTGAAGAAGATGCCCCCCAGTGTCAACGACCAGGAGGAGCTGTGCTTTCAAAGACTCAAGTGCTCCCTGAACCCTTGGGGGTGGTTAGTCCTTGGAGAGGGACACTGAAAGGTAGGTCAGGACAAGTGGGAAGGTTTCTTTATAAGTGGAAACCCTTTGGGCACAGTTACATCACAAAGGGAAGACCAAAAGGAAGCGCAGGCCTTCAGGGTATAAACCATTCACGTGGCAGGAGAAACTAGCAGCCTGTGCAATTTGCTTTAACTTGTCTCCTCACAAACATCGCATCAGTTTACGTCAATAAATCAGCACAGGTGGAAAAATTGAAGACAGCAGCAACAGAAGCATAGAGGGCCTTATAGAGGATCTCAGGAAAAATGTCTGGCAAAATCAGAAGCGTACAGTTTGGTATGCATGTTTTAATCGGGTGCCGTGTGGCCTACGGAGTGACAGGCACTTCGTTCGCGTCCCGAGGGGGCCTCGGCGCGTCTCGGAAAAGCACACAGGGCACCACACAGATGCCCGAAGAAGAATGAGCAGAATGAATTTGCTAATTTACATATGTACTAGAAAAAGTGATCTTAATTCTTCAGATGACCCATGAAACTAAAATTTTACCTCTGAAAGGTAAAATGAATTAATGATGCACTGTGGTGACCCCACCATTTATGGGCCCTCTGAGACTGGTTTGAACTGGTTTATAGCAGAGGCATCCAAGTGTACAAAGAAAGACCATGTTAACATCACGCCTTTATTTATTTCTCGATTCTTCATAGACATCAGATAAAGAGGAAAGGCATTCAGAGAGTAATAATTACTGAGCCATGAAAAAGAGTAAATTGTCAGACCCCGGGAAAAAGAGCTCACCTGGAGACTCCAGAAAAGGTCATTCATTAGTATTAGAAACACAGGACTTCTGTCACTTCTAACACAGCATGCAACCCAATGATTATTGTTAACTTTTTTATTACACTCTGCTTTTTACAATGATTTACTCATTTATACAGCAGGGAATTCTTACTAGAGCAATTTGCGGGAAGTACCTTCATCAAGGGCACTACAGCAAGAGTGGGATTTGAACCAAGAATCTACAAGGTAACAACTCTAACCTTTGCACTACCTACATCCCCGCAATGCTGAGAGCAAATACTATTTTGAAAGCCAACTGCAGACACATCGGTGTAAACAGGCGTGTGCGCGCGCATGCGCGCATACACACGCACGTGCGCGCACACACACGCACACACACACACAGGATTTAACAATATCATAGAATGGAGGGGAATATAATAATAATGCATTATCAGGGATATAATTTCCTAGTTTCACTTTTTCATCAAAATTTATTTAAAAGTTATGTCCGCCCATTGAACACAGCCTAGAAAAGTTAAAAATTGTTACAACTGCTTATCTGGGATCTGTGTCTTCCTTCCACATTTACTCCCAACAACCGACTCAGGCACGCAGAGGCCTTCGAGGGCTGCAGAAATAATACTTGTAATGAGGGTCATTATTCCAGTGTTTGGAAAAATAAAAGTGGGCCTGTGATTTCTCAGAAGTTGCTCTCAATTGGCCTGTCGTAACATTCCGAAGCGGACACCGGCTGCCCGGACATTGTTATGCTTTTGGTATTAATTTGCCACCGGAGTTTTTACACTGGAAGTCTGAGGAAAAGGACAGATAAGTGCTGACTCGGGGTCTGGGTAAACAGTGCCTGGAACAATGGTACACAGCCTAGTCATTGCAGCCCCAAGCAACGTGTCTACGCTCCACAGGCCCGACAGGTGGATATGTGCTCCGGGTGCTGCCCTGGCAGTAGACAACGTAATGTTACCGTGTTATACTGTATGTCAATATCCTTAATTAGAAAAGATGGGGCAGAAAAAACGCTTAGTATGTAGAATTTAAAGATGATTGAGAAATGTATAAAGGTTAACTACAAACTTAATATAAGCTTTGGGAATATTTTGCAGTAAGTACTACACTAAAATTTCATAGGCAGGTAGTTGCCATGCGCTCGAAAGACCAATGATCAAAACTTCTCTTCCAGCCTGGTTAAATGGGCAGATCTTTGTAAAATTAAGTTTTGTATGAAATGTAATTTCAGGAGTGAAGAATTAGATTAAACCCCTGGCCGTGTTCAGCCATCAATCACGCTTACGCATATAAGCAACCACCTACTTCTGGACTGCAGTCAGTGCTTTTGTAAACCCACCACCTCCCCACCTCCACCTTCGACGAGGAGTCAAGAGTCCGTACGAGGGGGCTCGACAACCTCTCTTGACGGCACGTGCGAGCCCTCAAGTGGACTCCAAGCTCCAATGGACAGTACAACAAGCATCCATCCAAGTACAGAACCAGTCTAATACTTCCATCCCCTGAAATACAGGCTATCTGATTTTTCAGAGGGGGATTTTACAATTTTGGATTTTACGCACAAATCACAAAAATATTTCAGGAAGAAATTAGAAAAAATAATAGATACTGAAAAAGTATTTTAAGCATAATAAGGAGAAATATAAATATTTAACTAATTTCAAACTTTTTTGCCAAAAATAATTAATGCATAAAATAACCAAAGTGGCAGAATGCCGTCTAGTCCTCTTGTAGCGACATTCTGATTGAGCATTATTGCTGGGACTGTGTGCCACTCACTGCTTTTTACATATAATTCACTGTACTGTATTTATGTAGGTACGTTTCAGTTACACTACTGACTTTATTTCAGATTACATTAGCATAAAAAAGTGCCGTATACAGCACCATAGTTAATATTACTCGTATCATTCGTGCTTTTGATTGCCCGGACTTTCGCCCTGTCGGGACACCTCCTGCCCTATACAGTCCATAAAAGCGAGGATGGACTGCAGCTTAATGTTTTAAATTATGTCACAGAAAATCATCAGCTAAATAAATAAATGTAAACCTATGTTTGATTCACTGCTGTACTACCCTTAGGCAAGGTACATACCCTGAGCTGCTCCAGTAAGAATCAAAATTATTCTAAGCAGCTTAACATGCAAAGCTAACATTTTCAACTGCTTTGTAGAGCAGTATTAGCTAAATGAATAAATAATTTTAAAAAAACCACAATTACACCATCCAAGTTACCTGGACTGTTTTCTTACTCTAAGTAAAACTAACCAAGGTCACAGTGAAAACCACAACAGAACATTTTAGGTGACTTCAACAGCTATGATAACTGAGACGACAAGCCGCACTGCATTTACTACGGTAAAACTGAGCAAGCAGCTGCAATGCTCAACCGATTTGGGGGCTGGGTTCCTGTTCAAATGGATAGCAGGTAATTGTTGACACCTCGCAGATCCAGCATCATCTCTGCTGTGTGTACTTTGCCGAGCAGTCGCTGTGATTCATCCAATTACACCACAGCTGTTGATGGAAGTGCAAACAAACCAACCAGCTTGCCAACAAGCGCACGTGTTAACAAGGGCCAAAGGTGCGCAGAATAATTATCGCTGCCGTGGGGCTTGAGGCCACCGCATTATGCCGTACTAAATGCTTTCAGCACTCGTACGACAGTGCCACCTGTGAATTTTTCTTTGTGTGAGGTGTTGAAATGGCTGTTAGAGAAGCCCTCGGAGGCCATAACTTAAAACGTATGAAGGGTTGAGTGCTGAAACATCTGCTGCTGATCCAACCCTACGGGTGCAGCTGCGTAAGACATTAACAGAGGTCTGCATGGATGCAGAAGGACTCGCCGTCCCACCTGGAAAACAGAAGATTGTTCTGCTACTGCAGCTACTATGGTTTCCCTGTGACCCGAGCCTAAATAAACAGGAACGGTATCTACAGAGGGCTTCCGCTGTGATGTGCCGATGAGACACTGTTTTGGACTATTGTGTCTCTAGGAGACAGGCTGTGGGGGAATTGAGATGATTATCCTAAACCATCAGCACAAGTATTGGTGGAAGGGAAGAGAAATTTTTCAATATATTTACATAAAAATAAACAACTTGTACATATATGGAAAATAAAGAGCCTTAAACAAAGAGCAGATAGATCCTGAGCAAGTGCTACCGAGATGGGTGCGTTATCTCATTTCAAGCCCACCCTTGCTGACACCCCTAAGAAAAGCATCTGATTTAGAGGTGGGTCACCCCAAGATGGAGTTTACACTGGCTCCCGCTGCCAGGAAGCATCGCTATTTAGAGAGCAGGGGAAGTCGGCGCCAAGGACAACTTTCATGTTCGTGTCAGAAAATGGGAGAGCGAGACAGAGCAGCTGTCCAGAGCGCAGCTTTAAGCCGCCACTTTAGCTTCTTATCAGCTATCCAGTCTCCAGCTGGAGGTCATATTGTAAACCATTTAATATTTACAATCACTTCTTTTTTGCCTGTAGGCTGTATTTCATGGTAATTAGATTAAGTCGAGGAATTAAGAGTGCCGCTCCAATACGATAGTCCGAGACATTTACAGTTAGAATTATAGGCGTTAACATTTATAGCACTGAACCCTAAAAGGCTGCTCAGTTATTCATCTGCACAATAATTTATTTTGCATAACATACAGCAGCCTTTCTAAAACAACTAGATAACAGGCTGGAGCACAGCAGTTACTGGCGTATACAAATGCATAACAAGAAAATGTACAATTTGTTTTAAAAAAAACATCTGTATCTATAAATCTCGATCTCTGTTTGCTTGTTTGTTTGTTTATTCTTCATGCACAGTTTTGTTTTTCAAGCCACAGACTTAAAATTTGGCAGACAGGTACTTCTCTGTCAAAGTGAGGTTCTTGCATAGTTAAACACATACACACACATAAATACACATTAATGACTTCTGCGTCCAAGCAGTTCCCAGCTAATTTGTCAAGATGAAGACAAACAGGCCGCTGCCACCACACACACACACACACACACAGACACACNAGGTTCTTGCATAGTTAAACACATACACACACATAAATACACATTAATGACTTCTGCGTCCAAGCAGTTCCCAGCTAATTTGTCAAGATGAAGACAAACAGGCCGCTGCCACCACACACACACACACACACAGACACACACACAGACACACACACAGACACACACAGACACACAGACACAGGGTGAGAGGAGGAGGGTGCTGGAACAACAGCCAAAATTGGAAACAAGGTGGGATAAGAAATTATACGTGACACACACTCAGACAAGGTTGCTGACATAGTTTATTACTTTTCTCCTTTCCACCTTCTACTGGACCACAACCTACATGTCCCTCTCTGTGGCACCCATCTGTTTGACAGCACTAACAATACTTATATACTAAACGCCACCATCTGACGGGTAATACAATTTGTTAAATAATACTGTATTAATACTTTTACCTTAACACTTTCTGACCTGGGCGGTGCCATGTAACCCATTACAAGTATACTATAAAATCATAACATTTGGATGGAGGAACCTTTGAGTGGACTGCACAGATGTTGACGGTGTATAGAAAAAGACACAGGAGAATCATCTAGAAGAACTCATTTCGTGTGAACATGAGGCTTTACAAGCACTTGAAGGCTGAGTGAAAAAGCCTCCCGGAGCTGCTTTTGGGAAATACTCAGTTTGCTAGTGAAGAGCAGAGAGAGTAAACAAGGAGATGGACCTGCTTTTCTAAGTACAAGCAAGCAGCCAAGCAAAAGAGCAAAGTGAAAGGACCCAATATTTCAGGACTGAAAAACAAACGTGTTAGAAACCAGAGCTCTAGAAACTAGCCTGATATTATCACATAAAGTGTTATCACAATGATACACGTGCATTTCTGGAGTGGATGTGCCACATGTTCTGCACACTTGGACCACGCTGGGGGCCACCTCTGTCTGGGACAATGCCCTCCATTTCACATTTCATTTCTAACTGCTCTCATCCAGGTGAGCTGCACCAGGTTGCAATGTGACTCAAGATCTGCAAAGCGTGCTGGGGTTTCCAGCTCTCACTCAGGTGTGTCCCGTACAGGTGGCTGCTGATCCCTGCGAATATTACTACCAAAGCCTCAGCTCACAAAGACCACAGACTGGTTCAAAGTCGGACAGAATCCCAAGCAATACCTAGTCTCACTCATGTCCGGTGACCACTTTACCCACAAAGTAAGGCCGCAAGCTTGTGGTCCACACACCTTAAGAAGGTATGAGAGAGAGGAAACACTGAGGAGTGTTACCTGCACGTAGGGATGTCGTGGAATGCCTTGATGCTTGCACTGCGGTCGCGACGTACAGGGCCAGGTTCGATGGTTGGCAATCCTGTGGCGGAGGTAGTGGTGGTCCATGTGGAAGAGACCCTCCTCAACAGCCCAGGGGGCAAGCTCCGTCTCAGGCGCTGCAGACAACGAAGACCGAATAATGTCACACATCCCTGCTCAGCCATGCAAACCGCAGTTCAGTCAGACAGTCCAACATGTCCACACAACCCAGAGGGGCTAAACATCCAAGCAGAGTCACAAAACCACAGCCATATCTAGTTCAAATAATGAACAACCACCAAGCACAAAAAAATATTGAGGTCTGCAACAAAATGCTCTTGTTTTCCAAAATACTACAGGCTGAGACAGTGGAGAGAAAACTCCCCCACGCAGGGTATCATCTTCATTTGAGCAGCCTGTCAACCACAGTCCTCCATCAGTGGTGTGTGGCTGGATGAGAAAGAGCCCACAGCAGATGGAGGTAGGGGTGGTGGGAAAGGGAGGAAAGTGTCAGCAGCTGCTGTGTGGTATCTGCTCTAGAAATGATAAACAGCCCAGTGTTTTTTTCACCATCAATTTATGAACGTTATCAATACCTACATGAACACGTGAGTCGGACCTAAATGTTGTTTTAGGATGGTGGTATCTCAACCTGCTTCTTATCGCTAAAGATGCTGTCATTCCTTGTATATGAAGGAATATATGCTTTTTTTATACATTCAAGAGCCCTGACATTATTTAAAGTGCAGCTTCTCTTCTTTTCCTCAGAAATAAACACACCAAGTGCACTTGGGGAAAACAGTATGCAGTTCAGATGTGGGCAATTTCCAGCGTTTTACTGCTTCTTGTCAGTGAGCCAACAAAGCAGTGTTTGAGCTATTTTGGTGGAAGTACACGCTTGTGAGACCTGAAGCATCCCAAAGCAAATTTCCGTTTTGTGCAAAGTCAGCTTTGCAACAACCAAGTGAGGATTCCTAATTGTTAACTGACCGATTGATGACAGCGTGGACGGCTCTGCAGGAGATCCAAATACGCTGCAAATGCTCTCAACGGCAGTACTGCATTAATATTTAAGCGTGTTTCTCGTGCGACGGCCTTTACAGGCAAAGCACGGAGAAGCAGGCTACCGTCCTCGGTCACAGTCGTCACTGTGCAAACGTGTCATCCCATCCTATCTGCAACGGGAAAGAGAGAGTGTCGTGCTTGGCCATTTTCTGGCCTGTACATTTTACAGTCGTTCCCCAAACTAGTCCTCCTGGGAGGAAACAAACCTCACGGATCCAAAATATGGTCCACAGTTATTAATTCTGGTTGGCCACGGATACCCCTTTTAATGGGTAGGAAGCAGGCTTGGTGGCACTGGAAGCAATGTAGGTTTGCTTGTCCTACGTTTGGTTTAACTAGGGCCATCTCCTCTTTCGGCTGACAGTGAAATGCACCCATTTTTAGTAACTGTTAATTCAAACAGAGTTATTAGCAGCTATTATTTGACCTATGTCTTTATTTAGAATAACTTCCAATGTCAGGTGTACTATATTAAGTTGCTTACAATTATTTATCAATTTACAAAGATATGAAATTTTTAGTGGAGCAATTCAGGGCAAGTGCCTGGCTCAATGGTATTACAGCAGAAGCACAGATTTGAATTTAGATCATTTCACAAGACGATCATTGTGTCAACTTTTAAAATAGCTGATGCCCTGTAGATAATGTTGAGTGAGGTTGGACCCCCAGCTCTAGGCAGGTCTGCTGGCTGTACCAACGTTCCACCCTGTAAAACCAGCTGAAAAATACTGAATTGGCTTTCTCTCCATTTGTCTTTAATATTAATCCCATCACACATAGTCGCCTCCCTTTTTGCACTTGCCAGAGTAAAGCATTTCAGTGTTTGAGCTGAATGGTTTAAACTGTTGCCATGGCTGCTTGTTAATTTCTATGTGCGCAATATATACCTTTATACATTTTGTGATAGAAGTATAGAACTGTTTCCACTGCCTTTTACTAAGAATCACATTGTGGAGATGTCCAAAACTTAATGAAGTCAAGACTGAAAACCTTCTATGTTAGTCACTGCATTTTCAGAACTGTTACTGTACTGTTAAACTCTAACTAGCTCCCCTCTGTTGTACTCCCTTCCCCAAGTTATTCATGCTTTGGTTCCCCTCCCCAAGTAGAAGTAATCTGATTAACTGGACTTTGGTGTTCAGTACAGTTTTTCTTGGATTCTTTTACAAAGACTAAGGTCTACTAGACACTGCAAAAAAAAAAAAAAAAAAAAAAAACTGAAAAAGGAGCCGCAGTTGGTTGAAAATCACATTGCTGACAGCTTCGTAATATTAAAGCATGTAGTTAATATGCTAATGTAATATGGTAAGGTAACAGTGAACAAAGGTCGGAGCAAAACACCTTAACTATGTCAGGACCCATACGAATCAAAAATCTTACATTAAGTTCACTAGCCTTTCTTTGACCTTTTCCACATTTTGTGTGATTTTTGCGTCATTTTCTCTGATTTCACGTTCATACGTTCCACGCTGGAGTCTTTCCTAACCTTTCACATATTTCCCCCAGACCCTGTCCTGTTGACACAGCTGTGAAAATGAAAGAGAAACTTCAACCAAGGGACCAAAACGCTCTCAACTTTTCCCCTTGGTCAAAATGGAAAAATGGCTTCTTTCAGTGGGAGAGCCAGGCAGCCAAAGCGGGTGTGTTGTCAGATAGGCGGGCAGAGGAGTGTGTGGCAGGCACATCCCGAACTGTAAGACAGATAACCACGCAAGACCCCTTGTTACCAGAATGTGTCGCTGACATTGCGCTGGGTCGGTAGATTCGCATTCTGGGTGTGCAAAAGCAGGACTGTTGTTGACTGTCTGTTGTGAAGAGCCGACCACATGCTGGGAAACGATGGAGAACTGCATTGCAGGAAGACAAACAAACACAGGAGGACACTGCTGCTGAGCCAGTGGAGAAGTATTGATCAAACACAGCATGTTCGGGGACATTGTCTAAATATGATTTGTTTCCCAGGGAGACAGTCTCTTCTGTTCACTGGCTCCTGTGTGAGTGAGAGCAACAGTGGACTTTAAGGTCACTGCTGAGGGAAGAGATTTGAGAGAGTTTTTGCCACACACAACACAAGTAACTCAGCAAAGCTGTGATAACCTCACCATTTGCCAAAGCTCCAATGTTTTGTTGGAAACCCTCGTGGAACAACAGTTCTCAGCAGTCAAGTCTTCCCCCACCTACGTTGCAAGTCCCATTCCCAGAATTTGTTCCTGAAAATCCCTTTGTAAGGTGAATTCTCATGTCAAAGACATAGTTACCATTTAATTCAATGGCAAAAAACCATGTACTGTAGAGCCCAAACAACGGCACCCATTTATGCTAAAATATCACCAGGCCCCATTAAACAGACAGGATTACTTCAACAGTTAACACAAGTTACCATAACACAACATAACAAGGCAGTTTCCCTTTGTTAATCACTCTCGACTACTGAATGTCCACCAGCGCCTGTTCGGCTCTTTCGTACACGTAACAAATTCTCACAAGCATAAGGTAAACACATACAACACTGTTTATGTATTTATTCAACCTTTAATGCAATAAAACAAAGCGAAGTGATAAAGATAAAAAAAAAAACCAACTGAAAGAGTGCAAATAAATTCACAGTCCCCAAACAAGTTGGCACTGCTGACATAGTCCAAATGCCCCCATGATTTCCAAGATTATAAAAGATGAAACTAGGGAACAAAGAGCCATAGAGGTTGAGAACTGAATGCAGCAGGAGCCAAACTGCAACTGCAAATAATACTGCACGGTGTATCTCTCAAAACTGCTGAAAAAAATATTCCTGATACCGTAACCCACAAAAAGCCAGACCATGAATTGCAAAAGAAAGTTTCAATACATTTTCTGGTAACCGCATTCAATGCATCGCACTGCAGCCAACATAGAGGAGAGAATGTGTGTCGAAAGAAAGAAGGACGCAGTCCAAGGATGTTGTATACCCAAACAGATTTATATGTATGCAGTTTTATACCCACAAGTGCTCTCTTAGTTGAACATATCTAAACAATAATGCATTTTAACCATCATTCAAAATCCCATCCTGGACATGGTTGGAGACTCTGTTGCAGAAGGAGACCAGAGGGTGAGAAATAAGGCCACATGTAACCCATTAGTCTGTGAGTCTCTGCTCGGATATAGAACTGCGTCTTTCAGTGCAGTGTGCCACAGTCCTGTGGAGACCTACGTGAAGTGTTGTGTGTCTTGGCACCAGGCTCTGCCCCAGGTGGTGACACGCGAAGGGCACAGCAAGCTGGGGTCACGGCTCTTCACACAAACCGCTGAGCATCAGCCACACTCATGCAGATGAGGAGGGATTCATAGACAGATGCACTCATGCATACCATTCATGCTGGAAACAAAACAATATTTGCATTTTTGGAGCACTGCTCAAAATCGGGGTGATAATTCATGGCGGCAGAGTTCAGCACATACAGCATTTGATCTAAGCCAATAAACATGAAATTCATATTCCTGTAAGAGGATGCTAATGATGTGGCCCTGAGGACATAATTCCAGTTGTTGAATTATCCCCATGGATGAGCCTGTGAAAGTATTTAAGGAAAGCCCTACCTTTGTGCAACATTTCTCACAATCACTGCAGATAAAAGAACTCTGCTGAGATTCTGGACATCACAGCCCAAATCCCATTGTGTCATGACAGTGTCCTACCTTATACTCATGGTTCTGCTCTCAGCAGACATGCGAGCACGTATATGAACGAGGTAAGATGACAAAGACGTGCACAGTGGTGCTCACAACTCATTTCCCCCGTATACTGTGTACGACCATTACCTTGGGAATGGCCAGCTTCTCGCCCCTCTCAGTGGCCTCCTCAGAGTCAGAGCAGGTGTAGGCTTCACCAAAGGGGCCCATTGGGATGGCACGGGGTCGGTGTAGGGGCTGGAAGGTGAGCTGGGCACTGAGCAGGTTGCTGACAGCACGGAGCGAGGTACAGGTGTGTGAGGGCAAGGAGGGGTCTGCCAGCAGGTCGGTGATGAGTCCGTGAGCCTCACCCATCACCGCAATGTCCACTGTCACACTGGTGCCCGATGTCTGAAGGGGAAAACAAGTGGGGGGGTGAGGTCTAAGCTTACTTTCACACGGGAAAGGTGGATGTGATGTACAGAGAACACCTTTCATTTGTGGCTATCATCATATTGAAGACAGGAAGAAGAACAGAAAAAGTGAGATGGAGAGCAAGAGAAAAAGATAGAGAAAGAGGGGGAAAAAGAACAAGATACAATCTCCTCTGCAGCCCACGTCAATTTCAGCCAGGTCTGGTGCAAAGGGTGTTAAATTTAAAGAGAAAGGAAAAAATTCAAACCAGATGAGGCCAACAGGCATCTGTGTGCGCGCACTTGCGCACGTGTGTTTGCAGGCGCAAAGAAGCACGTACATATTGGATCAATCTGGACTAGTTGCAGTGCTGCTTCCACATCCACAGCCAAACAAACATGAAATAGAGGACATCGTGGTGACAGGCAGCAGCTGGCGCACACCAATGGAAGCATATGCCTGTTTCCTTATTCATGACTGTTCCTTGGCACTTCACTTCCACATGGTGAGCTTCTGCTCCATGCAGGTGTGGGATGGGAAAGCCAGGCATTCGAGGGTGCGAAGATCACGTCTGATTTCAAGCAGTTTGCAAACTGAGCTACTTAAAGCGTATCAGTGGAGAGACACACTGTGCGAATAAAAGTCAACAGTACATGAAGTTCAATCTCTGCTGTTATTGCACATTAAACAAGACGGTTATTTACACAGCCAATAAACGTTTTCACAGCAATTAGATGAAAGAAGCAGACTGATGACTGGTAACAGCACAGGAATCATCCTGTCCTATATAGGTGATGGTGACAGAAACAGGAAGTCCACATGGTTCCGCGTCTCTCCACAGCCGTGTCACCCCGTCAATATTTAATTTGATGCCTCCTCCTATTCCTCACCGGGCTCAGACTGCGAGACGGCGATGGTGCATCACTACACCCGGTCTGGAACGCACCTTACGTAATGGCTTAGGTAATCCGGCCCCCAGCAGCTCCACGTCCTCCGACGGTGACATCACCCCGCTGGCATCACCTTCACCAAGGGGGTCTGAGCACCCAGGCCAAGAACTTTTATAGGAGCACTTGGCTAAAAAGCACCTTTTCCCAAGACAAACGGAACGGGTGTGCTCCATCTGCCAGGGCATCTGCTCTCCACTGCCCTCCTCACACACCATCCCTGCGCGTCACTTGGCAGGATGTATACGACCCAAAATGACTCAATGCCTCTGTTGGGACGTGACCCATGTGAGTCGCGTGGCGTGGGCGAACTTACGCACAGCAGTCAGTACGAGGCACGGCTCCCGAGCGCAGTGCCGGTGCCAAGGTGCACTGCGTTCTCACAGTGGTGACGTCCTCAGCTATGGCTGCAGAAACAGTGGAGCAGGAGAAGGCAGTGAAGGTGTCCTGAGAGGCGACAGGAGGCAGTTTTGGGCTCTGGTGCTAACTCGTTTCTCAGCTTGCTCGGGTAATTTACTTTGGCACAGCAACCAATATGAGAAATGTTTCCATCTATTGTCCAGAGAAACCTGAGAAGTACAGTTGGAACTATGTATCTGGAAGTGATCGGATGAGCAATGTACTAATGTGCACCACAACCTCAAACACAGCCCCTCTCGGTACAGGGCAATTTGCCCTCTGTGGATTGAACACGTCACAAAAATCGAATGCCGTAAGCAAGAAAAGCGGTCAGCAGTGGGAAAATTACACTGTTACGCCACACATTACATTCTCCTGCTAACCGCAATGACTCACATAGGCCAAGGGAGCAAGGGCACTGGGGCCCAACTCGATGGCATCGATCCTCCTGACCACACCTGCCATTAAGAGTAGCCCTCCAGCACTGTTTTTGCTATGATGGCAAGGAGAGGTGGTTATTTTCAGAGTGTGAGGCAAGCAGCAGAGCTGCTGCAACACTGTCACTAGTGCCCCTGCACAGCGAGAGACACTGGATCCCACGTGCGAACGAGGTCCGTGGCTCCAAAACTAAGAAAGGGCTTACGGATCGCATAGCAATCAGATTGGTAAAAGTCTGGCAAAATGTGTTTGTAGACCTGTGAACAAAACCTTTGGATTTTGAGAAGTTCCAGCAGGAGCCTTGGAGTATGGGGCTTCGCCAAAAGCTGTCCCGAGCAGGGTGAAAATGAGAAACCATAAACATCACGCTGGCGGAATGCTGCCAGGTAACTCAATCAACATACATCTCCTGGGCTCCAGCATCACTGTTTAAGTGCCATGAAAGCCACAACTTTGAGGGAAAGGGGGTGTCAGGGAAGGTGCCCTCAGTGTGGTACGTGAACATGTGTAAGCCTGGACTACAGCAGCCCTAATGCTAGTGTTATTGCTTTACACCAGCACAGTATGAAATATTACTGAGGTAGTAATTAAAGTACAACAGTTTCAAAATGATTTTTCATTAGCACTGCATACACCAGTGGTTCAAGTCACCGGGCTCAGACAAGACTGTACAGAGGGTCACTGCTCTTCTAACCCCTCATTTACAAACACAGCCAGACAGGGGCAGTGAGCACTGCAGTGGTTAGAGCCGTCTACCAACAGTAGAAGGCTCACTACAGGAAGGTACTTTCCCTGAATTTGATACGGTAAAAATTACCCAGCTGTATAAATCATTGTAAATAACAATAGAAACCGTGAAGGGCATTTGTTTAAAAAAAAAAAATAAAAAAAAAAATATATCAAAATAACGGCTAATAAAAGAGTAAACCGCCTGATCTGTTTTGTTGTCAGGAATGGTCTGATGCAACTACGTTGTGCACAACTGATATTTTTTCCAAAACAGTCACACTTGTTTGTTAACTTTCACTTTCCGGTTATTTATGATTTAGTTCAAGGAAGCATTGCATAAATTAGGCTGTCGCACATGTCAGTTCGAGAAATGTAGCCAATTATTCTTTTGTCTGTCGATGTGGTTTACTATACCGCCGTAAGCAAGAGCAAACAAGCGTTCGTACTGAACAGCCCTCCTCCAACCCTAAGGGCATTTGTTCTTTTCAAAACAAATACAGATCAAGAGTCAGTCAAATTCAACAAGAGCCACACCTCAGAAAGCCTAATGCTGGAACTCCTACAGAATCAGAGCCACAGTGTCACCAGTGCTCTCTGCTTTGGAATCAAGATGTGAAGGTGGAGGAGGAAAAGACCGATCTTCTTAGACAACACTAGAGAAAAAATGCTGTATCAAAAGTGTGAAAGCTTACATGACTTTGCTGTTTGCACCTCAATGGCTGCTCTGATCTGTCTTACAATTCATCATGATAGTGCAGAATCAGTTTCTGGACTGTTGGAAGATGCAGCCCTTGGTGACAAATGAAGAAAACAGTCTCTCTCTCTCTCTCTCTCTCTCTCTCTCTCTCACACACACACACACACACACACACGCGTGCGCGCACACACTTCCTTCCTTGNGAAAACAGTCTCTCAGTCTCTCTCTCTCTCTCTCTCTCTCTCACACACACACACACACACACACACACACACACACGCGTGCGCGCACACACTTCCTTCCTTGCTTCCTTGTTCCCACCAACTGTTTATGATCAGCCAGCAGCTACAGAGATCCATCTGTGCTAGTTTGACTTTCTGGAGATGAGTTCTGAACAAAGATCATCTTGCATGAGGCAGCGCACGTCAAATCCCAGGAAATACTGTGGAAGGAAAAAAGTGTCCCCACCAGCACCTTGCGGGTTTGAGGATGATTGCCCACAACATTGCTTATTCTGGAACTTTTCAAACATATTAAATTGCCGTGATTGTCCTTGACTTTTGTGGAACCGCTTCCTTGTTTAGGCCTGAAGTTCCAGGTCTTCTGTGTTCTTTCTTACGTCTCTGGTTTCATCCTTATGCTACACCGTCCTCTGGGTCTGGTGCAACGTTCACGAGGGCCCAGGGTAGGTTTCTAATCATGATGTTGAGGGTGGTTTGATACAGGCTCACATGAGGGAAAACTCTACACAAAGGGATTGGGGAATGAAATAGAGAAGTAAATTGAGAAATAATCACGAAAAGAAAGCTGGTGAAAACTATGGTTGTGTGTAAAGCTGCAGAGTAAATGTATCTACTGTGAGTTTCTAGACTGCACTCTTCCACGGCAGAGGACTGGAAGGATCACGACAGACAGCTCTCCGCTACCCGACCCTGTCCTTTCGCACCAACGACAACCAGCTGCCACTAACTGCACCCGTCAACATGGACATATAAGCAGCTTGTCTGGGCTGTTGAGAGAGAAGCAGAGCAGCAGGAAGACTCAAGGGTTTGGCCCCTGTGCAGTGTTGGTTTTACTACTGGATTATTTTTAGTTGTCGATTTCGGTGCCCAGTAACTTTAGTTCTGTCTTGTACCCTTGAGGGGATTTGTCTGCATTTTTTTGTTGCTTTTCCAAAATAAAATCCTTACACTGTATGATTTGGTTACGCTTTTCAAATAGTGCAATTTCTGTGTACTTTTGTCTATAGTGCTGTAACTTAGTGCAAATCAATAGTAAAAAAAAAAAAAAAAAAAAAAAATTATTCAGGAAACCTGCTGCCCCCTTGCCTCTGTCCCACCCATGTTGTACCTCCATCCTGTAATGGGCCACATTATCAATCCACTTATTCAGCTGTATCTATACTTCTAAATCTGCATATAATCTATACAGATTTTCAGAAACTAGTTATCTTGTTAGGTTTTTGGTGCTCCAAAACCAATCCTGGGAAGCTTAGGGCTTAAGGTACACCATCGACAAAACATCAGGAGGCCACAAGTAGAGATATCGATGCCCTAATCAAATCCAGATAACAAAGACATAATATTACATGACACAGCACGATATGCACATGCATTCTAGCGGTTCCCTAGACTGGCCACCGCTGGTACTTCTGTTTTCTCCTTCTCTAAGATAAGGAAAAACCACCAAAAGCATGTAAAAACAAAGAAGAGACACACAATTAACACCACCAAAACAGAAAGTCCGTAAGTTCTTGGTTTTGGCTATAATGTGGTGAAGTGAGCTCCTTCTGTCCCTCAGAACTCCTAAATCCCTGTCAGCAATAAAGGAGAGTATCTGAACATCTCTTTCTGACCCTCTGCTCTCCGGATGTCCCAAAAGATGTTAATCATTTCTACCAGCAGCCATTTGAGTAATAGGTGCCAGCGAAAACTGAACAAATTTAATAATCACAATAGTCTCTAGCGATCTCTTCATCTACAGGGAAATAACAGTTATGCGCATGAAATCAACTGTGTCAATTGTGCGCTGCTTTGGTGAAATGCATCTGCAAATCAACAATTAAAAATGTAAGTGTAAACGTGACTAAAATCGGGGGGGGTTACAGTAGTTCAATCATTTCACATTGTTTAAAATGATTTAAAATGTAATACACTCTTTGACCTACTCCTATGGAATTAACTATTTAGTTCAAAATGTTTCTTGGAAAAATAAGTCATATTAATGCTAAATTAGCAAAGACGAGCATGATGTTTGCCCCGACACGTCGATGTTTTTCAACGAGAAGAACGGCTGTGCAGATGGCACCGATAGCAGCTGCTGCAGCGTTTATTGAAAAAGAACCTTAAGGCGATTCGTAATTTGCTTACAATAACAAAGACCAAACCGTAATGTGAGTCACAGCGTTATAATGAAACAATGGGTGCCAGAACTTTTTTTTTTTTTTTTNCCAAACCGTAATGTGAGTCACAGCGTTATAATGAAACAAAGGGGGCCAGAACTTTTTTTTTTTTTTTTTTTTTTAAGAACCACTCCATTTGTCATTATTTGGATTTGTATGGAAGTGAAACCAACACTCATTATCAAAATCCTTCAGCTCAGTCCATAGCTCTTAAAACTAGAGTGGAAATAATTATAACAGCATTTCAAATAAAATTGTGGAGCACCCCCAGACTTGCTTTTCTGAAAAAATAAACCTTACGTAAAGCACCTACTGTTAGTGTATTGACCTCCTGGAAACTAACATACCTGTCACATCAAATACTACAAAAAGCCGTGCAAAACAGAGCAGTAACGGAGGCATTACAAACTGTTTAGGTGAAAAACAGAAAATGACAACAGCAGCTAAGTAGCAGACAGACAGTTAGACAGATAGTTTAACTTTATGCTGAAGAAAATCTAGAAGCCTGAAGATCAGACTCGTTTGGAAAATCATGTAATGAATGTAGACCTGAGTACCAGTAACACTGTAAACATGCTGGTCATGTGAAGTGGTACTAACTTTCTGACCAGAATGAGTCCATTTTGTCAGGCTTAGGGTTCCACACCTTTGCCCTGTATTCTATATTTTTATACTGGGTTCCATCCTATAGAAGCTCTACAAAAGACAGCTACTTCTACTTCTGAGCTACAGGAACAACAATCACACAGATTGCCCTATGAAAGTATATTATATCAATATAATATTATGTCAAGTACATTTAAGGTTCTGATTTATTGAAACAACAGACCCCCAACCTTACTAGCACCCCAAAGTCTGCCACTTTCTTAAACTTTAATTACTAATCCATTTTGCACACACATTCAAGCAGGGTGTCAACAGAGGCTGTGAAGTACTACATCTGGAACCTGCCCACGTGCAGCCCCGTGGCACTGGGCCAGCAGACTGCAGCACAGAAGAGTGTATTGAGGGCCCAGTGTGTCTGGCTGGGGTTAGAGGCTTTGTGCGCTACTCTGATCGGCATCACTAAAATGATTACAGTGGGGCACAGGGGCCCGAAACGCCCCCAGATCAAGCCATTGCACACAGCTCCAAACCAGCCTCATAACTGCAAATTTAATGTTTCCTGCAAATTGTGAGGAAAAAAGGAAAGAAAATTAAATCTGAACTTCAGAAAAGTGTAGAATGTTGTTCTGAAATGCTCCGTTTCCAGTGCTGAAGTACAGCAGGGTATTTACCACGCTCTACCTGCATTCGGGTCACATTACCCTAGCTAACTGGGTTAAGTGGGCAGGAAGGTGTCTGGGGTCCACTGAGACAGCAGGGTCTCCGGTCTCCATGCGAGTTGCCTGCTTGCCAAGGCGGTGCTCTACCCTGCTAAAATCAAAGGCACGACATGCAAACAGAAATTAAGAACAAAAATATTTAGTAACAATTTACCTGCTGGTAAAAACAAAGCCACAAAAACAAAGCCAGAAGTAAGCAGAACTTCTCAACAAAATGTTCATTCTAATCCAAATCCCAAAGGCACGAAATAAAAAACAGGATTCGAAGCCACCAAAACATACAGATCCACTACACGAGCAGATGAACAATAAACTCATCCCCCGATATTTGGCAATTTGGTTTTTCACGTATCCGGCTGGCTATTATTAATACTAGTAATCAGTCTAGATCCTCATTCATCCAGATTGCATTTGAAATTTGCACAAGTGGCTGTGTGATGTGCACTGCAGAAACAGGGCCGACGCACTACGCTTGCGGTCCATCGTTCTATGGTAGGTCTTGCACCTCTCACCTCCCATCCTGTTGCTTCGTTGTCTGATGAATCCTTTATTTATTATTAATGCTGCACGATAAATGTTAAATGACTCCGAAAGATGAAAAAAGGTACACGTGCTAAAGCTTAAGGAGAGTGGTGAAAGACAACAGCTCTCTTGCACCAGGTTTGTCTAAAACCCACAGCACAAACTATTTATTCCATGAGATCAAATGGGGAAAAAAAAGTGATGAAAATGTCGCCCTCGGTCTCCGCCGCCCAACACCACCGTCATCAGCTTCCTCGGGCTGGTCCACCGACACTACCACGACAGGTTTACTTTATAAAATCATTATTTAAGTTGTTTTATGTATAATGTTGATATAAATTGTTATTCTTTCTATCTGAATGTGTGACAACACATATTCCTTACCTTAGGCATCATTTAAGGTTATTCTGAGGTGAATTTAGGATGGGATTGGAATGAACTGTAATTAATATTGTTATGACTAAGTTTAACTGCTTTATAATATTTGGTTGCTTTTCAGAAGCAAATAAGGACCAGTTAAAGGCAGATAAGTATAAAAATAAGTTCAAAACTCGAACTCTTGAGCAACACAGGAAAAGATCCAAACCTAACAACAGAAAAAAGATGCCTTAAAAAAAGTACTAGAGACACATGGCCACATGTGATGAGGATGCCTAAAGCTGTGGTGGAATCAGGGGAATTTTGGTAGAACCGCTCCCCCGCGGTGAAGTGCTCAGTGAAAAGCTATTAAAAAGTAAGACCATATGAGAGCCATTGCTCGGACACTTACAGAAGAGCCTCAAGGGGACATCTAGGAGATGCTGAGGAACTTCGAAGTTACTGAGTCAACATATAGGCGTGAGCACCACTCCAGGTCACATTAACATCTGTTTACACATCTCTTTGGGAGAATTGAAAAAAAGAGAAGCTAACTGCACATTGAAAGCACATCTCCACTGTATCAAACAACACTTTACGCCATGTTTTAAAAGGAATGGTAACAATGAAGACTATCACAGTATTCTATGAATTCCAGTAATCTTAACTTCTGTGCTGCTCTAGTGGGAAACAGTTGGAGCAGTTGAGGAGCGTCTCCCCAAGCCCCGCATAACGTTCCAAAATCAATGTATTTTAAATCTGAATATAAATATTTATGTAGCTCTTTCCGCATGTAACTTTCCTTCAGTTTTGCAACTTAAAACTGCAATCTGTGGTGGGGAAATGGACAGTGCTAATATGAGCTCATTGGCAAACGCCGCTCTGCGGAAATCAATAAATCCTCACAGTGAACAACTTTTATAAAGACTGCATGAGTTATGTGCCGCTCCCACATGCAACATGGTATGTTTCTCAGACCCACTGCTTTACCCCACAGGAACAAAATGTCACAAATACCCAAAAGTTCAAAATGAGAATCACACAGTTTAAGAACCTTGTGCTGCTAAAGCTAGACCGTTCTGAGCCTCTTTGAGATGTTTTCTGTGCAAGTGAATGAATTACAGATGACATGCGTGGCATTATCTGTTAGGCAACTGAACTAAACCGACTTGCATGAAGCTCACCGAAACACGAAATATAAAAATATAACTGAAGCACAGTCGGTTCAGACATAACACATAAGCTGGTGAGAGAACAGTTGTTTGGGGCAGACTGTCCAAACTAATGCAGAGCTGCAGGGTCCGGAAGCGTCGCCTGGCAGGATCTCATCGACATGGGATGACTCGGTGAGGTCAAACAGCAGATAGCGAAGCCACACTGGGCACAGAGCCGTGTGTTAATGTCCACACACCAAAGAAGGGATGAGCGCTTGAGTTTCAGCTTCTGATCTTTTGCAGTGTAAATGACACACTGTTTAGACAATTTATTCTTATTTACACTATTTAACCTTAAAATTCAGTCTAAAAGTGAAACATATTGCTGCTATACACAGTGTGGTGTATAAACAAACATTTTACACTAAACTTTTAACTCAGTGACCGTGTGTAAGACATTATGGTTTATCGGTACAGTCATTTTTATTTGAATTATTTGAATTGTTTTAGAATGTACCCTTAGAATATTATGTGTATTGTACTGTATAGGGGGCAGCATGGGCAGTGTGCACAGCTGCTGTCTCACAGCGCCTGGGTTGTTTGGATACGACTGCTAATTAAATTAGTCCCTAAAAATTGTTTAAAATGAGTAAAACGGAGCGTCTAAAAGCCATACAAAACCCCGCACTTACTGTGGAAAAGGAGCTTCTCGGTTTCAATGTGTTCTGAAGTCGAAAAGAGGGAAATGTGAGGAACTCGCAGGTGAAGCACTTCTGCAAAACACAAGCTTTCCAGGAACAGGTTTACAGAAAGCTTTATCAAGAAAACAACAACAAGAAAAGGATAAAAAAAAATTATAAAAGAGAGACTTTTAAAAGACACTTTTTCCCTCAGCTGTTACTACTATGCGGTTTTGCCCGACAGAGAAAAGCCCAGTAAAAATATATTAAAAATCTGTCAAACAATGTCACTACAGTGAACAACTATTTGCTGATCATGAATGAATCAAAATACAATATTAAAAACAATCTACAAATAATTTTACAACACAAATATTTCAAAATATGCCTCATTTTCTTGCAAAAAAATACCTTATATTACCGTTTTTTAATTAACCTTAGCCGACTTTTTCATCTGGGAACTGCTTTCCCGTGAGAAAAAAAAGCCAATTCATGCCCATCACAACAAGAATTTGCCTAAATGCAGTGATTTTGTGTAACAGATGAAGCCCATTATGCGAGGAACAGGTGTACAAACACCAGAACATGACATTACAGCTAAGAGGAATCACTCGCATTACAAAGTGGTGTAACTGGTGTTCAGCCTCCCTGGGGTGCGTCCTGAGTGAGGGCATGCAGGCCCTCCGGGGATGTGACCACCATTATGGGACAGGAACGGAAAGGGGAGAGGGATGCGGTGGGTATCAGCGCCTGCCCCACATAGACATTTTCCTCTGCCGGCTGCAGTGACTTGTTAGCAGAGGGCTAAAAATAAAAATGCGGTGCAGAGGATGAGCGAGTGCTTAGTGAACGCCCCCCCCCCCATTTGGCTCAACAGAGTGAGCTTGTAATTCAATTTAGCAGTGAGGTTCCCTCTGCATACTCCCCTTCACAGTTTAATGGACTCCACAAGGCTGGCAACTTTATGCATGCTAATTAAGAGGCAGGGAGGTCTCCCGTGGGCATCGGACCGCCATTTTCCACTCTCCCCAAAGCACACGCCGTCTGGTCTCGTGCAGCGACTGGGCAAACGCAGGCCAGCCGGTACAGGGACGTCGACTCCGTGTTTGTAGCACGCGGCTGGCCTGTTAAATGAACGTGATGCAAATGGAAAACAGAGCTATCAGCTGCAGTGGCCTTTCACCGCTGCTGCTGAGGACAGGTGTGGCAAACAAGAACATGCTGCCAAAATGAGACTGTTCTCCCAGAGCACAGGGTGGAAGTAAAAGAAGCCAAAATGTACTGTTACTAATGTGCGGTCACACAGCAGTAAGCCAGTGCTGCACTTCCCTGCTTCCCAGTGAACCATTTCAACGTGGGGCTCAAAAACACATTTGAAAAGTAAGGTTAGCAGCATCCCTAGGGAGAGACTTCAGAGCTGAAACACGGGCAACGGTGCAGCGGTGCGTTAATGATGACGTTTTAGTGAAACGCACCGAATCAGTTATTAGACATTCGATTTCATGTACATATCAATATTAGGAACAGTTAAATTAGAACAGCCCAGTTTTAGTTAAGCCTGCCTCAGATAGAATTAGGCAGCTTCCTGCAGGATTAATAAAGTTTTCAGGTGTGTATCCATGAATGAATGTACGTAAGAATACATCTGTGTATCTATTTTCTAATCCATACTTTCATCTCTATATCTACCTATTCATCTACAACATTACCAAGAGCCCACTTCTGCAATGCCGCAGTAAGGATCAAAGTGAAATTCTCATCTGCATGACAAACAGGCAATTCAAAAGTGACACGAAAGAGCCTAATGTTGCACTAATCGAATTTTTGAATTGAACTGAAAATACTTTATTTATCCTGATGGGAAATTACGCTGGGTTAAAGTAGCGCACGATGCAGTAATGACACAAGACACCTATCGACAAGAGAACAGGAGTGTGTTAATGATGACCCTTCAACCTCGGCTCGCCTTCCTCCCCCCTCTAGTTCGCTTCCTACCGAGGCCAGTTACGTTGAGAAAGTTTCCTCCAAAATTGGAGTCGTTTATCATTCGATTCCGTCTGGCTACATTTTGGCACGACTGAGGTGTTCAGAATAACGGCTGAGATGGTCGCTCCTTCAATTAGGCAATGGTGCAATGTGTATTAAACGCACCACGAAGTGATGCCGTGGCTGTTCTGCTCACCCCTGGTCCTGTGTCGGGTCTTGGTGCCGGTCGGCCCGGATCGCCCACGCCGTCTGTCACAGTGCGTTGCCGCAGGGCTCTACTGGTCCGCTTTCCCTCAGCTTGGCTTGAGCACACGCAGCTCAGTGTCAACAACACAACACAACAGGCTCCCTTATGGCTCAGCTGCATCACTAATAATGTTAGATTAGAGATGTTGGGGGAAACTAGAGAAACCTTCGAAACCTTCAACTCCACAAACACCGATAACCAGTTTAACATCAATTACGACTCAACAATGGTGTGTGAAAAGGGCAGGGTGCACACTACAGAAGTCCTGAAGGGGAATTTTAAAATTAAAGTAATAAAACACAAAGACAACCGGTAGGGTCACACGCCTGTAACCTGACGTTTGGTTGTTCAAATCAAGGTTGCTGTAGTGACCCTGAACCCTGCTGCAGTGACCAAAAAGTTCTTAACCTGAATTTCTCCATCAAAATGGAGCTGGTGATATTTCAAATGTGTTGATATGTTAAAAAAAAAAAAAAGAAGAGTGTATTAACAAGGATGCTAAGATCTTCTTTCCCCTGAGTTTTAGCCCAGTGCTCTCGGGTTCAGTGGACTGTGGAGGCCATGGGACACGTGTGTGTGTGCGTGTCTGTATGGGTGTGTGAGACTCTGTGGGATCCTTGGTATATGGAAGATGAGTGAGGTCAGATGCAGGGCTCATTAAACAGCCGCCCCCCAGGGTTCCTCTGCAGCTCATTCCCAGCTTAATTAATCTGACCTCATAATCTAATTAGGATTATGCCGTCCTCATCAGATGGTCCAAAGAAGTGCTGCCGAACACCAGCTTTTTCACAGGGGCTGGACTTGACGACTAGCATGCAATGCTTGCTTTCACCTGCAGGGGGCAGGGTTTTAGGAGTGTGTCACATGGTACTGCATAGTGGGTAATGGGCATTTGTTTTGACTGCTGCAACAGTTCTGTGGGTTCCAAACTAAACTTCAGAAAAAAGGGGGAAAATGCCTCTTGCAGTACAGAACACCCCTCTTCCAGCAGTCCAACCACTAACCTCATCGTGAGATGAACACATATTTCCACCCTCAGACCACTGGTAACGACTGGTCTTGCCGTACCACGAGGAAATGTTTATTTTGGTTTGTCTAAGGCAGAATTTGGTTAACGCCACAAGAAGTACACACGATGTAAAACTGGCGGGATCTGCAAAGTCTCTGATATACTAAGCCCTACTATTGTAGGAAGCAGGATGGACACCCTTTGCTTATGGATCCTATAGTGTTGAGACAAAAAGTAAACACTTTAAAGCAGCAACATCATTTATATCTCAAACAATTCAGAGTTGCTTTCAATTAGATTTTTTTTTTTTTTTTTAATTGAGCATTGCTCAAATTCAAACTGCAACGTTCACCTGAAGAGATTAATCCCTGTCTTTCCGTTGTCTGCTTGGTGTTCCCAGTGTACAAGAAAGTCTTTCATGTGCTGCAAATAGAATTCATCACAGTGCAAAAGTACAAAAAAGCAGCAGACTTACTATGTGGTCTGACATGAAAAAAAAAAAAAAAAAAAAAAAAACACATTTTAGTGCCACCTAAACCTCAAAATCCAGTTCCAGCACTGATTCTCCTGACGTCTTCACGGTGTCTTCAGAAGTGTGTGCCATGTTTACAGCTTCTGAAACATGTTCCAAAGTCAAATTTTGCCCCTTTTACTTGCTGCATTCAGCCAAAAAAGTCGAATTTTTCAGAAATATAGGAGAAACGGAATCAGAAAATGCCGTATTTTCAACAAACGGGCATGATGTCATTTTCTTACGAACTAAATACATACACACAAATGCAGATGCAGAAAAATGTCCAGAAGAATCACTAAATTAGTTTCTACAGCAAAGGCAACCGTATGTAGCTGAATCAAAGAAACACACACTGGTGTTTCCCTTCATCTGAGGCAGCCTGGCTATTACTGCAGTTGCTTTCCATCAGTAAAACCTAACACAGGAGGCAGAACCACTGGAAAACACATCACATAAAGCTCAAAATGAGGAAGCTTGTCATGATATAGTTGAGAAGAAAGGCTGGATTTCATTTTAAACGAATGAATGAAAGAATAAAAAAACAAATGTATAGTTCTAGATGTTAAAACAATAATGAAGCTATGTTAGGTATTCATTTAGTTGATGCTTTTCTCGAAAGTGACTTACAGTGTTAAGCAACTTACATCTATTTATCTCTTTATACTAGAAATGCCCAATGATATCGGAACCGTGTCGGTTTCAAACCATATTTGTTTAAAACATTTTTTTTGGGCGTTGTACCAATGCTTAGATTTGACTGATAATTCAGGGCGATATCTGATGATTCTCTGGAAGAATACGGTGAACCTGAGTGACATGCATGTTTGCAGCGTGGAAGATTTTCAAAGTAAGTGACTAGTGTGGACAACAAGAGATTGTTCAGTGTGGCTCCAAATCGGGGGGTAAAAAAAAACAACTTCCTGCGACAAGACAGATATGATCTTGTTTATTAAGATCACTGGCCCTTCATGCTAAAAAAAAAAAAAAAGAAGTACCAGAAAAAGTTACTACTAAGCAGTGTTATTTCTTCGTCACTGTATTGTCTAACCATTTTTTAAATTGTAATTATTTTAATTCTTGTATGACTTTTTCCTTCAAAAACAGGGGAAAATGAGTTATGTAGCCTTGATAGGCTACAGCCTGCAAAACCATTTTGTATTCAAGGATCAGGTAGCCAAATGCGGTTCAGCGGATGCCGTTCATTTTAATGACTCCACATGGTACGCAAAACTGAAACGTCAATTCAGTACAATTCAATTTATGTTTACAGAACACTTCTTCTCCCACAGTGAACCAGAGCGCCAAACAACAGATTAAAAACAGAACACATATAAAGATTAGCTATACATTTAAAGACAACACAAGTTTTACATTGGTCAGTAATTCTCACCCACGCAAATCTAGCCTCATTTTCCTCTGTGTTTTATAAATGTGTGCACTGGCATTGGCCGATAGGTACAAAGAAACTATAGGATCTCGGCATCAGCACCTAATTCTTATATCGTGCATCTTTAATTTATACAACGGGATAATTTGACTGTGTCAATTCAGGCTAAGTCGATTCAAAACAAGGTCCTTTGACTGCAAGGCGCTGGGTTTAAGTACTTCACTACCTGCTGCCACTATTGAAAATGAGGTCAGGGAAAAAAGTCTAGAAAAGTCTTTAAAGGCAATAAAAATGTAGGTCACTTGATATTATCACTGAAAATACAAAAGGCACATGAGTTTGAAGTTAAGATCACAGTTCTAGTGGCGGTTTTAAGACAAATGGTAAACAATGCTGGACACGATCTCTCAGGTCGTCATCTGAGCAGCCCCTTCCTGTCCGCCGCTCTCCAACCCCCACGGTAGTCACGTCGTACCGACACTTCAAAGGCTGTTAAACTAGTAAGTTCACTAGTAGGAATCGACATAAAGCAGAGGTACCCTGCCCTATTCCCATCTAGTACGCTGCGCAGCACTCCTCGGTTGCCCAAATAAAGTGTTTCACTGACCCGCTGGTAAAAGTATCCGCAATTCCACATGTGCAATAAAACAAGAAAAGTCTAAATATTCACAAATCATAGTTTTAAATGTGTCATCCATTAAGGAATACTATAAAAAGAAGATTAACTGTATGTTTTGGTCAGTAAAGGTATTACATGGTGTATTTTGCGGGTTTTTCCATTGCTTTTAAACCGCTAAGTGAGATTGCACAGCAAACCGGCACACATTTTGGACTCAGTTTTGTCAGACCCTCTCTGAAGACCACTCATACAGCATATCTGACTACCAATACACACGGAATCAGTGTGTTTACAGTGCGCTTCTGGCAAAAGCCACGAGCGAGACAAACACTGTAGTAAATCTGAACAAAATTTGTGCAATAGAAGGCACAAATATGAACACCTTTCAATCGACAATAATTCGTAATTTAAAACTAATGCATAATTTTAATGTAATGCAGTCAGTAAGTTCTAAAACTGTCACCTCTGTGGCACTACAATGGGTGAAAGGAGTATTAACCAAGTTCATTAGGCTTTATTATTATTACTTATTTTGCATTCAGCTGATGCCTTTGTCCAAGGTGACGTCTAGGACTAGACATATCTCTGAAAGCTAATAACAAGTATCTTCTCATACACACTGCAATGTGACACACACAATCATTTATTTGTTCGCACACACAGAAGAGGGAATTTAGAGTGAGCAGTCCATCTGAAACACGTGTCTTTGCAGCGTAGGGAAACACACGGGGAGATGCAAACTCCATTTGGACTCGCGTCCAAATGAGCAGCGCAGGACCGCTGAGGGCCCCAGTGTTACTTACTGTGTCAGCGTAAAAAATAAAATAAAGTAAAACAAACAATTTACAAAGCAGAAGAAAACCAAGACTAAGCACAAATTACCCCATGACAGTGGGATCAGTGCAACAGGAGAGGGGGAATGGTATGGAAATACTCAATTATTTCCCTGGAAGTACCACATTCCTTTTAACCCCAAAGCAACCTTGATCAGGGTAACTGTCCAAATGTTGTATCTGACCTTAGGGGGACTCGCAATCCTCCTCAGGGGTAGTATCTCTCACACACTGTACACAGAAGGCCTGCGAGCGAGAGACCCTGGGCACTGGGGACAGGGACGCAGAGCAAATCCCATTTGTTTAATACGGAATGTCTCAACACAGAGAGGCAGAGATGATTGTTTCCGCAGGTCCTGTACGCAGCTCCTCGGCAGCATATCTGAGGCCAAACACCGCAGGCTCCCTCAGCACACAGCTGGACAATACAGCACATGTCAGGAACTCTAAGGTGCGGATCAGGACCCAAATGCTTCATGTCTTGCTTACAATGCTGTGTCAGTGACCACCAGCGCAGGCTGACCAGGTCCTGGCAGGTTTAGGCTGGGGTGGAGTGGGGGAGGGGGGCGTTCCTCTGACGGCCGGCGCCACGGGCCTGACAGGACCTGGAGCAGACCACCCATGGCTGTTTATGCTCAGGACCACCAGTGGAAGCACAAAATAATAAAATACAGTTTCTAATGAAAGTCTTGGATGTATCTCAGGTACTGAAAATTTTTGAGTGCGTATTTGTGCGCACGCTGGGGAGCTGGGCTGGTTCTGAAGCACCTCACAGCATTAGCGAGACATTAGCAAAGCACTGTTCATCAACCGGCTGCAGCTGTAGATGCCCAAGAAATCTTCTCAGAAACACAGACACGCCGTGTACACGCACGTGTGATGTCGACACTGCAGAATACACACGGGACAGTCCCTGCTGAACTCAAAACAGCAGCAAAAATCCTTCAGCCCCAGATACCATATTCCATCAGTGATTTACCCGTGAAATTTCCACGTGTTCATTCACTCCTTACAGCACTGAGCTGTAAACTATTCATCATAATCATGAATAAAGTAGGAACTTTCAAAACGACAGAGATGCAAAAAAAAAAAATCTCTTCTGCTTGCTGTACCCACTGTCAAACACATTACAGCCTTGTTTTATACGAGGCATGTTTATTAAAAAAAAAAAAAAAACAAAACAAAACATAAATCTCGAGCAGTTAGGGAGCTGTGTCAGTAAGAGGAGCCACAGGTAAAGGAAGCTGGGCTGGCTGCACATGTGGTCCCACATTGATGTTGGGGTGAGAGGTCAACACATCCTGCAGGTCCTACTCTCACCAACGTGCTTCGGCTCCATCTGGACCAGAAGCCTCGGCATTGCTGCGCGACACCGCGATCCAAGTCCCACCAGAAACATAAATACTCCCTCCTTACAGAACAGCATAGTCTCTGAAGCTGCTGAGTAAACCAACATGAGTTAACATACCAGCAGAAAATTAACATTCCCGCCACGATCCTCTGAACATGACCTCATGCATGCTCCAGGTTGCCCAACATACCGGAGAGCCAAGTTCTCTGAAATGTTATTCCTGACCAAANGAACATGACCTCATGCATGCTCCAGGTTGCCCAACATACCGGAGAGCCAAGTTCTCTGAAATTTTTTTCCTGACCAAAAAAAAAAAAAAAAAAAAAAAAAAATCAAGCATTGTAAATAAAAACATCAAAGAAAACATGCCACGTGTTTAGGGATTAAGCTGTTGGAGGTGCTCACAAAGACAGGGCAGTGCAGGAACCGTGCCCTTAACCTTAAGTCAATACTGCTACAGCCACTGTGGCCTTAAATTTACTCTGTCGTTCCGTGTGACGGACACGTTCGCTTCGGAAACGTCCGAAGTTTCAGTTTTAATGGTAAAGCTCTCTTCCTCGTTTATTTTCCCCCGCACTTTCTTACACGTGTGTATTCCCATCATAGCAACCATAGTTCAGAGCCAGTTGCTAGGCAATGAGCTAAATGAGGGGACAGGCTGAGTAAACGACAGCATCTGACTTGAAGTGTAGAAGCCCGGACCAGTCGATCCCACTGCGATTGGCAGCCAGCGTCATTCAGAGGTGGCTTATGGAAACTCTGATGGCTGGCTGGCACAACCACAAAACACACTGGCGCGTTTTTAGGTGTGAGCGGCAGCTAAAAATTGCTTGTTGTATTTTACCACTGGTGTGTACCTTGTTTGCAATGGTACTGAACAGTATGGCATGAATGAGGACGGACACACTGAGCGCTCTCAGGGGTTATTAAATTCATCATCATTTGCATCGTCTTTCACAAACATCTCCCTATTTCCCAGCTTATGCTCACCTTGCTTGGGCAAAGCAAAAACTATTTGAAAAGCAATAATGTCATAATCCATCTTTGCTGTAAAATACAACTCAGAGTAAGTGTATGTGATTTTAGGAAAAAGCATACGAACAGGAAAAAAACTTACACACTAGGCATAAGCCCTTATAATAATACAGGGTCGTAAAGGTGCAGAGCCTATCCCAGAAGCACAGGCCACCATGCCAGGGACAGACAGCCCAGATTGGATGCCAATCCATCCGACAAATGCAAATGTAAATGATGGGTTTTCACAGTCACTCTTCATCCCACATCTGTGGCTATGTGCGCAGGTACTTCCAGCAGCCGGAAAAAAGAAAACTAGTGAACTTTTTCATAACCAGCGTAGACAAAATGACAAGCTGTCAAACGCACGACAGTTCTTATTTTTCACACAGCGCGCTGTTTTGAACAGGATGCATGCTTCCTATTAATCAAAAGGAAAGGGAAGTTTACAATAACATGTTCTCCAGGCCTTCACATCAAAGGAATTTGTGTGTCTTGCAGCTGAGGCAACAGGCACGATGAACCTTGACCCCTGACTGCGGACTCCATCTGCATTCCAGTGAGCCCGGGCCATGCAGTGGGATGGCGGGGGCAGGGCCGTGTTATTACTAAAAACAACCGAAAAATTCAGATATAAATTGTACCGGAGGTTGGGATGACGAGGTGGTTACAAATGTTCAACCACAGAAGAAAAGAGCAGCTGTAAAACCCAGAGGCTCAGCCCACCCAGGGGGAATTGTGGGTAACGGTCCGGGTCAATCAACAGAGACGATAGCCAGAAAGACGGGCGAAGAACGTCACTCGGGCCTTCGTGCCGTGCACAGGTGCACCCGGGGTCCTCATGGGCAATGAGTCATCCTTCCCGTCAACGATGACCTTTCCCCCTCTGCGCGGCGCTGCACGCTGCTGCCGTCAATCTGTGACATGCTGCTGCTGCCTGCGACTGCTTATTTATTCGATTACCTCCTACGGTCATGCTGGCAATAGCCATTAGAGCTCCTGACAGCCCTGCTGGATGAGCGATTGCAGAATCTAAGCACACCCATAATTCACTGAAAGGATTGTGAGAAGGGGAGGGGTTCCAGGGGTGGAGTCTCATGCAGGGACACAGGTGACTGACTGATACAGGTATCCCCAGAGATACAAGTCTTTGACATACGATTGAAACTATTCAACACCCTTTACCGAACTGAGTTACAACCAAATACGAGGCCGACTTTTCGTGCTGACGAGTAACAAGAGCTGATCGATGTGGAAATTGTCCCATTTATTCATTCAAGTAACACCCCCAAAATGACCGACAGACAATTCTCGAGAATGCACTCACATCCCGTAACAGCCCACCCTGTTTAAACAATTCTTTCACATTACATCTCTGACTTAGATTTCACCTTACGAGCCAATTTCCAAGAATGCATTATGTTCATAAGTAGGGGGATACCTGTACCACGTAACGCCACGCTGGTCTGTCGGCAGCGAACTCTTCACACCATGGAGGATCGTGGCCATCTTGTCAAACAGCAGTGGAACAGGGGGGTAGCAATAGTGCCTCAGAGCTCCTGGTCTGCGGTATCGAATCCATGGAAGAAGATGTTAAGTGACCTCCTCACTGACTCAATGAGCGGTGGCTTTGAGACAACATTCAGTCAATACCATTTACCCTTCTACTAAACAAACTCTTAACTGTGGTTTTTTAGACTACGAAGAGGCCCAGAAGTCTGCAGTCTGATCATCTTTGCAGGCTACTGTGAACCCATTAAAATCACGAATAAAAGTGAAATGGCTAGTGTAACCATGGCTTTTCATTCCATTTTTACCAAATCAAAATCAAGACTGCAGCACACTGGCATCCCCTCCACAGTGTAACCTGACTAACTTCACACCCTGTACCTCTGAGACAGGCTCCACGCTGAGGCAACTCTGACTTGGACAAGTGGTTAGCAAAAATGAGAGGTTCAGTGAGTAAACTCTGGGGGGGGGGGGAAATCAACAAATAAACTCAGAATCAACAAACTATTATTTAAAACTATATTTTGCCTCTATATGGTCATGAGATCATAGATTCAAAAAAAAAAAAAATCCTACCTACACACTGAAAACAAAACCTAGGGAGCAGCTATACATCGTAAGCTGTGTCTTTAATATGCACAGTGCACAGGAAGGTTATTCGAAGAGCACTTTATATATGCTTTAGTAAATGAGGGACAGCAGATTTGTGGAGAGGCACCATAAAAATAGGCAGTAAAAACGTACAGTAGAGGCTTGTGCCACATCCACGTTATGAAACCAGGCCACCCTGGAGGAGAGAACACGTAAATCTGGGCAAATGTTCATCTTTTTCCATTTGGGATTTTTTTTTTTTGTTGTGCTTTTCACTTTTATTACATGGTGAACCTTAACCTTATTCTTATAAACAGACAAAAAACACTTAACAGCACCTTGAGTAAGCACTGCACAGATAACGTGCACTTCAGGAGCGCTAGCTTTTTTCTGTGCATTTCGGGGTCAATATGTTTATGTTGTTCGTCAGCTCTGTCTGTCATTGTCGGGATGTAAAAATCAAAAATGAAATTGTCAGAGATGAAGAACTGCCATAGGGAGAAAATGCAGACATATCTGGTCCATCCAGTGTGCGTCTAATTCTACGAAGATGAATCCTTTAGAGACCCTTATCTATCACTATCTCGTCACAGATGCATAGATAAACTGAAAGATACTGCGGATAAACAGACCAGACTCGTGCTAGATCAGACCAGAGTCACCATAAATTTGTTTTTCCATTCCCCGGTGCTTCTCTGACATCAGCAAATGACTGGCTGCGCCTCATTAAGTGGTGGATATGTGCTGGCCGAGTGGGGCCCTGGCTCCTCGCTGATGCTGTCAGGTCACCCTAATGGCCGGCCAGTCGCAGCCCTGCATTAGCGCCCGGTGCGGGAACGGTGGCTGCCCCGGGCGCTGCAGTGCTGGCGTCGCCATGGCGTGCCAAATCGATGCGCCAGGGGTCGGCCGCAGGCCCCTCCAGAGGCCTGGAAACAGCAGGCGTGCAGTTAATGCCAAATCAATGCGCCAGGGATTTGCCAGAGGCCCATGTGGAGACCAGGCGAGAGCACATGTACAGCCGGTGCCTTGACTGCAGCAGCCCGAGCGCACACGCACACACAAGCTTATACAACGTATGGGGGCTGATTTACCCTGCCAGGCCACAGTGTCACACAGACTATGCCACACAGAGGGTTGTTTGCTCCCACCAGACTCCTGCTGCATTGGACTAAAAGCGCACAGAAGGTAAACCCACAGGACTCTGCCAAGGCAAACATCCCCGAGAGATGCACCACTGACAGTGTGTATTAAGGATTAATCTCTGTGCAGGACAAGGAATCCAGCTAATGTATCCGGCTGTTTAAACTCCACCAGGAGCCTCGCCGTCTTCTAGGCCAACTGAGCTCTCACTCTCCGGTAAAGCAAAGCAAGCGACCAGAGCTGGACATATAAAGTACAGCAGAGTCGAAGTGGGCTGCCTCGAGAATGCCCCATGTAGAGGCATACTGGCAGTAGTCCAGCGGAGCAAACACAACATACCGCCATATTGGGTCATAAGGTTTAATTCAGTGCTTCCTGCCGCATATCAAAGGGCAAGTAGCTTTCCCAGGGACGTGGCGGAGTGTGCCGATGGATCTCCACAGTGAACATGCTGGTGGCGTGTGCACAGGGCCGGCTGGGTCGCACCTTGTGCAAGTGTCGCTCTGTCGACGGCATAGACAGACTGGCAGCATGAGGCAAGGAGGTGCAACCGAGCAGGAACACAGCACAACACAACAGAAAAACAGAAATACTACACACCGCAGGGGTCTTACAGCTCCTGGGCTGTGGGTTCGAATCCTGCTCAGTCTGTGTGTAGATTGCGTACTCTCCCCACATTCCTGCAGGTTTTCTCCTGGGGTTCTGGTTTCCTCCCACAGTCTAAAGAAATGTGATTCAGCTGAACTCTGAATCAGGTTCTGAACTGCCCATAGTGGGTGAGTGAGCGTGTGTGTGTGTCCCCTCCAGAGTGTACCTTTCCACACCCCCTACTTTTCCTAGCTTTTTTTGTGGACCACCATAGCACTGAACTGGACAAGTGTTTACTGACAGTGGATTGATGGATATTCTACACCAACAAGGAGGGTAACTCTCAGTCTGAGAACACACACCTGTACTACATGCATCTCTTTCCATGTGATGAAAATCCAACAAAGCTCAGGTTACTGCTCCCTATTCACAGCACTGTGGAGGACATCGCTGCTGCTAGAACATTCAGAGATATGGCACAAATTACAAAGCACAGAAAAGACTCCTACACAGAAGAGTATCCAACTTGGAAAAAGCACACTCCTCAGAATCTGGTTGCCTATCCCCCCCCCCCCCCCCCCCCCNCAACGTCCCCAGTGAGTCTCGCCGAGACAAAGCAGCCCCCCCCCCCCCCCCCCCCCCCCAACCACAGCCATTCCCCATCTCTTCATTCCCGTCCCCCCAGCCAGAACCCATTAGCTCCATTTCACACCCCTGGCAGGAAATAGACATCTCTCTGCCAGTCATTTCGCGGGAAGTCGCTCAAATGGACCATCTGCACTTCCTCTACCTGCTCAACACACTCCGCAGACATAAAACAAAACACCATAAAACACAACCTTTAAAAACGGAAATCTGCAATCAATGCCAAACCAAAACCACAAAACAGTTTGGGATAAATGATCAGCATTTATTCAGCAGTTTAACTATTTCACGCTGCCCATTAAGGAACACATGTTCCTGCCACCGTTTAAATAGACATTAATCCTTCTGTTTTTCACTGCACTTGAACGTTTGTTATATCATGTATTGCAAACCAAAAAAACTGTTACATTTTTCCATTTTTTTGTAGTCTTTTAAGACCTTGGGGGGGGGGGGGGGGG
>UFQX01000754.1:51552-101037 GCA_900497675.1 Arapaima gigas | reverse complement strand
GGGGGGGGGGGGGGGGCAAGGAAAACAACAGGAAATTTTAAATATATATTCTATATAACTGTTTTAACCATTGGGTTGTGTTTGAGATAGGTTTCTGTGTTTGGTGTAAAAACATTAGAGTGACTACAAATGAAAGGTAAATACCTAATGTTGTGTTCCATCTTTTTAACCACATTCAGTCCTAGTCATTGTCACAAGTTCAACATATGTTTTTAGAATTTACAGACCTGATTCAAGTGAAATGATGCCGCTTGTGTGTATATGTAAACTCCTGAATTTGGCATCTGATGCTCAATAGTAGTCTCGCCCATTAATTTCCTTCAATTGTCCAGGTCTGACAAGACACACCACAGATGTACAAAATTTGAATGAAACCTGTAAAATTGAATAAAAGATGATTGATTTTATTTGTTCAGATGCCCAATGTGCAAGATGTCCTGAAGCCTTATAGTAATCAGATGAAATAAACCAAATTTATGATACATAATTTGTAAATGGGCCAAACTTGACCCAAAAACAAACACTGGGTAAAACACAACCTTGTGAGCACAAAGTTAAAATAAAGCAGAAAGTTTGCAGAGGAGCAGCATTGGGATCGTGGCAAAGTGCCGCGTGGAGACACCCATGATGTAAAGCCAAGGCGAGGGGCCCAGCCAACAAGATGCACCATGGGGGGGGGGCACTCGGCAGCAGGAAGGACGTGAGCAAATATATCACACACTTAGCACACAGACGGCAGGACCAGCATAATGTTGGCTGCGCGCGCCGCAGAGGTTGAGTGCACCGGGACACTAGGTAAAAACGAGCTCTCTGGGTAGGGGCACGCTGGGTTGCCATGGTGACCGGCGAGCAGTCTGACGTCAAAGCTCCGTATTATGTGATTACTCACACCGGCAGAGGAGGGCCAAGGCAGTAAGAGAGCCCATTACTCTGGAGAGGCGTCCGAGGAGAAAGTTTGGGTGTTTAGAGCTGTAACAAACAGTCCTCTCAGGACAGCATGGTCCTAGGAAGCCGCGACTCCTACTGCTACTGCTACTCACTCACTAACCGCTTGTCTTAAGTAATGTTGTGCTAACTACTGTCACAGTCTTCCCCTACCTTATGAAAGCGATCCATTCCTAAACCCATCTTAAGAGGGATTCTCATAACTGAAAGATAATTAGCATTATTTTCAAAAGTTAAAATTTTTGAGCCCCAAAATATAAATTATAGTAAAATAACATCATAACAATGCTACATCTGTATTATATTTGCTCATATCCTTCCTGCTCTACATCAATTACTGTATAATACCGTATGTGTGTAATAGCTCTTTTGTAGCTATTGCATACCCGGCCCTTAATGTCAAACAATATACACATATGATACTCTGTGTTTCTGTATTAATTCAACCTTTGAAGCAAAACAAAACAAAACAAAACAAAACAAAGCGTGGCAGTAAAAACTAAGAATGAACTCACACTTGCCGAACAAGATGACATTGACAGGATAGTCCTAACGGGGGCAACGATTACTGAGATTGTAACAGGTGAAACTACCAAACAAGGGGCAATGGAGGTTGAGAACAACACAGCAACGCTTAGCTGTTGGGAGTCGTGTGAAATGCAAATTCAGTCCTTGTCAATGCAAAAAAAATGCCTTGTAAGCCAAAGTTAGGGTACTAAATAAAACTACTCAGAGTCAATTTGAAGTCTATCTTGGACTTCGATCTCTACTACCTCCATCACCACCATCACCATTACTACTAATACTGCTGCTACCACTGCCGTTCATAGTAATAATATTACTACTGCTACTAATAATGATGATAATAACAACTATAATTATAATTATTATTATAATTACCATTACAATAATGCATAACTCAGTAATACGTAGGGGAAAAAAGCAGCCTGCACCATGTACGGCTATAAGCAGAGCCCGCTGCCGAGTCTCCATAGCTTGGAATCTGTGGAAAACCCAGATCAGCACTGCAGGCTTGACACAGTGTGCAGTGCCGTGTCCTTGGCCGTTGTGGGTCATCCACACTCCCACAATGCATCAGCTGTTGGAATCTACCAATGAAAGTAGACTGGCATGAGCAACACGCAATGACTGGCAAGGGGAAGGAAAAACGGTGGAAAGAAATGAGTGTTTGGCTGCAGTGAATAAACAGAGCGTTGTGCACCTAGTCATTATCAAGTGGAAAAAGCAGCTACTCATGGTGTGGGCCTCACGCGCAGCTGCCACACATGCTCTCACAGCTGGTCACATTCCATGACGTGCTCTAAGCGTCACAAGTCCTCCCCAGGCTGTGCCCTGCAACCCCCTCCCCACCCCCACCGGTACCCTGTTGCCCTGTCGCATTCTTTTTGTGGCTTAAAATGCTCTTAGACTGATAAGAATCCCAGGAAATGTTTGGTAACGGCTGCTGGTGGCCAGTTAGAGTCCCCAACCAATCTGCAGGGTGGTGGTACTGGGGGGGAGATGGCGTTTGGCTGCTGGGCCGATTGGGAGCAAACTGACGTGAGCAGGCATGTGCGCGTCAGCTGATTAGCAAAACCACATCCGCTGTGTGCAGTCCAGACCTCCTGCAGCCCCCATCAGCCCTGCTGAAACCCTTTCCAAAGAGCCCCAAATACAGGCACAACACATGCATTAAAGGCCTCATCATTTGATTTTTACAAAGAAACACTTCCCCGATACTCCACATTTAGGTGAAACCTGTCAGTTATATGCGTCTTGGCTCAGTTATTTTTAGTCTGACATCTTTGGATGACAAAAGGCCACTCGTAGCTGGCGTGCTGCAGGAAAGATAAATTCCTTCCTCCCTCAAGGGACCGCTGATAAAAGATGCCGAAAGCAAGCGGCCCACTACCATCTCTGTAGAGCATTGAAATAACAGAGGACACACCATTCTGCACGAAGCCAATGACGCACAAACATTTGATCTCGTTCATTCCCATCAGTATCAGCTGCACTTTGAGGCTTAAGAAACCCAAGATGAGACTGTGCGTGCCATATTTACATGCTAACTCACTGTAGACAGTAGAACAAGGGCTTCCAAGCTTCCACAGAAGAAGTAAACGTATAAATGGGGAATCGGGGACATGATTCTCCCATAAGATTGTTTGGGGAAGCACGTGTGCTAAATGAAAATACCTTAACCCTCAGACCTCATAAGGACCTGTAGTTACACCTTTGATCATGATATAATGATACAAAAAAAGCCATTAGGCAAAATATCCAGCTGCATAAACAAACATAAAAGTGTAAAACTGCAGTGCTTTCAATAAAACCATTAAGTAAATAATGTTAGATAAGCATCTCACAAGCAGACAGCTGGACTGGGACATCTCTGAGTCTCTCAAGTGACACAGCTCAATATTTTTGGCAGTTTTTGGGTTTCTGTCTCCAACAGTTTTGCACATTTAAACACCTCTATTAAAAATGTCATAGAGATTAGTATTGTAAACCACAGAGGTATCCTCAGGTGGCTGATTCAATTTTGAATTCCTGGAGTACAACTGCCAACAGTTTCACAAAAAAACGTAAACAACAACTATAGTTAAATGCAGAACATTCACTGCAGGCTGTTGGCTACAGTTCACATTTTCTCCATAATGAAAGTCACATGGAAAGCAGAGAACTGCAGAACCTCAGTTCCAGGTTCGTGTTTCACCCTGAGCCCGACTCCTCCAGGATGGCCGTCACGGACCGCGGCTCGCTCACCACCTAGAGAATCCACGACGACGACACAGCACTCACCTCTCCTGTGCTGTGATGCCGCAGGAGCTCTGAAGGAGAGTTAATCTGATCACCCTTCCCAGCACACACTGCTCCTTCAGAGCTGGATCTAAACTGCATTTTCTCTTCTAAAAAACAACATCCCAGCCGTTTATGCTGGGCACTCCCTACTCATTCCAAATGTGTAAGTAATAAACGGATATGAGATTTAGTACCAAAAAGATGTCACAGCAGTAACATCTTTTGGGCACTCAGTGGGTGGTCATAAGTCGATGGAAAAGACCTTGGAAGTGCCTTGGAAGCTCTTTCGTCTGTCGGAGAGAAAACCTATCCATTAGTGACACAAACCTTCTCCCTTCCATACTGTCTACATTACATGTGCAGACCCAGGTAATAAAGCTATGAGGCAAGTAGAGGAGACCGGGGGTGGTTGTCACAGTTCCAGTTACAGGCCAAATAGATGGCAATTTTTAATATTGTTAACATCAACATTGTAACTCTTCTTGACCATATTTATGGTAGCCATTTGAGGAAGCCTCTAAAAATTTAAGATGTGCAAAATTTGTATTTTTTACATACCTGTTGTTTTTGTAAGAATGACAGGTTACCATAAAAATTCACACTCTTCCCACAAAGATGACAGTGAAAGCGTTAAGTACATTTTCCGGTTTCTAGGTCAAGTTAGGTGGAAGCTAACGTAGAGGTTATGTTAGGTCAAAGGGGGCTGGTTGCCACAATGTCTTATCGTTTCAACAAAGCAACTTTTAAAGTACTATAGTTAAGTCTTCTAAATTATTATTTTAGTGGCAAAAAAATTGAGAGAAATTTTAAAAACTAAACTGGGCCAGTACTTTTCTTGAGAAACGTGCACTCACCCAAACATACATACATACACGCACTACTACCTTATACTACACGTTTTGTCCACAAGCCTACAGATTCAATAAACACAATAAGAGTTCTAAGGCTTCATCCTTCATTTTACTTTTCATTTGCTCACCATGGATATAATGTCACTGTCAGTGCAGAGACAGTCACGAGTGGGTTGGGGGTCTGACGTTTCCTCTGCCTCATGAAGTCACCGTGGTTTCCTGACAATCAGAAACTCCTGGTATAAAGATCAGTCCCATCCAGGAGGTGTAGTAACCCCTGGAAGGCAGCCAGAGCGCTGTTTCAAGTTGCATACCTGGAGAGCACTGGGGGGGTGGGTTAAAATTGTGATGGCACAACCCAAAGGTGCGCAGTGGTTAGAGCTGCCATCTTGCATCTTTCAAATCCCACCTCTAGTCCAAGTATGCTTGAACAAGGTACCGATCCTAAACTGCTACAGTAAAAATGATATATTGCTGGAAAAATGGGTAAATGAGTGATGCGCAAAGATATCACTTCACAAAAACAATCTGAACTGTTCCATCAAAAAAATCTTTAAATTCTAACTTTATAAATGCATACAAGGCTGTGGAGTGAAAGTCAGATCAAAATGGAGAATCAAAATAACAGGAGTAAAAACAAGCCACAGGTGAGCCTCAGGCGAGACCCAGGACCTTTAAGACATTCCTGTTTCTGCCCAAGGAGACAGCCATCCCATTCTGGGTGAGGACTCCTGACATGCTCGTCTGCTACACTTACCGGAAACACGCTCCACAGAAAGCAGATAACACGTTAAAGATTACGCACCCTGCAAAACACCCTCTTAGCCAATAGATACTGACAAAGAATAAGCTGACATCTATCAATACGGTTTCCCTTCTGACCTCCGCAGGGGAGCTGAGCGACATGGAAGAAGCCGCCGTTTGCAGCCACACACTGGCGCACTCTGACGGAGGCCAATCGATGGCTTACGACAGGCTGCGCCGTTTTCATTGACCTGTCAGGATCTGTTGGCCCTGCTCCCAGAGCGAAGGAAACCAGCGTCAGCCTATGCGTTTCCACCAGAGTGCACGTGGCCTTGCACGCGATAGTCACTTGACCGGCAACCTGGCTTCAGTTCCCTTCCCTCCTCCATCCCAGCATGCTTTGCAGCAATCCCTGCAATGAGACATGACCACAAGTGATGTAAAGGGCTCCAAGTCTGTTTACGTGTCCGAGGTGGTCCTGCATCAGTGCTGAGGTGATGACATTGAACACATACTGACACTAAACACATTTATTTTTGTAAGGTAAATGAGGCAGAGCTGGGAGAATATTTATGACCGGGGAACAAAAAATCTGCTTGGCATTTACTTCTCTACATATGTGTTTCAAAGCTACATTTATGAAAATCTAACAGTTTATATAGCAAACTTGGAATAAATTAATATTTTCTATACTAAATAGATATAGTTGCTTAAACTGCTGGCAACTGCAAATACCACTAAATAGGCTACTGGTGAACAGATATAAATACATACTGTCAGTCTATTTCCACTAAAAAAAAAGTTGATTTGACTGAATTATGACCAAAAGCAGTATAAATATCACAGCTAGCTCATTATGAAATAGGATGTTGCAGCCAAAAGGAAGTATAGAAATACTTTTTCATATCTTATATCCATGAAATGCTCAATGGGTTCAATGGAGACACATAAACAATGGAGTTCAATGGAGACACAGCCATGAGAATATTAAATATCTTATTTTGATTAAGCTTAATTTTTCAAATTCTGCATAAAAATTCACCGTGTGGGTAAACCACGTCCTGTGGTGTTCTTTCAACATTTAAAAGCAATAAAAAGGGAACAAATCCTGACTTAAAATGTATTTGAATAAAGCTGCACAAGTATGGTTAAAAAAAAAAAAAAATTCTGGTCCTATAAACATGTTGGTGTTGCAAAAGTTATGCTTTTGAAAAAACAAAGAATTCTCCCAGGGACAACTGGAGGCACACTTTCCCCCGCTTCTGTTTCACACCAACAACAAAACAAACAGGAGAATCCGATGCTGACAAACACAAAAAGACTCATCTAGAATGAGCGATCTGGGGACCTGGGATCCGAAAGCCAGGCACCGCAGAGGACCACGGTGACGCCGAGCAGAAGCTAAAGGTCACAAACAAACAACGCTAATGAAATTGAGCTGCGCCGAGCCTGTCGAAGGCATCCATCCCACTGCCTGCAGCGGCCGTCCTCTGGCAGGCCCATCCAGGCCTCCTGCATCAGACCACATAGCTGGAACAGTCCACCCACGTCTTTCGAAACAAAGAGGGCCACGAAAGTCAAAATGTTGCCTCCCTGCACTAAATAAATCACAAAATGCAGGAGCTAATGAAAACCAGACCAATCAGGGGGGAGCGTTATAAAGGCGAGTGAGGTAGATGCGCGAGGCAGCAGCAAGTCACCTTCCAGAAAGTGTCGTGGTCAACGGGGGAGGATTAGCTGGCTCATTTCCTTCACATCCAGATCTGGTCTGCTGGAACTGATGGCCCGAATCTGTGCGGCTTGGCACACATGTGGTGCAGCAGTGGCAACGGCAAGGCGGAGCTCCCGCAAAACACAGTGGAGGAAAGACCTTTCTCTCAACGCTTGTAGAACGACCCAATGCATGTCCACATCCTTCACAATACCCAAATGACTGGAAGCTTCTTACAACACTTAAAGCATCACAGGTAGCCAACAGCTGGGTCAGATGTGTGGGAGAATGTATGCTTTTTTAAATTTAACCGATTCTCTCTCCAAAACAACTTACAGTATTAAGGCACTATATTTAATTGTTTACTCATTTATCCAGCTGGGTAAATTTTGCCCGAGAATTTCATGCTAAGTACTAGCTTCAAGGATACTACAACAGGAGGTAGAACCTGAACTTGGAATCTTCAAATGCAAAGCAGCAGCTGTAACTGCAACACTACCTGCTGCCTCTTGTTACTGTAAGCTTTGAATACAGTTAGAGGATTTAATAAATGTTATGCAAACAACATAATAGTTTTTTTTAATCTTATTTCTGTTAAAACTGCTGAAGTATGGGTTGACTCAAAATTCTAAGTACCAAACTAAGAAATAATTCAGAAATGCAGTGACATGAAAGGTGTTGAGGATTACTGTAAAGGGAGCCGATTATGGGAAGGGACAATTTTGTAATACCCACAATAATGTAACCCACCCCGCCCCCCTGCTAAATACTTATTGCCTTCCCTGGAAAGAAAGTGCAGCACAAAGCACCCAAGGAGATGTCAGCTGGGCTATCGACACAGAGCTCTGCATAGACCCCACAAGTCCTATGAGGTCCCAGCAGCAGACCACAGGACTCAACAGAATTCCAGAACACACCACAAGACCCATGAGATCCCAACAGCAGTCAAATGGGCCCAACAATAACAAGACCTCAAAGGATCCAACACATCTTAAAAACAGTCCACAACATGCCACTGGACTCAAAAAACCCAATAGGATGCAACAGCCACTCACAACACAGTAAAACAGGACTCATGAGAACTCCCCAGTGGACCAAAAAACAGTCCACAGGACTCACAAGAACAGGCAGGGAAAACGATGGCTCAAGAGTGCCCGACTGAAAAATATCTGACAACAAATACTGTGTAATTCAGGAGTATTGTTTGAATTAATCCTTATTTGACCGCCCATTGGGGCTGGTAGCCCAACGATTGTCATGGCAAGTTGTTGAGCCCCTTTATAGGGACTCCTTGAGCACCACAGGTGGAGGCGGGATGGTGGTGGTTTATGAAAGCAGTGCCTGCAGACCAGAAGTAGGCGGCTGCTTATACGCGTATGTGCATGATTGATGGTTGGGTGTCGCTTGTCGTTTGGTGGAATACTTCCTCGGTGAAATTTTGTTTCGTACAAGTCTTCACATTGCGTTTGTGTGCGCACAAATTTTTCAAGACAAACACAGCCCAAAAACTGACAATGCTGACAAGGTGTAGTACAGTTACAGAATAAAACACGATTTACCTGTTTCATCGCTGGGTTCCTGAACCAATGCCTTGAGCATTGTCTCCACAGAGCATTAAACCCACATGGAAAGAAGACAGGCAGTGGTTAAAACCACGCCCTCATAATACGATGGTTGTTGGTTTAAATTGAAGAAGGGCTCTGAATCTGCATCACCCCTAAAAGTGAACTGAATAGGAATGGTGAGATCTTGACCAGTGAAACAAGTGCCTGTTCAGCTAAACTGTAAATAGAAAAAATTAAATGACATGAATATTTTTGTAAAGAAACAGGCTTTACACAAATTTTAAAAAGTGGTAGAAGACATTAGAAAGATACAGACAACTTCTGCACAAATGTAATTTATAAAAGTTCAAAAGGGGAAACGTTAACAAAATGCTGGACCTATGCTGGACTGTGTTGCGACTCGTGCAGCGACTGTTCAGCGCTGTTCACCACTTGCTGGTTCTCATTATGGTTTATTCCACAAAGACCGTTATACTTCTGCAGCCAAGCTGGAGTAAACAGCTACATCACATGAGACTCCAGCTTTACAAATGTACCTTAAAAACCTTTAAAAATGACAAAAACCTGGAACACAATAAAGGGACAATGAATTGTGAATGCTGTAATAAAAGCCAACCCTAAGACAAAAGACACACCAAACCACTAAAAGACAGTCCCAATAAACAGCAGTACAAGGAAAATATATTATAAACAATTTGTTCTGTGGCAATACTGCCAATACTCACTACAAGTACCTCCTGCCTGAAAAGGAACTGGAAACGGAAACAGGATAAATGCGGGATTCACCCCACTGTCCCTCCTGGCCACCCCACATCTGAGAGTTTATTTCTCCAAGTCAGCTCCCAGACACTGCATGCGCTCCTTTGTTTATTTGAAATGTCAGGGCAGCGCTTATATCTGCAGAATAGGACCATTCTCTGTCTTCGACCTGGATGTGAAGCATAAACCAAAGGTTTCTGTTCAGTCACTGAAGGGAAAAAACTTCAGAGAAAGTTTCCTGATGAGCTTGTGGGCCGAGGGTTACCAGGTTTGAACTAGAGCTGATTTATGCAACGAGAACCATGTGGTCGGCAGATGGGGCTCCGTTGAAACGGCTTGTTAACTGGCGTCACAGAGGAGCTGTCAAAGGTGCTCAGGAGGTGTGGCCTGCTCAGAGACCACAGCCAGTCCCCTCCGCAGTGACGCAAAGCCCTCGCAAGCTCATCGTTTGAAGGCTTGGTGTCTGACTAAAACAGGCTTGGTCTTCACCTGGACCAGTTAACCTCAGTTTCCCCACAGCGGGACCCTCTGTGATCATTCCCTCCTGCCGCTGTCATTGATTAACCTCAGCTTTACAAAGGAACGAAGACACATTTGGGAAGAATGCCGTTTCAGAATCAAACCTCCTCATGTTCTGAACAAAGGAAATCAGAAACGGTCAGCTGCGCTGCATCTGCTGTTTCAACTGCCACGCTCATCAAATGTTAACATCACCCTTCGAAGATTATTTTAAAAAAAAAGGTATTTTCTTAGCGTGGAGACCAACTGCGACGCCCTGACAACATAACACCTCTACCCCAATCATTAACTAATCAAATTTTAATCAAAACTCTGCACTGAGTGGCCTCCTGCTACCAAACCTCAAGCTGTTAGGAAAACACAGAAACGTCATCAATGGCAAATATGTAAATGTGATTAATCTGATGCAACCCCCACCCACGGGCTTAACATGACACGCTGAAAAAGCCAAGTATGATCCACATGGATACACAAGCACAAAATAAAATGGCTGCAATACACTACTCTTTGACCAAAGCCAAAAGCTTCACTGCATAGCTCGCACTGAAGTGTCTTGTGATGCAGTCTTCTTTTGCGATGCTTCCCCAAGGACCCATCTATATGCTGCCAAGTAAGCCTCCCCACCTGGAGCTGCGTGGACTCGCTGGCAAAGCAACAGCCCAAGAGTCTCGCCTGCGCCGTTATTTTATTCCCATCTGTGACTCCATCCAGCCCAACGGTTAAACGTGCTACAAGCCATCTTCGAAACTGGGCGATTCTTGCTAGGAAGGATGGGGTTTGTAGTCTCTGGAGTGTGCCAGCTGTGTCTCACCTGGGGCTTCAACCTAAATGACTCAGCATTTAAAAACACACATTACAAATAAGTTTACGAGGGAGAGCAAATGATCACATGTACTCTAGGGGAGTCTCGTCATTTATTTCAAGAAAAGTAGAGCGAATTCCCCTACTGCAGCAGAAATGTATGCAAGGTGTGCTAATATAGTTAGCACTTTCCTGTTCTGTGCTAAAATGAAAAACAGGAGGGGGGAATCAAAACAAACAAACAAACAAACAAACAAAACACAATGGCTCTTCTCCCCAACTCAGGAATGTAATGCCCGGTGAGTATCTACAAGTGTTCTTACAGGACAAGTTGTTCGTGTTATCGAATAGGTCTCTCTTCAATTCACTCCATCCGCTTTGCCATTGAAGCAGCAACTGCTATCATTCAGCTGAGCCCCCGCGGCCAGTCCTTCAACTACAAACACCTGCATCGGAGTCACCCTGCCTCACCTTTTCTCTGGGGCTTGCGGCAATTAAGAGACAGCAAGCGCACAGACTAAAAGTGTGTGTGTGCTGGGTATTCACACTTAACAGCAAGATATGAAAGTCTGCCTGTAAATATTCTGCTCCGACAGACCTCTCCCTGTTTACTAAGGACCGTGACTACTTGGCCTCGCTGCCAGAGAGGTGGGTCCAGCAGGTTCTCCAGCTCTCCATACACGACTGCCAACCCAGAGAAGAGGCTCTCCGAGGTGCGTGATCTGGGTCAGTTGGGGGGTGTCTGACTCAACAGAAGAGCAGAAATCAGGAGGAACAACAGACCAGCACGGATACAATGACCTCTTCCCTTTTTTTGTTTTGCGAGTCTAGGAGGGGCTCAGGAAATGTCCCCCAAAAGCACGTCACACTAGCAGCTGTTCAGCTTCCATCAGGCTAAGGCGAGGACCCACAAGCACTTGCACTTGGACGCAACCTAAAATGGTAATTTAAGCATTTAAAACATGGCTCACTGCAACCATACTGCTTAAAAAGCAACCGTTTAAACGACTGGAAATGACAGCAACAAAGCAAAACCAAACTGCACCCTTCTGCATGGAAAAGATCATCGTGAAACTTTGCAGTCTCAGCCACGAGACAGGTGACAGGATGGGAACAGAACCCCTACCTGCTGAGGTTTAAAAAAAAAAAAAAAATCCAATCCTAAGTAGCATGCCTTCATCCTTCATGTGTTCAGCTACGTCACACCTGCGTGCCTTTCAGGCACAAGAGCACAAATTAAACAAACAAACAAACAAGCAAGCAAGCAAGCAAGCAAACCCCTCCAGAAGCAACGGAATAATGCTGTCGGCTGTTTATGCAGACAGTTACCTGATGTACAAATTCTTGTGCATCACATTCACAAAACCTTATTCATCAGCCATTCAACAATGCAAAATCATTGGTTTGGCAATAGGCAAACACTGCTCCTTAGGGTTTTATTCTACAAAAGCCTGTTTTACTGGCTTCTGAGTGACACTGCCTAACACTTTCACTTAACTGGTAAGAAAATGGCGACCATTAAACGTTGAGGAATGTTTTCCCCGTGGACCGCAAAGAATAAAACACGGTCAGGTCTCAAATCGACCCAGGCAAAGTAAACAAACCCAGTGCTTGGTTAAGAGTGATTTAATAAAATGTGACAAGAGATCTGTTGGGATCGGACTTCCAGTTAAACAGTATTCCACACGCTCAAACTCCATCTCCCTCAAACAACAACGCATTTGGAGACCAATTCGTAGCCGTTATGGAAAATGCTGGAAGTTCAAAGGGCCCATTAGCAAGGGTCTGGTAGAAGGAAGATTGTGAAACTGACTTTTTTTGGCAACGTGCTAAAAAATAATGTGCAAATGAGGGAAAGTGCTGCTATGCTTCACACACAGCCTCTGTTTAATCAGGAGAGACTGTGAGAAAACAAACCTGACATTAAAACCGTCCCGGGTGAGGCCAGCAGTCGTACCGACAGACACGGGCTCTCGCTCACCCATCTGCTCAGCACGCTTGGTAGATAAACTAGGGCATTGAGGGAGAAACAACGTGGGCCTTGTTTTGGCATGTGGCTCATATGGACGGCGAGAGGGATACGAACTGGGTCATAGCCAAGAGAGGTCACAACAACGTGATCCCTGTCCCGGGTCACCGGGCAGCGGGCAGGACACACACACTTACACACAGACAAGCACGGGCGTGACACACTGGCATGCCTCCGATTTGGAAAGCAACCAGGTGTTAAGCAGAAAAAACCTGAGACATGGGGAGTTATCTTTCTAATAAAAATGCCACAGACAGAAGGGGGAAAAAAAAAAAACACAGCCACATACAAATAAGAAAAAGTTTCAGCCATTACAGAAACTAAATATAATAAACAACAATGTTGCACGGCTCCACAAATTCTTGACAAAGATCCATCTACACATAGCACATCGGGGCTTCCTTGTTTCCTCCTCAGTCGTCAATAATCCAAGAGCTGGATGTGTGTAGTCCATCAATTTGTGTGCCACAATATGTACCATATGCACCTTAATGCCAGCACTATACAAGGAATGACATGTAGATCTGCGCTCCTCGGGAGGCAGCCTGTGCTAATGTTGCTGAGCCGAAGCAATTCTACGTAGAGAGGTGGGCTAAAATTCCGACACCCTGTCAACAGGTGCAGAAAACCTTTTTTACAGCCGTTGCAGCTGAAGGTGACGCAAAAAATGACTGAGTTACTGACTCTAAGAGCAATTAGTTTTTCCACACCTATGACTGCACATTTCACCATCGTCCACCAAGTAAACAACATAAAAACGGTATCAGTTTTTCTCCCCCACGCTCTGTTTCTATAGTATCAGAAATGACAGAAACGGCTGAACAAATTTAATTTCAAAAAAGCCGGGACTAGTCGCTCTGAGGACACAGGCTGCTAGCAAATAACTTTTCACAGCACTGTAGGTGTTCTCACCTGTTGCCACTGGGACACTACTCACTCAGGGGGTGGTCAGGCTCGAAAGAAAGATGCATTAATGTACAATTGAGAGAAATTCCTCGGTAAAAGTACAAAAGCTGAAGTGGGTCCTGGGTTGCGAGGACGCATCGGCCTGTTACAAACGGCCGCCGACTTGCAGCATCTGTCGGCATGTAGGAATAAAGCGACAGTGTGTGAACGCGCTGGACTGCAGCTGCACGGTTTGCCATATTTAGTGTGCGTGGTTTGATGTGGCCCTCACCCCTCCGTCCCGACTCCACAGCCGCTGTCACTCGCTCTCTCTCCCTCTCGTGTTAGCAGCGTTGCCGGGGCAAATGAGACAGTTCATTCATTAACGGGAGCACACCTGGCAATGCGGGACGACAGCTCTCCGGCTGGATTCAGGGAGCAGTTACGGTAAGGGTCGCAGCCCCGCCTTCCACATCAAACGTGTCTTCAGTTCCGTTCAGTTCTAACAACGTGTATGGGAGGGGGACCCCTGTCCCCTTTGTGATGCAGAACGTGTACACATACACACACGTATTTATGCCTGTGGTGTAGGTTTGCTTTAGCAAGATTTTTAATGAACTGTACAACACCAATTTGACTGTTCTATTAATCCATAAAGCTTCTGAAAGCATTCTATTAATGCTGCATAAAAAAGCCAGAGCGCAGATGCTCATGGGAAGCCTCTCTAGAGATTCAAATTACGTCAATGAGGGAATGAATCACACCGGCCCTCTGGCCTTCTATTAGCCTGAAGTGAACGAGCAATGAGCCAAAATTGTACAGGAAGTGGTAGATTTATAGAGACACCCCATATATGGCCCTGCAGAGGCTAATTTCAGACTAGTCAGTCAATGACTTTTTTCATTGATCTTTGAGTTTGCCTGTATGCATTTTTGTGTACGTGATGTGTCACTGCACAACGTGACTAAATCTACGTTCACAATAAAAATGAGGTTGCTGGCCTTGAAAGACGGTAGTGCAATAACTGTTATTTTGCCCTTTTTCCTCCACAAAGTATCCTGAGGCCGACAGCAGCGATCTTACTGCCCATTTTGTTCGGCAGTTCGAACCTAAGGAAACTAATGCAGTCCTAACGTGGGGGTTGGGTGTCTCTGGTGAAAGAGGAACCACACAATCCCCGATTGAAGTAGGGGTCTTTCCAGGACACATACTGTACAGCAAAAAAAATAAAAAACAAGTTCCCTACAACAGTGAGGATGATCCCACGGCGATAGGTCCAGGGTAGGTTTGTGGTGAACCAGCGTTTCTCTGAGTCATAAGGAGTGAGGCAGAGTACAACTGGGACAGGACGCGGATTCAGTGTGAGGAGCACCTACCCTAAAAGACCCTCTCCTTGCATCAGTGACCTCAACTGTAACAGTTAGTCAGTCTCAGGTTGAACAGCTTGGGAACTGCTGGCACGTATAGTCATACATCATAGCTGCAATAGAACAAACAGTGATTTGTCATCTAAAACGTGTTTACAAAGCAATATTAGTGATTGTTTTTGGATCCAGTCCTATAGGAAGTCATTACAGTTGGTCTAAAATACCTTGTAGTTAAGAGCTGAGAAAGAATTTCCTTGCCTAGTTAGGATAATATTTGTGTTGGTGTCTGCCGACGTGCCCAGCTGCTCCCCTGCACTCCTCCGAGGTGGTGATATTGGTTGAGGGTAAAAGGAGGGTTCCACTTTCATGGGATGTGGCTCCTCCATGTGTTTAGTAACCAGCTACTCTCTGTACAGATACAAAATAATTAAAATACAAACAAGTCCACTAAAAACAACGAAAAGGGAAAAACCTAGAAAATTTTATAATTTGGGACAGTTTTTGTATATTTTAAAAAGAAATGGTCTTCACTTGCTGATGCTTTTATACAGGTGGCATGGGGCATAGAGGGTTTGAATCCAGCACTGTCTGGGTGGAGTTTGGATGATTTCAGTGTGGGTTTCCGCCTTCAGTCCACTGATGTAGTTCCAGGCTCTAAACTGCCTGTTGCACGCGTGCGCGTGTGTGTGTTCCCACAATCATTGCTCTGTTGTGGGGATGGACAGATGCTCATAAAAAACAAAAGCTAATGACACATTAATACCAGCAAATGACAACTTTACCAAACAGTTAATATTTCACTTTAACAGCTGAACAACATTTGTCGTTGCTACTACAACAGGGACATGAACCGGGAAACCCTGTTTCTTGTCCTTGCTTCACTGTTATTAATAACTGCTGGGAAGAAACCTGTAGTTTTTAATAACAACCAAACAAAAGGACAAGAAGCATTTATGTTTATTTATTTATCTGGTACTTTTCTACAAAGCGACTTACAATGTTAAGCCATTTACACCGTTATATCCATTTATACAGCTGGATAACCACTGCGGTAACAACCGAAGGTAAGTACGTTGCTCAAGAGCACTGCAGCAGGAGGTTCGAAACCAAACCCTTAACAGCAAAATGTGAAGGCAGCGGCTCTAACCGTTACGCCTCCTGCCGCCCGTCTCTGTTATTCAGCTTCACTTAACGTGCTCCAGGGCACAGACAAATCTGAGTTCNGTAACAACCGAAGGTAAGTACGTTGCTCAAGAGCACTGCAGCAGGAGGTTCGAAACCAAACCCTTAACAGCAAAATCTGAAGGCAGCGGCTCTAACCGTTACGCCTCCTGCCGCCCGTCTCTGTTATTCAGCTTCACTTAACGTGCTCCAGGGCACAGACAAATCTGAGTTTGTACGGGAACGCACCCTGAGGGAATACTTTCTTGAGGGCAGACTGTGCCCTCAGAGCAACAGCGGAGGAGAGCAGCTGCACGAAGGACCCTGGGCAACGATGCTCTTTAGGCCCACTTGTCGCTGTCTGTTGTTTGGTGAGCAGCCAGATGCCCTTGAGCACCAGGGCTTTTTCTTCTTTACCAGCCTTAAAAGAAAAAGAATTTCCTCTCCCCCACTGCAACCCCTCTTTCCAGCCCACACTTCAGTTTTAACTGTGGGGACAAGAGCTACGTTTTGGGATTAAAGATGCCGATCTCCTCACTTGTTGCACTTGGTGGGATGTCATGCAACCTTACAGGGATGAGAGAAAAGAAAAAAATAAAATGAACTGAAACTGAATTTTGCGCACATCTATTTTTATTTCCCTGTGTTTGACGGAACCTTTTTAAAAGTCTCTTCTACAGGTAGTAAACCTTAAAAATAGTTTAAAAAAACTAAAAGCATCCGTCCGTCCGTCCGTCCGTCATCTTTAACCACTTTATCTTGCTCAGGGTCACGGAGCTCCAAAGTCTATCCTGGAATCATTGGACACCAGGCTATGAAACTACACCCCGAATGGGATGCCAGTCGTTTGCAGGAAAAAAAAAAAAACGTATTCTGTTTGTTCTCAATCTTGACTTGTTTTCACGATGCATTTGGGCAAAGATAGGAGTTATGCACTTCTTTAAAATGGGAGAAAACTATCCACACAAACATAGGAAAACAAGCACACCTTAAAAAGCGTGCATGAGAAAGAGAGATGGTATAGGGCCTGTGACTGTATCACAGATCTTTAAGGGTCAGGGCAATGAGATCCACATAAGAACAACAAATAAAATCTATCTCGATATTTTCTCTAGCTGGTCGATGCATCGGTTAAAATTCACGCACACACAGTGCGATTCCAACAAATTAGCCACAAAATACACAACGGACAGGAAATGTACCGATGCTGAAATGGAAGCACGAGCCACTGCCATCAGCTCTGGGTAACCAGACACCTCTGGACTACGCTCACCTACCACCACAGCTCTGCCCCATTCCGGAGGTGTGCGACCCCACACACACCGGCCTGTCTGCTCCTTTGTTAGCGGTGGGCCGAAGAGAGGGACGTAAAGCAACCGAAAGTCTCGCTACCCACGCTCGGGCCCGTTCACACTGCGAAGCCCCTGCGGTCCCAGCAGCCTCCGCAGTCTATGGCAATAACCCCCCCAAGATCCACCGATGAAATAATGGAGCCGTTTAGTGCACAAAACACTTCAGTTAAAACAAGGCAAATGAGGGTTGTTAGCAACTGTTTATCTTTTACTGCATGACAGATAATGCAGCACAAAGCCGCTTTATTGCAGTTTGACAGGCCTGTCTACAGCGGTCGGGGCTCCCAGAGCCTGCGCTTTCACACGACCGTCGCTAGGGGGCGTTTCCCCAGACAGTGTTCATAACGTTGAAAGCGTACACTTTTTAAAAAAGTAATAGGAAATAAAAGTGTAAAGTAGCTTGAACTGGGAGACTTATATGTCATGCATCATTGTCAAATGTATCAGGTTCGACTGTCTGAAGATCTTTTTTTATTTAAAAATCTATTATAAATCCAAAAGTAATATTCTAGTCTACATTTCTTATATAGAAATTCAAGTACCCTCATCGAGGAGGGCGGGAGGTGAGATTCAACCCCAGGACCTTCAAACCCAAAGGCAGCAGTTCTGAAGACTGCACTACCTGCTCTACCAAGTAAATTAAGCAAATTCAACAAATTACCATAATAAGCAAATTAATGTTAAATTCTATTATTATCCACTACAAAGAAGAGTTGTTGCCTTCCATTTAAAAATTTCTTACGGTTCCAAAAATAGTGACTTTAACTGAATGAAAGCTGTTCAGGATATTTTATGCTACAATGATGTGTAAAAATATAAACTAAATGAAAATTAATGACAGGGCTGTACGTACAAAACACCACTAATCTTTTCTGCAAAAGGACTTGCAGCAGCAGGGTCTGTCATTGCTTTCTGCACAGCAAGAGGTCAACAGGGTCACGGCTGATCAAAACAAAATCATATTAAAAGTCAATAATAAATGAACTATTTTGCTTTTCTCTTTGCTGCACCTCTCCAAAAAAATGGTAGAGCTAGGATCACCCAAAAAGTGATTTGCTTTCACGAAGCATGCATTTTAATCTTCAGTTCACGGTAGTCGTGCCCAACGTGAGTTCCTGGAATTTGTTATTTTCTCGCTGATGGGGCCAGGAGCGATTTCGGAGTGATTTGCTCCACAGTGCACTAAAAGGCCACACAGCTTTGGTGCGACTCTGTCCAAGGTGTGTCTGGCAGATTTACTGCAGTTGCACTCACTGTCACCTCGCTGGGTGTTCACACCCTTTTACACCTTTTGCACAGCCAGGTGTTGTGAAGCAATCCTCCAGGTGTCCCTGTTCCCCTTTACAGGGTCGAAATCCGTCGCACATAAAAGACAAACATTAACTACCCACAAAAATCCATACGTCGGACAGCAAAACAGCCAGAGACATTGACAGGTCTGATGTGGGGAAAGTGTGCGGGTCAGACTCAGAGACTTCGCTGCAGAAATGGGCTTTACAGTAAATGAATCCACGGTTACGCACAGAATGAAAACCACTCAGACTAAACCAGATCCAAAATGATATTCCATATACTGAGAATTATATGAGAGAATTAAATACGTTTAAACGTTTAAGACCCTGCACAAGTGTTGGACTTTCATCAAAAACACTACTACCCAGCACAGCCTAAACTTGGCCAACTTAGTAACGTGCAATACAAAAAGAACTGAAACGTTAAAAATTAACAGCCTAATACATGCCCGACACATATTTAAACCCCCCCTCCCTAAATCACCTTGGACAAAGGCTTCACATGAATAAAGAATGACTTAAAACATCCTTATGAAACTGTAGTCTTAGGCATACAAGAGAAACTGTTTATTTCTTAAACCAAATTCACACTAGTTGTGTATATGAAATACTACCTCAGTATTTTTCCCTGCAGGTGAACAGTGGGACCAGCACCTTGTCAAAGGAGCGCCCTAATCTGACCCCCAAGTCACTTAACACACACAATTTTACAGAAAAGACTTGACACGTGAGTTGCAATTACCTTAAATTTCAGTTACGCACAAAAAAACTCCCATTTCCATAGTTAAAAAATTATCGTGCACAGAAGAACATCCAGTAACAAATACACTATACACTTGTCCACACTAAAATACTGAAATCCAAGCTTATAGACACGCATGAAGTTATACATGCTATACCCTCCATCCGATGACAGTAAGTCTGGATCCTCACAACAGCATCAAGTCTTAATATTATCCGCCCCTCACTGAAACTGCTCTTCGGCTGTTGTAAAAATAGTTATTGTTCATGAACTAAACAGTACAGAATGTGCCGAACAGCGGTACACATGTGTTTTCACCACTGTTCTCTGGGTCCAACTGGCCCCAAACACCAAAATATCAAAATATTAACAAGACCGACGCGCACATTGACAAATAGGGCTCGACGCGCTCAAGCAACTGCCGAATACACAGTAACTGAAACACAGACAAATGCTGTCAAGTTCGGCCAAGTACTATTGAATGCTGCAGAAATCAAGCCAAACATAACAAAATACTGTCAAATTGAGTTGAATACTGTAGAACTCAGCCAAATACAGCAAAATGCTGTCGAACTCAGTCGAGAACAATCAAATACAGCCAAATACTGTCAAGTTCGGCCAAACACCGTTGAATACTGTAAAAATCACCCAAATGGAAAAAATTCACTGCCCAATTCAGGCGAACACTTCTGAACATTGCGAAATTCAGCGAAACACAGCAAAGCCCGTCGAATTCATTCGAATATAATCAAATCCTACGGAACACTAGAAAATCCAGCTAAAGAAAGCAAACAGTGCCCAAAGCGGGCGAATACAGTGAAATCCTATAACATTCAGACAAATGCAGTCAGTCAAATTTATGTAAGCGCCGTACTATCAAATTCGGTGAAACAGCCGAATCCTGCAAAATGCCGCCGACTAAGTCAAGTACAGTCGAATTCACGCAAACGCCGTCCGACTGAGTGAAATAAAAGTCCGATACCGCCAAGTGCAGCCGAACAAACGTCAAATGCAGTCGAACGCAACCGAAGAACGCGCGCGGGAGCAAGCGGCAAGCGGCCGTGTGCAGATGTCGCTAAAGGTGTTGCGGATGCTGGAGGTGCTGGGCTGTCGCTAGCGGCGTTACAGCGGCGCTCGGATGCCGCCGAGGTGCTCTTACGGGCTCCCGCTGGATGCAAGGCAGCGATGTCCTCCTGTGCGTCCTGCCCGTGGGCTCCCGGCGTGCCATGTCTGAGGACGTCGCGGAGCCTGACCTCCTCCTCCTCTTGAAGGCGGACGCCTCTCCAGCGGCGGCGCCGCCGCTCACCGACGCGCAGCCGCCCCGCGGCGCTGCCGGCTCGGGCAGGAGCCGGTCGGCATAGCGCGCCAGCAGCACGCCCAGCACTCCGAGCAGGTACGCCAGGTAGGGGCGCCAGGCGGGCCGCACCTTGCTCAGCGACAGCAGCGACGCGCTCCGCACGAGGCCGACGAGGAGGACGACGGAGAGCCCGCGCTCGAGTCTCACCACCATGAGTGCCCCCCCGGCCGAGCAGGCGAGCGCCGCCGCGGTCGAGAGAGCGGGCTCCTCGGGAGCGCGCAGCAGGGAGCGCGCCGCCGCGTCGCCCAGGTGGCACGCCGTGAGCACGAGCAGCGCGCTCCTCACGGGCACCGCGCACCGCGCCGCGTACAAGCCCACCCAGAAGAAGACGGCGAGCAGCGCGAGAGCGGCGCACGCCGCGTGCCACCAAGCGAGCAGCAGCTCCCGCGCGCACCCCAGTCCGCCGGGGCTCTGCTCCGTCTCACGCTCGGCACGCGCGTCCCACAGAGCGAGCGCCACGGAGAGCGAGCCCACGCACGCGGCCGGGGACAGTCCTCTCAAAGTCCTCCCCCACGAGCCCTCCCCGCGGCGCGCGCGGCTCACGAGTGTTCTCACACGACCTCCGTGGTCGGCGCACGCCGAACTCTCCTCCGGCGCCCCAATGCCGGCGTCCATCGCTGCAAACTTGCGGCTCGTACGTCGAAAGTCTAGCGCGTCGTCCCCATTGTGCCGCGAGCCGCGCGCTCCAAGAGCAGAAAAAGTCGGCGTGGCACAACGGGGTCGCGAAGGTGGGCAAGAGCGCGCCTTTAATGCGGCGCAGCGCACGTGCCCGGCGCTCGCGCTCTTCTCCGCGCGACGGTGGGCACGCGCACGAGGCTCCATGTTCTCGAGCCTAATTACTGTTTATTACAGTTCATTTGATCCAAAAGGTAAAACAGTCCCGATGAGTCCCTGAGGAGTGGAGTAAAACAAAACAAAACAAAACACGTAGGGAGGCAGGAGGGCCGTAGGAGACCGAGTGTGCAGTGAGGGGAGTATAAAGGGTATAATGGAGGAGTGTGAGCGTGTAGAGGAAGAGCTGTGTCCACCTGCCACTGGAACCCTGAACCAGGCTCTGCTGCTGATGCCGTCAGATGGTCAACGTGTGGTGGTCGCCACTACACTTATAATGCTTTTATCATCCCACTAAAAAGTGCAGGTGTACGGCCTGCCTTCCTTTCATTTTTAATGCACTTAAACTCGTGTTAAACATCATTAACAGATTATTAATAAGCAACCAGTGCGAGATTTCAGTCTCCACGCCGTTTCTGTACGGCCGCTCGCTCGGCCTCCCGTCTCCCTGTCTGGCTTCCAGGCTGTGCGGCGGGCTCTGAACACACACGTTCCTGGCACCTTACGGCCACAGGAGGATTCCAAAGAAAGTTCGCACGGAAGGAATAACTGGAGCAAGGTGAAGTCACTCCCTTTCACAAATTTACTACGGTTCTGTGCGGCACAGAGCGGTGTGCTCCTGAGGACTGTGCTTTGGTGCACAAATTGGGGACAAAACAAACCTACTTCACGGTTAAATATATTTTTAAAAAAGCCAAGTGGAATCAGATAAACATTCATGCATTCATTAATTCATTAATTCATTATCAACAACCACATGTCCAATACAGTCACCAATCCGCTTAAAACATGCGTGGGAGGAAACCAGAGCACCTGACAAAATCCATACACATGCAAGAAAGCACTAACTGCACAATCTGAGCCAGATTCAAACCCACCTCCAAATGCACGGCCCATTAACGTCCCTCGGGTTTAATCCACAGCAGGTGGAAGAGTATAGAAAACATACTGTTATACCAAGCAGATCAATCGGCATAAAGAACTCATCAGTGATGGTGCTAAAAATCAGAAGAGGTGTACAGTTTTGTCTCACATTTCTGCGTTGCTTTTTCAGAGAACAATAATGGTTTGTATCTAAGCTGTGCAAATGGCTAGTCGACTAAATGTAGAGGAACATCAAGCATTTTCAGCCATTGTTGATGTAAAGCAGCCATGATTGTGATCTCTGGGAACGTGCACGTCCTGCGCCTGTCTAAACACAAATCAAATGATTCACTTGTGCCAAAATCACAACACGATCACAAAACGCTTCTCGGCACTAGGTGTCAAATCTGTTTCAAATGCAGTGGAAAAAAGGGAACGGTTAGACAGTCAAATCACATTTAATTGACATCTCCCTTGGTTACTTCAAACGTATCTGCCTAGAACTCAACAAAGCATCGAGGTGATGTTTAAAAATGAAAATGACTTTAAAATGAACTTGTGCTGTCTTTTTTTTTTTTTTTTTAAAACACCAAGCGATGCAAGGAAAGCACCAAGCTGCGAGTTCGGGAAAAAACTCAAATCCACCTCTTCAGACAGCATTCTGGGGTAGAAATAGTGAACTGTTTTTAGAATTTTACTCTGACTTTCTTACTTTGGTCAAATTTTATGGGGGAAAGAGTCATTAGACAAGGATATCGTGCTCGGCATAATAGAGGGTCAACAGAAAAGGGGAAGACCAGCAATGAGATGGATCGACACAATAACAATGGCTATGAACACCACATTAGCAACACTAGGCTGCCTAATCGAAAACTGCTCGTCACTTCGGACAACTATCCACAGGGTGACCTCGAGTCGAAAACGACTCGACGGCACCGAACAACGATAAGACGATATATACGAAACGCGGCCCTAAAATAATCGGTGCTTTTGCCTTATGCCCTTCCTGTGTTTGTATCCATAAATCTATAAGTCACTCTGGGTAAACGTGGTAGATATGCAGATGGTGCGTTTTCTATATTCCCTCTTCACAGCGCACAGCTAGTCACAGTCCGGATGTGTGTAAGACTGCTATGGAGAATGAAGTCAGAAGGTGAAGAACTGGCAGCAGGTGGACAAGACAAGACTGCAAGTTCAAATCCCACATAGATAAAATGCTATTGTGCCCTTGAGGAACTGCACCCCGGTGTCCTTTGTCCTCCTACATCTCTGTCGCTGCTGTCAGTTCAGGTCCAAATCCAAGCGAATGTCTTTGTCAGGACTGCGGAGGCTCTGGAGAGGCTGGCCCTCATGATGCAGCCGTCTCTCAAGCAGGGACTTGGAATCCACCGCCACCATCTCCACGAGTATAACTCACAGACAGGTATTAAACAGAGGCGTAAGGGTACCGGACAAATTGATTATTAATCTGTACATGCGGGTGAGTTTGCCATTTCCCTGTGGGTTCAACTTTCTTTCACAAAACTCATATTAAACAAGAAAACCGCTTCTGGTTAACTACTGGCACCAGCGAGTCTCGGCCGGTGGCACGCTTCTGACCTCAGCGTATTAGTTCACCACAGGCTGACGCGAGCGAGATCGTGAAATATCATCTACCACGAGCGTAAGCAATCCACATCATCGTAAAGGCTCCGAGATCCACAGCACAAAAGGAGCCTGCATCTCCATATCTGAGGGCCAGAGTGTTGTAGCAATATATCTTGTGACAGTAGGATGGTTGCTGAGACCATTATTCTGCTGCATAACAGGTGCGATGTCAGACTCTGTGTGATGCAGCTTGATCTCTGCGAATCAGACTACTTTTTCTGTTGCGACTTTCTAGAATTGTCTTAAGTGGATGGACTGGTTATTAGTTTAAAAAACAAAACAAAACTATAAAATCTCAATTAATCTGTGCCCTGAACAACGAGCCTGAGGACCTTTGGGCATAAAAGTTATAATTAACTTTGAATTGGCTCCTCTTTATCATTCGACTGCTCGTCTAGCTATAAAAAATCATTATTTAGTCGACCGTTACTGTATATCTGTCAGTTTTTATATCTCTAACAGCATGTGACATGGGGACGTTCAAGAGGATTTATTTTTTACGAAAACACAACAGCGTGGATACAAAACGTCAAAAAGTCATTGTACTCTATATTTCAGTCTTTATTATTTGCATGAAATGTTTTTCCCTCTGAGGTGATGATCGGGAAGAAATGGCATGGAAGGGTTATGTGGAGGAACGTTCTCTTTACGTGTACTGCCACACTCACTGTGATCTGCAGCTGCAGAGCAAAGGCTGGTGTAGATGCAGATGTTGTCCAAAGCTTTTGTTTTATGTTTTTTTGTTAATGTTTGATTCACTGTGTGTTGTACATTATTAATAAAAACACTATGTACCGTCTCACATCTGTTCACTTCCACATCCTGGCATACCCGGCGTGCCACATTGATAAATAGGTAAGAGATGCTATAAAGAAGCAAGTATTAACTAACTGAGTGCTGACAATTGAAAAGGGCACCATCATACATCTGTGTGGAGTTTTAGCCCACGTGACATCAGAATCATATCGGTATGAGCAGATATTTAAATTAATTGACTCAGAATCAGACTGATGCTCAGATTTGACTGATAATTCAAACCGATATTACCTGTGTTCTGGATGAAGAGAATGTTTAGGCGATGTGGAGCTACGGTGCAAAAAATGTCTGCGGTGTGGAAGTTTTTCCAAGTAAGCAACATCCAAAATAAAATATGCCATTTGTAACACTTGTGAACTTAACTAACCCTAACTTGTGAAATTAACTTAATCTCGACAGCAAGAGATTGTTCAGCGAGGCTTCTAATGTGCTGAACGAAATGAGAAACAGAATTTCCTGCAATGAGTGTATTTGTTAAGAAAAACCTCACCCAACTGCTACAAACAGAGAAGAAGGCACTTAGAGAAAAAGTTACTGCTAAGTGGTGCTATTTAATTCTTTATCATTCTATAATTTTACCATTTTCAGTATTTCAACAGTAACACAGTATTTAAGGCTAAGACGACAAAACCATTCGCTGTTTCAGCCAAATGCGGCATTTGTTTTGATGATTGTGTAGCATTTCAGAAAATGTACAATTAAATGTTATATATGCCTGTAATTCTCATTCAGGCAGATCTAATCCCATTTTGTCCTCTGTATTTTATAAATGTGTATATCGCTATTAGCAGACACGTACATGAAAATGACTCAATATCAGCATAGAATCCCAATTTCAGACATAACAGCACCTCCTCTGTGCACCAGTGCTGAACAAGACTGTCTGTTGCAGTTCACATTGGACTTCTGATAATCTAAGCAGCCTCCTGAAATTTGTCTTCATAGCTACAGATTCCTGACTTTACCCAACAGGAGGTGGTACTCTGCATTTTCTCAGAAGATAATAAGCCTTGGAAAGGCTGGTGGATATTTATTGGCAGTCAGGTTTAAAAAGTTCCAGATTCTCAAAACACCACCAGCCAGTTTTTAGCCAAAACAAAATCACGGTAATTTCTAAACACAACAGTGCTCAGATCTAGGGTTAGTGGTGAGGTCATATAGCCAGTGCTCAGTTCAAATCATCGTTGCTTTGCGAATGAAACGTACTGCAACTACAAACCCAGCTGCAAGGGATGCTGGATTATTAGACCAGATTTCATTTCTGGTCACAACACTGTGCTACTATACCAGCAGCAGGATGTAACGGAGGTCCCAGAAGCGCACAGCAGGTCTGAACATTAGGTGGGACACAGCTGCTGCCCTTAAGCAGGATACTTTATCTTGAGTAGTCCAGCCAAAATCCAGCTGGACAAATATTTGACAGAATACACACAAGCAGTACGCTGTGCAAGTTTCCGGGGGGGGGGGGGGACGTAATGTTTTTGATGTGCGCTTATGCCATGGAGTACGGAGAGATGGGAGGAGGGATTTAGACCAATAATGTTCCTATTGGTTATCCAGGGATTGTGTTTGGCTGGAGAACACTGAAAACATGACAGCGTGCCAACAGACTGCACAAATCTGACAGATCACAGCCATATTATTATTATTATTATTATTATTATTATTATTATACGCAACACGTGAAATTTCGAAATTGAAAAATATGTTGGTGAATGTTTTTCAGCTACATTTGAACGTACTATTGTTTGTTTGTTTGCTTGCTTATTTGTAAATGAGGAGGGGAAAAAGGTGCTGTGAAGACCAAAAAACCAACAGACCTGGAGAAGGATCTCCCCTAAACATGAAGACAAGGGTTAAATCAGCAGTTCAAAACCCGAGGCTGGCAAATAATGGTACAATGATACATTAAACAAAGATATTAGACAGTGAACAACAAATACTGCCACACATTACACGTATAAGATATTAAGTCATTTCTCAAATAATGAAATAGATGATCATTTTAAAAAGCAGGAGGGATTTTTCCTTGCACGGGGACCTCGAAATCGAATTTACTGAAGAAAATTTAGCTTTCCTTTTTTGTTTTCTGTGTGAACATTTGTTTCCGTAACCTTCTTCAATAATGCAAAATACAACTGTATATCATGTTGACATGCCGGGCAGCGCAGTGCAGTGTAATGCCTCTGTTTGTTCAAGGGCAGCCAGGAACAGCATGATGGCGTCCACCCCATCTGAGCAAAGCCCGACGTACAAAAGGCAGCTTTCACACGACACTTGGCGGACAGGAAGGGGGCCAGGGGGCCAGACGGCCAGGCCACTCGATCCCAGCCTGCCACTCGTCAGTCTGTGTGTTTTCTCAAGCATCAGGAATCTTGTTCCTTGTGCACCTCCAGTGCAGACATTCTGAGACCCATTAGGTTCTGGACCAGAAGAGAAGGCGGGGGGGGGAGGGGGGGCTCTTTTCTTGTACAAATAAACAAGCGGGAGAGCTCCGAGTAGGCCAGCAACCATTTGGGAAGGTGTGATGTCAAGCACCTCAAAGTGATGACGTGAAGGGTGTCCTTTCAAACAGTTTAAAACACCCTCCGCTATGGGGAGGAATTCAAGGTTCAAAGAGAATGGATCCCTGAATGCTTTTAAGGTTTGCTCGTGCCAGAGTCAACCAAGAATGGCTTACCGGTTCGTCTTGCATTTTTCGCAAAATCTTATGTCTAAGTTATTTGGCTTTATAACTGTGGACCTACGGGAACGGCAGTTTGAAGGCAGGTTAGAGAGGAACTGGGTGATATATTTCGAGGATCCTGGCTCGTGAACCCCATTACAGAGTATAACCAAACTTGGACTACCAAATAATCCAGCATGAGTTCACAGTTTTTCTTGCCTGTGTTTTCGGTGACAAAATTTTTACTTGGGCTTTCAAACAACAGGAATGTGCTTTGGTAATGTGTATTCTGATTGGAGGAGCCATTAACACTGACAGACACAAAGAGGGCTTTGACGTGCAAAGTCAGGCCTTCTTTTGGCAAAGGTTGTCAATTCTTTGCCAGACACGTAAATACAGACCAAAAAAAAAAAAAAAAAAAAAAAAAGTGAAGCGTGTCTCAGACCACGGTTGGTTTGCGCTCTCTACACTGCCCTGCAGCCCATTTGCACAGAGCCAGACCCGGGCCACACTCCGTGGCTTTCTCTGGATTCCTCAAAGGCAAGTCGTCTCCCTGCGGCAGCTGGCAAGCGTCCGCGAGGTTCGTGAGGCATCTGAATGATCCGCGGTATCTTCTTCCTCCGTGACTCCCGAGGAAAAAAATGAAGAAAATAAGGATCTTACGATGACAGGGAAGTCAACAGAGGGGCAACATAACGTCTCCCAGAACACCTCTAGTTGAGATGTTATTCTCTGGCGTTTCCTGAATGAGCACTCAGCTTTCCATTATGACGGCTTTGGAAAACAGGCCACTTTAACACTTTTTCTTTACATGTTACATGAGACTCTTTGGCATAATTGCGTGCTGGGTCACTTGTGGGCATTAAGAAGTTCCCCGTTTCACAGGAATTATGCTGAGAAGAGGAGTGGAAAATATACAGTTCTGGTTAATCCATCACAACAAATTTCAGCTTGACCCTATTTAAAATGTTTGGAGACCTCCCTCCTAGGAAGACAGTGATGCATGGGAGAAGAGTAAACATGGCAGTCTTTCACATGCTGATAGCCTAACCCAGGAGGAAAGGGCGACCCACATAAAGCCAGATCTGCTTTTCAAACACGACGGAGATGGTAGTCTCAGGGTGAGAGGAGCCTAAGGATGTAATGCCTGATACCTGCTGGAGGAGGGAACTCACTGATAAAGGAAAAGCCTGCAGCTGAAATGCTTCTGTAACACTGTCCTCAAAAAGTTCAAACCAGGTTTCTGCTCCCTAGCCTGTGGGGTATTCTCATTTTCGGTGCATTAGAGCATTTCCTTCTTTCATGTCTTTTTTTCACTTCCCTTTATGTCAACATACAGATCTATATATTATGAGCAAGTGATTTATGTAGAGATGGCATCACCCATTACAATCACCAATACCAAGAATAATGCTTTCCTCATAATGGAAAATGTCCCTTTCATCTTCCTGCCAACAAATGTCCCATCTTTCAAGAATCCATTACACATAAACACTGTAACTGCTACTGACCAGCAGTGCCTGATGGCAGACCTCACCTTGAAGATGACAAACATAGAACTCCTTCCCCGTAGTGCATCAGGAGCAATTTCACCCACCCCACCACTGGAGCACTTCTCTGCTATCCTGAATCATAAACCTATAGATGGAAGTGCCAAATGTGGAGTGCAGACACCAGGACAACATGGAACACAAACCCCGAGCAGGTCTTGAATCTCATGCCCACTGTGCAGCCCAGGAGCTGGGAGGCATCAGTTTTACAGACTTCTGTGTCCCTCACAATTACAAAATGCAATCATTTTGGCATTGAGTTGCAGGTTTATTAGTTACACCCCCCTCCTCCTTATAAGCTGGACATTACAACAAGTTATATGTCACATGACTGTGGTGTACGGTATAAATCAAGCAGACCAGCATTTCTAGTATCAGTATTCAACTGAGTGTTGGAATGGGCAAAATGAGTGACCTTTGAAGACGACATGATAGTTAGCACTAGGTGTGCTGGATATAGTGTCACCCAAATGGCTGTTGTCCCGGGGTTTTCAAGCACGACTGTTTCAAGGGTTTACTGAGAATATGAGAATAGTGCAAGCAAACAGACGGCCCACAAAGAGGTAAATGACATTGGAATTCAACACTGGTGCGCAGAAGGTCATCTCTGAATGCACCACTTATTGGACTTGAATGGGCTATAGCAGCAAAAGAACACGTTGGGTGCTGGTGCTGTCTGCAAAGAACAAAAAAGCATCCCTAGTGGTTACAGAAGCATCACAAATGGACCAGAGCTGGGGAAAACGTTGCCTGGTTGGATAAATCCAGGGTCCGTTTGCATTATGCTGATGGAAGGTTCAGAATCTGGCACAAGCAACAAAAGTCCATGAAGCCGTTCTGTTTGGTGTCAACAGTACAAGTCAGTGGTGGCACTGTGACGGTGTGGGGAATGTTTTCCTTGCACATGTTAGAGCCCCTGATACGCACTGAAGAATGTGTGAATGACAGGGTGTGTCTGAACAGCGTTGGTGACCAAAGTCATCCTTTCATGGCCACACTTCCCTTCCAGCATGATGATGCACTGTGTGATGAGGCACGTATTGCCACAGAATGGTTCCAGGAACATGGCAGCAAGTTTTTATTGCTCTGGTGTCCTGCACAGTCCCTGGATGTCAACCCTATAGAGCATCTTTTCCAAATGGTTGAAAAAAAATCTCCCCAAAAAAGACATCCAGATTCTTGTAGGATAAATTCCTGCAGTTCTGAAGACAAAAAGAGGAGGTGCTACCAAATATGTGTACCTAACAAACAGGCAGCTCAGTGTGAATATCTACAAATACAAACCCCTCAACTGGGAGACACCGGTGCCTCCACGGGGTATAACTGATGTCTCTAATGGGAAATAAAGACCCCTAAACTGGGCTACATCTGCCTTTTAACTGCACCGTATTAGCATCTGTTTGGGGAAAAGGCTTTTAGTCTGTACCTGTGTCTCACTCATTTGTCCAAGTTGCCATCACAAAGTGTGGTACCCTCAAATATCAGGCAGTTGCTACGGAAAGCTGGACAAGTTATACATAACTCAGGGACAGTAGCGAAGGCTTAAAGGTATTTCAAAACACATCACTTCTGCCGTTTTGTTCTTCAGTTCTGTCCTTAACATTTAATAGGAAACACCTACGTCACAAATATTTGAAACAAGGACTTTTAAGGGAATGAAAATATATATAAAACTGAACTCCCCTGCCCCCATTCACTGTTCGTTTCCTAGACCGTCTAAAAATATTCAACAGAGCCCAACATGCAAAGGTAGTTCAAAGCTCAAATGCGCAGTCACACAAAAAGTCCTTATTTAGTCTTCCCAATAGCTGCTTTGACGTCATGTGATACAGGAAAAGACAGTCTTCAGTAAACAAAGGAAAAGCTTAAAGTCCGTAACTACTCAAATCTGTCATTTTTTAAGAACAACGACCATAAACTACAGCTTGATGAACAAGCTGATGAAAACAAAAGCCTTTGTGCATAGACAGCTAAATTTAAAAATAATGCGCCATTGGAACAAGTTCAAAAAAGTGCTTTATCACCAGGTCTTAAAAAATTTTTCATGTCTTATGAAATTGATTCCATAGCAAATAATTTAGTTTACAGCCGAATTTCACAGTAAAATATTATACTTAGAGTTACTGTGTCATAATACAAACGCACATGCCCGTAGTGTTCTAATATTTACACCAATTTAAATCAAAATAGTCACAAGTTGTCACATATTGTCTCTAAAACACATTGCTTGGTAATACCAGTACAGGAGACTATTGTGTGTGCTAGTTATTGAATAACCAGGCTAATGGATTAGTTAGGACATCCATTACAACTGTAGTAATTGCAAAAATATATTTGCCCTACATTAATGGCTTGGTGTAAAATCTAGGTTTCTGTAAAACATTTAGGAGTATGATGTGCCTTTCATAATTTAATATGCTTGACATGGTTTTATTGGCACTGAGTTCAGTGGGTCACTGCAGCCAGATGCCTAAAGCAACACGGGAGCCAATGTGAGCACTTTTTATTTATGGGAACTGCTCTTTGTTATCGCCATATATTTTTCTTTGTTCTAGCATGTTCTATCAAGTGATTTTTCCAATTTGCTGAAACTGGTGCCAATTTCAGCTTGAATATATTAACTAGAGTTCTTTAGAAATAGAACCAGAGATGCTTGCTCACAAACTTCAGCCTGGATTAAAGTATCAGCTGATGAAATAAAATGTAATGCAGGATTTATGTCTAAATGAACTTGTCGGAGGGGTCAGTTTTCTTTGTAAGTGAAATGTATATAAAGAAACCATTTACACAAGGGACCCAAACCAAAGATATAGCTTACAAACCACATACAACAGCCAGCTTTTATAAGTAAAAATATTACTGAATTGATGAGGGAAAAAAAAACTCCAAACAATTTAAACTTATTTTCCTTTGAAGCCCTGCCCTTGTTTTTCAGCAGGTACCCTAATAAAAACTCCCTGAAATTCTGCAAATCCTGATATTCGAGATCATCATCTCCAGCAAAATACCACAGGACACTGTGTCGGCAGCCACCCCACCCTCAACAGCCCAACGTGTGACCTCTTGTCCCGTGGAGAGATTTGTGCTGGGAGAGCAATGGCAGGTCAGAAATATCCCTCTTTCACTTCCTTTCCTTTTGTTTCCGAAATAACCACAGCGCCTCGGTGTGCCTGGGAACTGGCTGCGTGGTGTTCCGTCCATAAACAGCACCACACAATATCCATCAATATCATTTTACATATTCGTTGGCCAAAATGAGACTGCTGTTTACAAACAGGCTTGCATTACAGACATCCTTCCTCGAATTAAACTGCAAAGCATGGTACCTCCGGTCTCAGGATCAACGGGCAAACGAAACATAGAAAGAACAAGGAGCAGGAGTTCAGTTACCTGCAGTACAGCAATGTATTGCAAACGTATCGTCAGTTGCATCAAGAACACCATGAAAGCTAGTTTCAAGGGTTCACGGTAGGATCGAATTTCCTCGTAGGAGTAACAAAAAAGATTATTGTGATCAACTTTTCCCTCAACCTATCCGTTAACATGCTATCGGGCTCCTCTTTATGGTTTCTGTAATATTGCTGGCCTTGTTTTGTGAGGCAGCACCTCCCCAACTGTATGGTTTTGGAAAGCAGGACAGTTAGGTTTATCGCAGCCAGATTCACATCCCAGCAATTGGCTTTATAACATTGCTGGGTTTGTTATTAGCACTATCTTATCAATATTTGTGCTAAACACATTATTCTTGGCATAAACTCATAAGAGGATTAAAAAGACACCTAAAGGTATTTTCACTATCAGGTTATTTAACAGAAGCTTGAATCAGGGCAGCTTTTCATTTATTCTTTTTTTTTTTTTTGTAAGTAAGCATTATGAAGTGTAGATGTGTTAAATTCTGACAAACACATACTCCCGTGCTCCTTCTAAGAGGGTCTGCATTAGACCCAAGTAATTTGTAGGTGGACAGAGGACTTCAATAATTTAAACACGCAAATGGTGGTACTTTAAAATTTCAGCAAGTCTCCTGCTGAGCCTGGCTGTGCTTGGTCTGTGAAATTCAGTGAAAGGAGGCCCTGTTTGAGAAACCAGCGACAGTGATAAAGAACAACAGTCTGAGGATTGGTGGTTGTTTTTTAAAACCAAATAAAACGAGTGGAAAAAGCCTAATGAAAATATGGAACATTACTGTGTGATGCATGTGCCCTGTGCCAGATGGGATTCTCTGCCACCTACAGTAACATGTGATGAAGGCAGATGAAGAGACAGGGACTCACACTTACTGATGCTCTGATGGTTTGTCTTAGAAGAACAGATAAAAACAGTACTCAGAACTGTATCTGTAATTGAAACTGACATCTATCATGTAACAATGCTGGGCTGCTGTGTTGTGTATTTTTTAAATCAATTTATTCACCTAACTCATTCAAGTTAGCCATCACGCTGATGTCGGTTGGGTTTTTGTCCTGAAAACACCTCTGTGGAAACACGGTGATCGACAGCGGTGATGGCCTTTTGTGGATGGGAGTACCTTAGTGGTCTTTAGTCAAAAAAGGCTAAAGACACTCCCCATGGTACGTCCATGCCCAATCTAATCTGCAGGCTGGGAAACCCAAGAAACCTTGTGATTTCTCCTATCTAAATTGGGAAACTCTCTTTCCACCGGAGGGCCTCCCACTTGCGTCACTATGCAGATAAGCGCCTGGCTGCTAACCCTCAAGGAATCCGGCGAAAGGCAATTTTATCTGGAGGCAAATTGTCTGCCAGTAGCCACTATGAGCTTCCCAGCCCTCCTCGGTCTGGTAGAAAGGGATGCTTGGATGGTGGCTGGTTCAGGTTTGATTAAGTTAAAATGTCTGTGCTTCCATGACAAGAATAAATAGTACCTGGATTCTTCTAGCAATGGGTCCAAGTTTAATTTGGACCAAAGGAAGATCTGCATGGTCACATCAATGTTCCACACAATTTTTTGATGAATGAGTAAACTCTGCAACTGTGCACCCATTAAATGACTTGAATATGTGCGTTTTCCATTTCTTGACAATAATTCATTAGAACAGTCACATTGAACAGTCCAGAAGCAGCCCATGCAGCTTTGCACAGGTGCAAATGCATCCTTGTGAAAATGCTAAATGAAATCTGTGAGGACTTTCAGTCTCAGGTGGCTGGAGAATGTAACCAGAGAAATATGATGTCTGCCATTGCCAATTCCTGTTTAAAGATAAAATAGTTTTTTTCATTTCACACTTTGTTGAAACGTATCTGACAAACATACTGTATCCATATACAAGATGACCCAATCACCATTTTAAAATCTCTGACTGTTTTGCTTCATCTGCAGAATTGTGTTCAAAAAAGACCTTTGTCAGGGCCTCAAACTCTAATAAATGTGACACTATTTATACTAAGCTGAAAAAAGCTTTCATCTTCATGGGCTGCCCATGACACCTTATGCATAAAGTACTGATTTATTTCCCTAACAGGAGTTAACAAATCAGGATTCTTAAGAAAAGCAGAAGTAGCAGCCATGTTCAAAGAAAATCACTGACCCTGGAAAGTGCATCAGCTGAGCTGGTGCGGATGCTTTGAAAATGTCTAGGTCACAAGCAGAAGGAGCAAAAGGTTCTCTTCATGAGGCTCTACAGGGACCTAATTAAGGTTAATTGTAACGACTTGTCAGAACATAATGAGCTGTGACAGGCACCGCGGCGAGCCAGGGGAGTCAACACCAAGGCCTTAACACACAAGTCAGGAGAGGAACCGTGGCAAACATATTACAAAAGCAGTAACCACAGTCCCAACACTCTAGAGGAATTTGTAGCTGGGACCATTGCCATACTGTGAGCACATGGCTCCCACGTCCCTGTCTAGCCCGTATTTCCAGGAGGAACCGGTGGTCAGTACAGTTCCGTGGTGCTGTAATCATTAACCGGACACGCACGACGCTATGAAGTCCTTACATTATTTCACTCGTGTACCTTTTTATTTGTTTTAATATTTATATGCTTTCATCCAAAGCATTTTACAATTTTAACTGTTTATACAAACAGATGTTTATACAGATCAGATGTCCCTGACTTGACTAGTCTAGACAGTTAATCTAGAATCTAAATTAATATCTATAGATGAAAGCAAACTTTCAGCTTAGTCAGCTGAGTTTCTATTTACCATTTTTAGCCTCATACTATAACAGATTACTTCATTGTTTCATTTTATATTACTGGTTAGTACTGTTCATTAACATAAATTAAGCAATAGCATTCTCAATACATATTATCGGTTCATCCAGCTCAAAAATAAAGCTGCTTCTGCTCAGAAAAGGTAATATATAGGTGCTGTGCTGTAAATGATAAGCATTTCATTTCTTTATAAATCATTCACCAATGCGATAATTGTAAAGCATTTATAATCTGAACAGGAAAAAAAAAAAAAAAAAAAAAATCACAGAATGTAGAAACCCTCATTTCTTAAATTCACCCAGTTTTAGCAGTATGTTAAACACAAGGTCGCCTGGCTAGTGAGGGAACAAAAATGGAAAGGATATGTGCTCTCAGCATTGGGGAAAGAAATGGACAAAGAGAAACAGGCCCTTCTATGCTGTGTGGAGGTCCAAGAGCTCTTGTGCCATTGAAAAACTTACTGATTTGAAACTAATGTTAATCTAAGTACCTGTTTAACACCCTGGATGCTGTCCTGTTTTTGTCCCCGTGCAATGATGTTACAATGATGTTGTGTTTTTTTTCTTTGTCACGCTTCTGGTCATGTTCATATACTGCTGTCGTTTCACTTGTTTACGAAACAAATTCTAGTCTGGTCTTTTGTGGCTGAGGTGAAGCAGAGGGTGGAACACGACTGTATGCAAGAAAGAACATGGTAAGAAAGACAGTAAGACCCAAGGTCACTGTAATGTCCACAGGGCTGCTCTTCAGTAGACGTGGAAACTTCCGGGAACTTGATAGCAAATCCAGATGTTGATAGAAGAGTCAGGGAATGACAAAATTATCTGACTGATATTATCTGGGACAGGAAAGAGGTTAAAAAGACACTGAAATGTACTCTTTTCACTGCGGGCTCCTTAAACATTGAGGAGGTTGCGTGGGAGGTGGATAAAAAACCTCAACTTAGGACACAGGTGACATACAACTGACTTGCACTTATGGCGGTCAATCATAACTAAATAACAGTAATAATTTATAACATTAAATGGATGAAAATTGCCAGACAAATTACATTTTCATGAGTTTCAGAACTATGGTACATGAATGAGCATCTTAGTTAATTAAAAATGTATACATGAACATGTACCTGCACAGTAGATGTACGACGTCATAGTGCAACGACAGCATCTGCTGACAGCTGTACAAAAACATATACAGTACTACAACACGACCGAGTGCTTATAGCTTTATAGGCTGTGGATGAAAAATGCAATGAAAATGCAGTAAAACGCTGCACGTGTACCTAAGCAATATGCATATCGTTGTGTATACATTGTACGAGGTGAACACCGTACAAGACTGTGAGCTACACACTTGCCCTGTCCGCACATAGCCAGCAACCATCTTCTCGTGCCTGTTCCACTGTGGCCTCTAGTCTCATCTTTCTCCCGTCTTTCTATGACTAAAGGATTGTCCAACACCCAGTGTTAGTTGTGTTCACTGCTAAATCTCACAAAAATGCAGACGGTGCGGGTTAATTCGGGATGTCTTCCTTTTATTTTGCATCTCATACAACTGAACTGATGCAGAAAACTTTCCACGACCACCACCGTAGCTCCCATAGCACCACATCCACCTCTGTGCTTACTACATCTCGCTGTTATACAGCACAGAATAGTGAAGTATTTTTTTTTTAATTCATTATTAATGGTATGGATAATATACTATACTGTGGGCATAAATTTCAGAAATGCATAAACATTGAAAAATATTTGAAAAGAAGTCACCGTGTGGTGGGCTAAACATCTGCAAGCAATCACTCATGAGTAGGATCTGACTTAAAACTGATGTGACTTACAACCTGGCCATTGGGCCATAACATGATCCTAAGTCAAGGACTATATGTACATCCATCTGGAAACGGCTACATTTTACTTACTAAAACATTTTTATGTATAATCCTTGACAACGAACAAGCCTGCTCTCAACATTCACGAGGGCAAAGACAACAGAGGGCAGTACTCCAAAACAGAATTAATATATCAGCATTAAATGACCTTATAACAGTTGATGTAACTGGCAGATCAACGGGAACACGATACATATATGCATAACTTTTATATATATATTTATATGAGAGATTATGCTGGACACAGTGAAACGAGGATGCAACAGGATTGTTTGGCCCCTTAGTTATGTTTTGTCTCTGTCAATTTGGCAAATAATTTTGTTATGGAGTACAAATCCCAGGTAATTTATTTAGCATTACCAGAGAGAGGACTAAGCACTTTTCCTGCAAAAAAGAAACACAATTGATTTTACAGATTCGCTTCTCAAAGTCTGAGATTAGCATCTCGTCTCTTATTCTTACATTACATTCAGAAACGATAAACAATGTTTATCTTTTAACTGTAGACACAGTGCTCCAGCCGTCTGCTTTTTCACCGTGTACCTTACACACCCACAGACCACAAGAGAGATGTACTTCCCCTTGCATACAGCGACAGGTTTGGGGCAGGCACAGGGATCTTGGCATCTGGCTCTGACGTCACTAGCTGCCCACCCAGAAATCACACCACTGTGCTCATTTACATTCTTCTAAGTGATCTTTTCAATATTAGTCGCAGCCAGATTGTGTTTTCTTCTTGAGACAGATGTCTTACATTTAAAAAAAAAAAAAACAAGATTCACAGTCCCTTCACTGTGCGTGAGCTTTATAAAATACAAAAACTGATGGCAAAGATATTAAGTTAGTCGGCATGTGTTCGCACCATTCTGTAAACAATCACGAAATATAAAAGTACAATATTATGTGGAATATATAGTTCAATTACAGATTGCACAAACACAAATCTTATGAAACTGGTATGATTTATCCTTAACCCAATCAAAAACAGCTGCACACGCTTGTGTGTATGTGTGTGTATAGGAACTGCTGAAGATGGATGAAGGGGTCTCATTTATACGTCATGTATTACACACACACACACACACACACACACACGACAAAGTATAAAGCAAGACTACAGTGAGACTACAGTGAAGACAGCTATAGAAAACATCATCATTCCCACAATGAAAGTGCATAATTACACGTTAAACATTAAGTCATAATCACGTGTTTTTTATATTTCTCTTAAAACAGTGAAACTACAGTTTGTACTAAATGTATTGAAAGATACACTGAGCAGAGTAGTGACTGTTTGACTGCTTATTAAAAACAAATATGTTGGAGGAGAAGAAGCTGAGCTGAGTCACTGAACCTGGTCTACACTGATCACTGGTTAAAAGAGTTAAAATGGATGTCTTGATGATGTCTGGCCTTAATCGTGACGCCCTGCCACCACAGATCCGTCATCATGGAGGAACTTGTTGACTGATTTATGAAACATAGGCCCTGGAATGGGTCTGTTGCGCAGGCCTTACAAATCAAAACAGCAACAGCAACCAGAGTTGCGCATGACAGAAACTTTCACAATGAGAGCAGGCTTTCAGTAAATATTGTAGATGTGAAAGCAGCTAACAAACGGATAGCGTGCAAATGTTTAATACAATTTTTAAAAAGCGCAAAATGCAGCACCATACCAGAAAGAAAGTTGTGTAATGTGTGAAAGGCAGGCTGTTCCACCACTGCGTATTTTAACCATTCTGTACCAGTTTGGGCCAACAGGATGCCAACTATTCTCCAGCGTGCAGTTTTTTTTTTTTATGCGCATATCACAATGACTTTCACATTTGTTCTGAAAACTGATTTACAATTCTTTCTGTTAAAATAACTGCCAGCGCTGTGCGGTCGTGATCTTTACTTGCGAAAAGAGATGGTAGTATTAGACAGGTTATGCATTTGGATGGCTTAGAGTCTACTTGAGAGCTCGCACCTGCCATCTGGTGAGGTTCTTCAGCCGTACTGCTGGGTCTCAGCCAGAAATGGAGGTGGGGTGGTTGTGGGTTTGCGGAAAACCTGTGGAGCGGAAGCGGGTGGCTGCTCTTATGGGTACGTGTGCGATTGATGGTGGAGCACAGCCTGGGATTTGTTCTAATACTTTCGTTTTGTATCAAAACTTCACTTCAGGAGTTGAAAGTATTAAAACGGTTATGTATTTGGATGGGTGCTTGATGCAGTGATGGAAGAGCTGGAAAAAGTAGAGACGGCCCCCCCCAAAGCAGAGCACCAAGATCACCGTGACAGTGAGTGGGGTCTGCAGCAGGGGCAAGCAAAAGAGTGCAAAGACGGCAGCGGCAGAGCGGTAGCGGGGACATCGGCGATTGGCAACATCGGCGATTGGTGACAGTGGCTGAGGCGGCAGCAGCGGTCCAGACGGAGGAGGCAAGTGACCGTTTTTGAAAAATAGCGCCCGCTGGGCTGAAGTAGCAGGATGTGCTCAAACGCGTGTATGAGTGATTAATGGTGGAACACAGACAGGGATTTGGTCTAATAATTCCCCCTCGAAATTTGTTTTGGATCAAAACTTCAAAAAGGCTACATGCAAGCTGTGACAAACGTGATGCCGTAAAATATTCGTTCAGTCTATTCGGTAAGGAACAACGAGAAAAAAACCTATCCATTTTCGATATGTTAAGCCGAGATTCACAAGCCAGACACAGGGTTGTTTGACTGAAAATCACTCACAGTAGCTGGCTGAAGACCCAGAGCAATATATCTTTCCACACTCAGGAAGGAGCCACTTTTGGCTAAAATACGAGAAGAATGCGGCAGCTTCCTGTTCAGCTAACCTGAGGTTCCTAGAGGCACCTGACGGTATGGATTGAAATTAGTGTACACCATACACCCAACACCCTGTCACCAAGTCCCCATCATGCAGGTTCATGCTGGTCACAGACATGCTTAAAGAAAGCTGTAGATATGGATGGTAAGCTGCAGGAGGATGTGGCCAAAATGCTCTTTGCACCTCTCGCTGGCCTGTTGTACAGCAGCAATTCATCTTAAATACCTTGCACAGGAGTACTACACAAGGCAGGAAAAGGTGTCGTGCTGCACTCGTAGCCTGGGATACATTTAAATGCTCGATGAGCTTTTATATAATTACATCTAATGTGCATTTTTTGGTTCATCAACTCAAAGTCATGTGGTCGACGTGCTACTTTGTTCCAGAGCGAAGACAACGCGGAGTCACGTGTTAGACATTACAGGACGCTGTCTCCATGCATGAGTTTTTGGACGACCACCCAAGCAGGCAATCTGAGATCTCTCTCATTGTGACATTTTCTCTGGAGGAACAACACTCGCCAACCACATGACAGAACTGGCTGCGGCACAGTTCAAGTTAAAGCCAGAGCCATCGGAATAAGCGTCTCCATGAGTATATGCCGTTCTTTGGCCTGGTGCTATTTTGACCAAATGAAATGCATAGCGATGCCAGTAATTCTGCTCCAGTTGCATCGACTTACTTTAACACAAACTCGGGAACAGCTGCACGTTATGCACTTTCTAAGCATGTGACTAGAAACTGCATCCTTTACCACTATTTTGATGAAAAAATTCTTACAGGTGCTGGTTTTCCTTCTCAGATAGCAATTATTTATCAATGTATGGGAAAATCAATATGACAACAGCCCCAGTGTGTACGGTTCTCTCATCTGAAAGAGTTTAACACCCTCAGTGGAACATTTATTGGGCGACAATCAAGCTGTAAATCCAGGTGACACAACAGACAGGTATTCCAGCAAAAAAGCTACTCATTAACTTGCACACTGCCGTCACTGTCACATCTGATGCAGAGCAAAACAATTCTCAGTCATGTCTTTAAAGCAGACAAAAGTGGACTAAGGTTTTGTTCTGGGTGATGCTCCTTAAATCACAATCAAAATGCCAACAAAAGGAGGCATGTTGTAACATTATTTAAATAAACTAAGATACATAAGGTAAGTCGAGCAAAGTAAAATTAAATGCCATCATAGACAATGACTTTTGCATCTGAGCTCTGGTGATGCGACCACACCGTGGAGCTATCATATGTATTGCATACAATTCATTATGATGGCTTCTCACAAATATTCTTTATACTTGTACAGGAAAGGTGCTTGACAATTTGCCCCAAACTGCATTCCTTCACACTCAAAAGCACAAAGATTTCTGTTAAAGCAAGAGGGGATTTTTCCCACACAGCCCTATCACTGACCCTCTGTAGATTATTACTGCACTAAAAATCGGCAGTGTTCTTAGCACCCCATAAAACAGCGGCACCAATAAATCTCCCTGTTTGAGAGATATGTGACACCATCATCAACCTGAGATGCTCTTCCTCCAGCTGCAGGTAAACCTTGCCAGGTAGGTGAAGAGCAGAATCAGTGATGATCACTGGTTCATTTAGAAGATTTTAAACTGCACAAAGGATGAATAAATTGTGGGGAAAAATTATCAGAAACTGGGTTATTTTTCAGCAGCTGCTTAGATGGTTCATCTGTAGCTGGTGACAGCAAAGTAACCCACCGCATAGGTGCTGTGTCTTTACATGAAAGGAAAGGTGAGGCTTCTTACGCAGAGCCAAAATTTAATGCGTATTTTTGCTGGCATCCAAGTCCCTGTGTGTGTCAACAAGAGCATTTCCACCAGAAGCTTCTTGGGCCCAGGAATGCTGATCATAAAATAAATATGAGCATAATGCTTTCCTCAAATTCGGCTTATAAGGTGAAATCCCTTAAGTTGCCGACACAAATGTTGAGAATTGCCCTTCCTTACATGTTACATGTATACATTTAAAAACCAGCCTCATATTTGACTATAACTTGGTATAAATGGGATTAAATTCACTCAAAGACGCAAAAACTCATAAGTCAACGATTTGTATCTCGAGGGACACGTACACTGACAGCCCTGCGCAGGAAACAGCTCGTAAAATGAGAACCATATTCTTGTGAAAGCTTCTTGACCACAAATGCGCACACTGTCCATGGTGTTGGTAGATACTGACAAAACCCGATTTCCTTTTAAACACGTGATTTCCTTTGCTTGCTTTACTGAAGTCTCAGTGGTGATGGAAGCTCAAAGGTGGACAGCATGATAGGACTCACAGGACTTTCACACAACGTAGTACTGATAACACTTTGTGGGACGATACGACGAGTTTCATCACTCGTGACAGGTATATATCAGGTATCAAGTCATTTTCTGAACAATTTATGGGGAAAGATTTGGACAACTGTTTAAATTGGGCATCAAAAACATTTAAAAAATGGGTAAAGCTAGATAAAAATACTGGATAATCATGATCTTTGAGCAAGTGAAAAGGTCATTCAAGGTCTTGAATAAAATGTCCTGACCACATTATTGTCATTTTAATACTGCTGTTTTTACAGTAGTATAACAAATAAAATTTGTTTTAAATATAGTACAACAATCCCTTCCATAAACAGCCCATTTTATGACTTTTACTTGTTGTCTTACTAACTGCAGAAAACCATAGGCTGCAGGGGCACTAAATACGCTTAATTTTGCCCAGATCTACCCACATGTTAAACTATACCAGTCCACAAATAGCTTGGTAAAAAGGTTTAGCTACTGTGGAAAAAAATCAAGACGTATGGTTTTTAAAAAGTTAGCTTTTTTCCTTTCTCTTTTTCAGCCGTACTTTAACCGTAAGAAAAAGAAATCATCATTACCTTGACATAAATGAGCCTCATAAAGGAGAGGGCAGGTACTGTGGTGGAAAGTTCCAGAGTCTGGAAATGTGCAGCTTGTGCTTTAGCCATTAGGTCTGTTCTGCTTCTTCTTTACCACTTAGACTTGGGCTCTGTTGCTTTTCACTGGGCTGCAAGAAAAAAGGTGAACATGCCATTTAGTACAACTGCTTAAAATATATGCTAACATAAAACCCAAAAACTTTTCGCAGAAGTAAACAAAAAAAGAGAAGATTTTGTAAAAATTAAGATTAACCAAATTAGAATGAAATCAAATGTAAAAAAAAAAATGCAGCAGAATATGTGGTCCTTGTCAGTAAGAGGAGCAGATTAAATACATAATGACAAGTATGATTTGCTGTAGGACCCGTCCAGCTGGACACAAAGCTCATGGACATCTGCCCTAGGACCGAGACCTGAGGAAGAAGCTGTCCATTTAGGTGCAGGGAGATCAGTGGGCTGTTAACCTCCTGCCCTACTGTATGCCAGCACTGCGCTACCGCCAGTGCTCATAAGGGCCGTGGAGGGCACATCAGAGGGTTTGAGAAGGAGAACTGCAAGCACGGTCATCATCCTGGCATCCAGCTCTCAAGCACATTCCAAGCAGAAGGTCACAAAGAAAGATCATGCCACTCTTCAGTTCTACTGTGTCCTTTGTATGCTCAAGAAAGTGTAGTAAAACAAGACACAAAAACAGGGTCTGCCACAGGCTGTCAAGCAGAATGACCAAGCGTGGTGTCATCCTGCAACACCCCCTGTTAGGTTGCAACCCCCCTCCCTCTCGACAGTGGCTCCCTATGCGGATAAAGGCAGAGGACACGAAACGGCCCTGCTGACATTTACCATTATTGAATGCTAGCATGTTTTGAGGACCTCAGAGCCAGGCTGATCTTACTGTAAGTGACAGAGTCATCCCCTCACCCTCCTTCGCTGTCCCTGCGTGAACCTCCACTCCCCACCCCACACACCAGCACAGAGTGCCACTCATGGTGCATCACACCGCTCGGCTGCTTCCCCTCTCTCTTTACGCTGGCTGTCTGCCACGGAGCCTCGCACCACAAATGCAGCATCATCTCTGGGCAGAAACGCAGCTCCTACTTCCTCAGTCCTGCCCACAACACTGTAAACTCTATCAGGCTGCCTGCAGAGACGGCGCACTGCCGAATACGTCTCTCATGTCTGCCGTCAGCAAAATGAGCATGGGTTCAAGCGGGGTTGATTCTTTTGAGAATGTAAAAGGGTATAACCAGTTCCTGCACTCCTCCTATTAACTGGAATCTGCTGCTACAGTGAAATATGAAAACCTGGCAAAGCTGAGGGTGCTGTTAGTCATAATATTTTATTTTGCAGTTGGTTTTTACTCATTTATAAACCTGCGTATTTACATAATCAACTTGGGTTACCCATGTGGCCAAACGTGAAAGATAGCAACCCCACCCCCCACGATCTAAACTTTTCCACCAACTACTGCGCCCTCTGCTGGAATTCTTGCGTCATTCCCAATGTTGACTGCAGATGGTTCCCTCTGTGTCAGATATGGACCTGTTTGGTACCCTGAGCTTGATAGGCAAAGCAGGACAGTCAACACCCCACTTGACCACATACCCGCAGGGTCTAATTCATTTGAAGCAATTAGGGTTACAAAAGGTCTAAATAGCACCGACAACAAGCTTTTGCCTTTAGACAACGGGACTCAATCACAGCCGATTAAAACGAGTTATTGTCCTCACTACACTAAAAAGAGGATGTTTTTCCACTACTGGTTTTTCCTTAAATTGTCAAGACAAAACAACAAGCCAGAATAAAGTTCGCTGGCATCCTGTTCAGAGAAAAGTTTCAAATCCCAGTGCGGCCTTGGAAAAACGTACTTAACTTTATTAAAGGCTGTAAAAACAAAACTTTAAAATGAATAATACAAGCACTGTGCTGCCACAAGGTGCTGCAAATAAGTGGGGTGCAGAACACAGTGATGATTTTATGAAAACAACTGAAATTTGTTCCCTGCTTCTGTGAGAACCTAACGCTGTGCCTCCCCACTGCTGCTTTCCAGGCTGGGTATATTATTCAACCATTCTCTTATTATCCTTTTTGTCCCCAGCACGGTTTGTTGTTCATTTGAGGTGAGAGGGCGAGTAAGATTAAGGTTTTAACACAGTAAATCGGTTTCAAGTCAGGCAGCTTCATGGTCAATGGCTATTTCACCCCCTTGCGTGAGACAACCCTTGGTGCTCGTCTTCTGCTACTCTCCTGCTGTAATACGTGAACCTGACACAACGGTAGGTATCGTTTCCAGCACCGGACTGATATAACTCAAAACATGCCTTGGCAGGAAGGACAGTGCTAGCAAGCGTCTCCACGTGGGAAAACCTATCCCCACCGGTATCACGGGTTCGACAAGAACCTGCCAGATGAGCCAAGACCAGGGCCTTGCTGAGGGATGCTCAGACTTTGCATTTACAAAAGGCCCCAGCCTTACGCTGGCTTATCGGTCACACTCAAGCAAATGGAGCTGAAAGCTTCCACTCAGCAGCTGCGGGCTGTGCAGATAGTGGGGCCTAATCTCCAGCAGATACAGATACATAAATATAGTGACTGCTGACACACCTCTGGGGGTGGTTTTATTTGCCAATAGCCCTGGCCTCTGGCTGCAGTATTCATCGAGTCCTGATTATTCGGCATGAGTAGGTAAATGATCCTTTAATCTGCCACCTATCCCTTCTGCACATCCATTAAAGTCCAGGAGGAATTTATCTCAATGTCAAGGATGGTTGCATTTCTACTCGTCAAGATTCAGGGGCTGTAATCATTGATAGATTCACTGACATTTGATCCCGTTGCAATCCCTGCTCTGTTGGCTTCGACCTACTACTGCTGCTAATGCATCACGGAAGATCACAGGGGACTTCTCTTGTGTGTAAAAGTACGAAATAGTGATGATGTACCTCTCTGCATCATGTGACTCACACAGGATAAACATGATTTGTCAGAACTGTGCACAAAATGACCCCCTTGGGTATGGCATGGGTCAAAACCTGTCAATCATGTCACTTGAGGCAGCACTTCCTTGGTGGGGTGGGGCAACTGCAACACCATCTTCAAACACAACTGACTGCCAGGCTAAGCCCATCTGGAAAGGTGTCAGAGAAGTTTTTGGCCCTTTCTCTAATTAAAAATGTATTTCTTTTTAACAGACAAATGCATGTTTAGACTCCCCAGACAGACGGGGAGAAGTCAGAAGAACCAGGAGGGGAAAACTTCGGCGTCTTGTTCGCCATTTGTGTGTTAAGCTCAAGCCACACAGAGATGGGTGAACGTACACAAGGAGCATTTAAGCAAAGCACCTTGAGACAACTTGTGTGACCTTAACTTCAGCTCCTTAGTTATACATTTTCTTCTGACTAAGAATTACATGTGCAACAAACTGCAGATTCCGAAAGAAGCAAAAAATTTAATTTACAGTACATTTCTATATACACGGACACTTTTTTCCATATTATAGTTCAAGTTTTAATGTCATACTCACTGCTACAAATAAAATTGTGTGTCAGAACAAAGTTACACAACAAGACCTGTCAGTGTCAGTCGTAATTTCATGACATCTTTTTGTTCCTTACTGGGAACGGGGTACCGAATCGGTAATTGTACTGCTTTAAGTAATTTATGACGTCTCCTTTTATAATGGAGGCGTATTTTTAAATGTTAACATTACGCGTTGGCAGCAACGTGGTTCCTTGCTCCTTCTGTTGTTTCTTATAAATGGATCTTGCGTCATAGTGCGAGTGTTTGCTTTAGCCGTGATCAAGGGAGATGCAAAGCAAGACAAACGTGCACTCGGTGAGAACCTCTCGCTGGGATCTAGGTTACTTTGCAAATGACCGACTCCCTGCGCTCCCAACAAACACGCACACTTCTGTATGCCACACGCAAAAACACACGTCATCATCGCCAGTGTGAACAAACATCGAGTAAGGCATGTCAGAAAATGCAAAACAAACCGTCTTCCTTCCCAGGAGTCTCTGAGCTGGAAAGGGGAGGGGGCGCAGGGCTCGACATCTGAAAGGCGCGACTAATTGCGTTCAGATTTGTCATTTCTCGGCCTTGGATGGTGTTGAAATGACATTCCGCGCAGATTGCGAAAGGCACGGGCCCACTTTGATGGCTCTCGTTTCTCCCTCTTGGCCTGTAAAAACATCAGCAGCTCGCATTGGTTCCTCGTTTGCAGGCTGTAAACAAACCAAGGCCTTCTGGGAGACAGCATCACAGCAGTGAACAACCACTGTTCACGATCTCTGACCGTGCCAAGGTCGACTACCTGTAACGGCAGCAGTCACAGTCTTCCAGCAGCCAAACGACATCTACACCCACTTCTCTCCTGATCTCCTTATTGTTCACTTGCATTACATCATCTTTATTTCCTATCAGTTCTAGGCAGCTATTCATGCTAAGTACTCACAATCGGTGTGTGCTTTGGGAAATGGGTGTCTGCATCTAAAGCTCTTCATCTGTTGTGAAATGTACTTTTGAGTTGCAGTTTGGCTTGAAGTAGAGCGTCCCCTAAATGAATGAACATAAAAGCACACATGACCAACAGGGGCGGTAGCTGATGTGAAATTATTGAATTAGTAGGTTACGGACTTAAAATGACAGCAGCGTCAATTAAAAGCAGATGAAGTCACAGTTTCATGGGATTCAATAGGGGGACTAGAGCAAAACAGAAAAATTTCACTGAGCTGCAGCACAGATAAAGCGGTGAGTTTTTTAAACGCTGGGGCAGTGAAAATGTGGAGGCACTGAAAGGGGGACCACTGTGGACACGCTCTGGTTGGACAAAGGGTTACTGATGGGTTTGTGGAGTAGAGAGATGAGCGTGACAGATGCAGCCCAAGGTTATGAAACACACCAAGGGCTCAACACCTCTGGTAGGGTAAACTTAGTGATAGTGTGTGTGGACTGAGTTCAAGAAGGCCATTAGTCATATTACAATAAATGAATAGCGACATTTTAAAACAAAGGATGCAAACACAAAGACAAAAGTATACAAGTGTCACCATAGATCTAGTACCTGGCTGCAACTTATGGGGGGAGTTTTTCAGCTGCAGTCAAAGGCAATCACACTGGACCAAATGTTGTGGATCAGACAAGTGAAACACCGGATACTGGGAGGCCAAATAACAGGGTATGAGCGTATGTGAAAGCAGAAAGGCCAGTGACGCATCATCCTGAGCGGTGTCACACTATTTCAACAGCAGCAATATGGTCAACAGTGAATGGGCACAGCACACAGCGCGGACATAAAAAATTCCTAAAAAAAAAAAAAAACCACAAATATAATCTGAATGTGGTTTATGGTAAGATTTTCCCCCGCACTCCAGCTCTCTGGGGGTTTGCACTACTGGTGTGGTGTGTTCCTCCCCTACACGTGTGCTGCAAATGGGAAAAAAAAAAAAAAACAAAAAACTGTATGACATGTCCATTCTCTACTGGAGAGCCAAAATCTCACTGAGACCATAATCTAGCCCTGACTGAAAAAAGGTCAGCATTAATGCATTACATCACAGCCGCATGATGTAATATTTCAGCAAGAACGAAAGTGTTCTTGAGAAAAAGAGCGATAAATGAAACAGCGCTATAAGAGGTGGTCAATATGTCAATAGAGCATATTGTATAAATGGAACTTGAAAACTGTGCAATAAATACAAAATAGATTAGTCATCCCTTTAATAATAGCAAATAAATAGAAACTATTGTTTTGAATAATTTAAAAATGTCTTAAAGATAAGGTACATTATGATCAATCACTCAAGGTGCAAAAATAAAAGCAAAATGCTGATATGGTGCAACAGAAAGTAGTGCAAACTGAGGACTGGACAACATGGCAGTGTGACTAGGAAAGACCACAGGAAATGTTATGGAGAACAAGGGGCATGCTGGGATGTGGTTTAACTCAGCAAAGTGGCACGTTGAATAAACTGCTAGGGTCATGGAATCTTCTGGGTTGAAAGAGCCAGTGGTATCGTGGGCCCTCCAGAGCTGGGTTTTCGCCCCTCAGAGAGGCATCTTAGGGGAGATGACTGCAGGAATTTGGTATTTATCAGTTTTTGTTGGGGCTGGCAAAGCTGGCAAAGATGTTGCAACCCTCACACCTTCCCCTTCCAGCTTACTGCGCAATTCTGGGATATTTCCTGCTAACAAGCCCCCAGTTATTTCAAAGAACAAGAGAAAAGCGAAGGTGGTGGAAGGTCTGCTCTCGATCAGGTACAGAGGAAAGCTGGATTAATCTTGACCTAAATAGCTGGCTTTAGGCAGATGGCTAGCGACTTAAAGAAGCGTGGAGCCCCGTATTCTGCCTGTAGGACACTGATGGGTACACGGAGTAGACAGCAGATGGACCAATATATAACAAAAAAGCTGGGTTGGTGGGGGGGGGGGGGGGGGGA
>UFQX01000754.1:34133-51511 GCA_900497675.1 Arapaima gigas | reverse complement strand
AAAAAAAAAAAGGGGGGGGGGGGGGGGGGGGGGGGGGTGAATAAGTCTGTTCCAGACGGAAAAACAACTCTGCTGAAACCCAGATTGCTCTGTAACGTCCCTGAAAAACAAGTCTCTTTCAACAAATCTCTGCTCCGTACTCACCTGTTAACCAATTACTGACCTATCATTGCTTAGCATCGTGTTCTTATTGTTTAACAACTTGCATGTGGAAAAAAGAAAACCCATAACAGATCTTCCACTGTGCGTTACCAATGTGCCGTTATCTAAACTGAGAAGCAGCACATTTTGAAGCCACATGCAAGACGTCGGGGATGTTCTCAGAAAACCTCATGTTTACATACTTTCCTGTTCCAGTAAAGTTCATCAATTAAGAATGGGGGCCTTATTACTGTTTCTGAAGCAACGTCTCAGGGCAGAAATGATGACAGCCATTAAAATATCAAAGCAGTGACTACATCCCCAGTGGGGTGGGACTGATGGGGGTGGGGGAGGCCAGCAGCGTTAAAACGTACGACACTTTGGAGACCTGGGTTCATTGGCCTCTGACTCTACACACAAAATTTAAAAAAAAAAGAAAAAAGAAAAACAACAAATAGACACAAAAAAATGAGAGTACTTACATTCATATTCATCTCTCCGAGCCTTCTGAACGTAATATATGCGTGATTTTCCACTTGAAAGAAAAGAGTGCGCGGCTCTTACAGTCCTCGGCTGAAATACAAGACACGTCGGCCTTCTCCTGGGATCCTTGCAACTATCAGCATAAATGTGAAACCAGGCAGACGGGCAAAGGAAAATAAAAAAAGCGTTCCTCCATTTACATACGCCTTGTAGAGGAAAAGAAGTTTTGCACTAAGCATAAAGGTACCGAAAAACTCACAAAGAACTGCAAGGAAGACTATTTTTGTTTGTTGGAAGAAATTGTGTTCTGTAAGCTCTTTCTAAAAAATTGATATTGTAACGTGAACACAACATCACAGCCAAAATAGAGGTCCCCGGTTAGGGGTTCAGGTGGGGGATCTGGGCTTTGTACTTCGTGACAGCAGACACTTGCGGTCTCACACACCGAGAAACACAAAAGCACCCCCACCCACCGGCCAGCCGAACATGTCAGCCTTTCCATGTCAGCCCTCCTCCATGGAGTGATGTCAGCCATCAAGGACCATCCCATAGTCATCAGGTTCGTACAGACGCTGGGTTTCACACTTTTGTCAAGAAGCTGCCTATCCCCAAGTTTCGGTTCCTCCAAGCGACCCCCTCTGCTGGGTTCAGTTCCCTATGAGTCAGTGCAACTACTGGACTTTGGGCTCTGCCCACCTTCTACACTCATACCTCTGGGTCCATTATCCCTCGATGAAACTGCAAAGCAGGTTCCACTGCTAACAAAAATGTTGTGAGTTTAGAAGCAAAACTCTGGTGTGCGACACAGCCAGCAAGTTGTTCTCAGTTCAACACACAGGCGTCACTCCAGCATCTTTTTTCAAACACATCATATTTGTAGGAGAAAAAAAAAACTGTCAGGAAAGTCCTGTGATCCACTGAAGCTGTGCGTTTGTAGGAAACATGACCGGCTGTACTAACTAGACTGCCCTCCATCTGGGGGCTCTGAGGGTAATGGCACTTTACCGCAGTGGTTCTGTGTAGACCCGCTTATTACCATACTGGGTGCCAACCTAGCCGTCCCTCAGCGTTCAGCATTAACAGGTGTTTTATTTTTGTGTGGAAAACTGAAAATCAGATACGTCTTGGAGTACAAAGAAGCCTTTGTCTAGAGCTTTTATTTCTCTCGTGTCCCTGGAAAGTGTTCAGTATGCGTGTGGTTGACTGCGGCTTGCTTGTCTGGCAAACTGCAGAAGTCACTCTGAGTCCACGCACAAAGAAATGCAAATTAAACACAGTTTAGACGGTTTTACCAATGAAGAAGCCTGCAGAAAACATGGTTGTGGTAGTACTGCAGAACGAAACACAACCAGATGACAGCAACCAGGTTCAAGACCATCTGAGCGTCTGCAGTGGGGAGATCATGGAGAACACAGCCAAGGGGCAGCTAAAAAAGAAACTTGAGCCATGTGAGTGATGAACTTGACTTACTGAGCGAGAACATCCAGTGTCTAATGAAGAACCGGCTCATCTCACCACCTTCATGGCCAAAGCTGGCAGTCTAGAAATGGCCAGATAAGCTCTACTCACTTGGAGCCAAAGAGCACAGAGTCTAGACACAGGTCTGGCTGATAGGCCAGTTTGCACAGACTGAGCCTGGGAAAAGTGTGTGAAACCTTTGTTTAACAGCCCTGTGGGAGACGGACGCACTGAGGTAATCCAGCAGCTCCAGATGTGCAAAGTGGTGGGAAAAAAACCTGCCCGGTACACGATATGGGAACTTTCTTGTAAGGAAGGATATTATGAGAGTAGGGAGGGCTTAAAATGACCCCCCCCCAACTCCATTGGCTTGCCAGCTCTCACCACCCCAAGTCATTCGGTAGTAATTTATACTCTGCAGAACAGTTGAATGAAAAAAGGCCTCTGGTGCGAACAGCAGTACTATGAGCAAGTTCTCAGCCAGCAACAGCAGCTACTCTTCAAAAAAGCATAAGCGGTTAAAAAAAAAAAAAAGAAGCAAAGCTTTTGCTTATAAAGGCTAAATTATTCTTTGTTTTTATATGGTCATTTAAAAATGCATAAGTTGCCTGAAAATGGGTTTACACACTGACTAGACCCAAACCACCCACAACTCACTGGATTTTGCAAGTGCCCCAAAAGATCAGAGCAGCATAAAAGGGTACGTTTACATACCTGAAAGGGTAGCTGTTCATCTATCAGCTCATCCCTTGACAATACTTCAAACGCTTCCCCACATGCAGGAAAACCTACAGAGATACTGGAGAATAATGTTTCTAAATCTACTTTCATGTCCCCCGGTGTTAAACTCTCATCTTACAAGCAGACATTGGAAAAGCCACTGAGATTTTTCTGCACGCACACCTTCCCTGTCCATTGGTAAGATGGCGGGCATCAGCGTCAGGTCCTGTTGTGTTCCCCTGTGAAGTGGTTAACCGGTCCCAGGAGACGGCGCTACATGAGGGAGGTCCGTGAACCTTTGTTCAACATACAGTACATCTGGGAAGCCACTGGCCCGTGTCTGACTGAGCACGTCATCCATCTCTGCAGGCTGTCCAGCAAGGACACACCGGGGGTGAACTAAAATATCCAAAACAATGTGTTCACTTTACATGTTTAAATGCCACAGAGACCTAGTCTCATCTGAGAGAAGAATTTTAGCAGAGACAGGAAGCTGGGATCTTCACACAGTGCAGACAGCTATTACAAAGCAAACCTCTTCCACTTTCTCGCAGGGAACCACTTTAGGAGGCCTTTTGGACAGCAGAGCAGGAGCTCTGGAGTTAGATGTCCGCTTAGGGCTATTTGTGATTCATTACAGCAAGTTCACCTCAGCATTGTATCCACGTGCACAACAGCCTGCCTTGGGAAAGACAAACGCAGTGACCGTAGTGGTGAAGCGCAAACAACTCTGCTTTAAACTGTTAAATTCGGGGCCAAAATGGGGCTCACCCTTCCCCATGTCTGTCTGCGCCGGACATTTCCTGCCGATTCTGTGCTTTACCGCATGACTTGCATCAATATTTACGCCAACACAACCCAAGGCGAATCAGCTACACACACTTGCAAGCTATTTCCATGACCTCATTTGTGCTTCAATGAGAAATAATAAGAATTCTTCCTGCTTTTATGATACGTAAAGTTATTAGATTCTTTCTCTGGAAAAATCATAACAATGGAAATAAACTTGTAAATGTTTTTTCCTCCCTCCTTTCTTTGTTGAGACTTCCCTTTTTCAAGAACCCAGCATCATAAAACGTGCTATAATCACAAACGAAAAGAAAGAAAAACATTTAAATGTCCTATGAATGATCTGCATTAATCAGTGTGGCTCATTTGCAAGATTTTTAATTTCTCAAGCATTTCTTTGCCTCATTAACCAAGAGTAAACAATGAAGTTAATTATAAACATCATCTTGAAATGACCAAACCTGGAATTTGTCAAGCATCTAGACAAGTCAGTTCTATTGCACATCTCAGCTTTCTAAATACGTTTTAAAGTGTTTTCATATAAATAAAAAAAATTCAAACCCTATAGTTATACTATTGTCACAGACACTTTTTCCTAAACAATTTTGTTTTGCGCGGTTTTAAAATTCTGTGGACAGGACATTTTTTTTAACCTGGCCAATGAAGTTAGAGCAGCAGTGGGGTGTGGGACCCAGAGCTGTGTACACGATGTTATTGATCCCCGTCCCGCTGCTGCAGGGCCTCATTAATGGCCTCCAATAGATGTCCAACTGTCTAAACATGTAAAACTGCAGGCCCTCCAAATCATTTTCGATAAAAGACCTGGCCAAGCAACTGAAAGTGTAATATAATAACATAAACTCTCAGAAACAAGATCTCTTTTAATCCACGCCTTGTGGAAGAATATGGGGGAAAGTCTAGTCTGGCTGAAACAGATGGGGGCTGAATTGAACAAGATGATGCTTCCCTGCTAATGTTGACGCTTTGTTCACAAACGCAAGGACAGGGCTGCCGAGTGATTTTTAATCGAGCGGTTAACGGCATCGCTTCACCAAAGGCCCGGCCCCCAAAACGATCAGGACACTCAATCCAGTCGCCCTACACGTTTCACACTGGTGTCCTGGTGCTGTGTGTCACTGGAGTCCAGCTGTTTTCATCAAGAACCCATTTGACTCACAGGGAAACTGTTTTATTTGGAATAACTTTAGAAAAGATATTTAATGTATTCTGGTCCCTCGGAAGAATCCAGTTCCCTTTTTTTTTTTTTTTTTTTTTTTGGGAAGGTGTCCAGCAGCTATTGACTTGTGTGTTTCTGTTGCCATGGTAATATCCAGGACTGGCAGGCTGCTTGTCCCATCATCTATTTTGCTATTAAGCTGCTCAACAGCTGTATTTATACTTACGATGTACGTACAGTAGCTTACAGTTGTTTACACTACCCATTTATGAAACAATACTGTCTCAAGGGTGAGACAGAAGAGTTCTTCCTAGCTGGTTGAAGTGCAACCGATGTCTATTCTTTAAGCACCGGTATCCCTTGAAATACAAATCTTTGGCTTACAAGTTTTCAAATAAATGCGTAACTATTTCATATCCTTTACTGAGTTACGACCACACACAAAGCTGGTTTTTCTTTCACGTTTGCAAGTATCAAGAGCCAAGCGTAGGGAAATTTTCACCCAAATGGTAATTACGTCTCTAAGTTACACGATTTCACCTTACGAACCAATTTCCAGGAATGTATTACATTTGTAAGTAGGGAGATACCTGTAGTAGCCTATAAGCTCAGAGTCCTCACACCCTACTAGTTAGTATTGAGGATGTGAAGACAAACATCAGCAGCAGTCTGGAGAAGGTCAAGCACGGCCATGTCACCAACAGTCAGGCTTCTTCTCAGCAATGAAACAGGAGACACAACAGATCACCAGATTGCAGTACTAAGCTGGTCAGAGCCAACGAGGAATACAGACAACTGCAGACAACTGAGGCAGGTCTTTAACTCATTGTAAAGTTATGTCCCATGTCCTCAGTGACCAATAATTTCTTTCTGCTGAGAATGGCTCTCCATCTCCAGAAGCTGCTGTTTTTTCAATATGGAGCACATAGTACAGGGGTCTCTCTTTGGCTAAACCATTCCTTCCTTTTGCAGCATCAACTACACAACTTAAGTTAAATTTTGAAGGTTGCTGAACTCAAACTGCAGGAGCAGTTGGGACAAATACACCATTTTAAGGCCATACTTGAATACTGGGGCCTTTTTAAAAGAACGTAGACTTCTATCATACTGGCTGATGTTGAGATAACAGGGCATCCATTACAAAGAGTCAAAAGTTCATTTTCTCCTCGCCAATCCTGAAGTACACGGCTCAGGACTTTGCTGTTGAGGGTGAAGAAAGAGGAGATTGCAACTGCCCGTAGGCTGAAGATGCAGGAAGGAATACATGAGACTGCAAGGAGGGAGGAAGAGTGAGCAGGAAAGACAGAGTGGTGAGGAGCAGACAATTAGAAAGAACGGTTGGAGAACACAGACAGGGGGGAGAGCAGTCCTGACAGCCGGACGGCACGCTTGCGTTATTAAACATCTGGGAGCCATCAAGGACACAGAGGAAAAAAGCTGGACTCAGCTATAACCGCACTCTGCTCCAGCTCCTCCGCTGCCTTACTTCCAACCAACACCTTTCCTGGCAGTAAAGGACTTTGTGCAGACTGAAGGCAAATACTGCTGGCCCCATCTCTTTGCTTTCTTCTTAAACCAAGGACCTGTGTGTGATTGCTGGTGCTTGGTTGGACGGTGGGGTGAGATCCAGTGACTCTGATTTCATTACCGTGCTAACATGTAATGTCTGTGAACCTTGGGTTCAGCTGGACCCCAACGGCACTCTCAGTCACACCGCAACCATTATAATAATGTGTTTCATTAGTAGGACGATACCGAAGGAAGAGCAACTCAAGCTATTAATGTGTATCAGCGACCAAAGTGAAGTCACTAAAATATTACCACATCCCATCTACAGAATGAAAAGGATATTTAGGGTCATGATGGGTCACAAAAAAGTCTGCTAATGTGTATTTTAGCAGTCAGTCGCAGAGCTACAAATCTTTAGATTTAACATGTTTCTTCCTTGGGTGTTTGACCCAGGGACTCTCTAAACTGCCCATAGCATGTGCATGTGCGTTTGTTTGACTGCCAAACAGTGGAGTCAGATCATCCTATTCAGGATGTAAACTTTTTCCCGGAACTGTCTTGGATTCTGTGAAAAATAACAGGACCTACAGTTATGGAAGATGGATGGACCAATGTTACAGAGGGCTTATTGTGAGCTGCTGTTCCTCGGTAGCTAAAGTGCTTTCAGCAACTGCAGTAAGTAATGGATCAAAACACACACATTCATATGCTGCAAACTGTCATATGAAGCGAAATGCAAAACAGACTGAGATGTTGCGGAAAACAGATCAGCTAAAATAACAGTAAAGATTACTACATGCATATGCAAAATTCACAATGACTTTGGTCACCACTGAAAATGGACACTGGGAGCTTGACAATGAGGTGGCAGGGTGACTTAGTAAGTAACTCCACTGTCTCTCATTGCTGAGACTGGTGGGTTTGGGCTTTAATCCAGCTCAGTCTGTGTCGAGGTTGTATGTTCTCACTGTGTCTCTGTGGGTCCCCTCCTACAGTCCAAAGACGTGTTTCAGATAAATTGGTCACTAAGTTATCCAGAGCCTTTGAGTGTGTGTGTGACCACTCTGTGTTAGACTGATGTCCCATCCAGAGTGTAGGTTTGTAGCATAGCGCCCAGTTATTCTGGGATGGGCTCCAACCATGACCAGGATTAAGTAATTCATGATAATGGATGGAGTTTGACAATGGAGTGGGAGAACGCTGCCGAACACGGCGGTATTTTTTAAAGATTCATACTTGGTAATAAGAAACACATGGTTTCAATGCCACGAGGCTCAATGTAGACGTCCAACTTTTAGGCAACAGGACAAAACTGATGTAAAACCATGCAAGTGTTCTCCCCCTTCTGCAATGACCACAATTTTTGTTCTCATTCAGGCTCTCGACATGGAGACGCATTGTAGCACAGAGCCACCAGACACTCAGCGAGCACAAGTGTTTCACAAATGCTGCAAAAATCCCTGCCCTTTTCCTAGATTTTCCTTTCCTTCTTCTCAGTTGTTTCCAATTTAACTTTTTAATCCCTATGAAGAACATCAGACAAAGCATTTCATGGGGGGGGGGGCACACTATTACGGAATGGACTTATGATTGTCGGATTCATGGGTGGCTGAGATTTTTACTTTACATCTTACTGTGGCAATATCACATCTTTTTAAGAATGAAATCCTACTGCACAAAACACCAGCTGTAAAGAAGTCTTACATATTCATAAAAACAACACCCCTAGGTGTTAATATAGCAGATAGTCGAAAGTTCCCAGCGCTACAGGGGGGTCAATTGCATCAAAGGACAAACATAAATATAAAGCACAATATGATGGAAGGAGGAAGCTCTTCCTATGGATCTCTGGGATGTATAAGAGAAGGGAAACAGAACCTCAAACCAATGCCTGAAAACATAGGCCAGAGCCACACCCAGCAAATGTGTCAGTGATGGGCGAGTGACTGGCGCCAAGATAAACACTCTCGCCAACTTCCACTTCCCCAAATGCCTGACACTACCAGAGAAAGACAGACAAATGGTGTAATGGGACATTTGTCCTGGTTCCCTAGGAAACTGCATGCTAAAGGGCAGTTGCTGTGTGTATGGGGAGGGCAGAAGGCACACTGGTGACACCTGTAGATAATACACAATGAGTCCTGGGCTTCCAGCATGAAGGGAGACAGGTTCTCGGTGGTTCTCAATGAATGCCGACAATAGCTTCCCTTCCCCGACCCTGACACCTCTTAGCTGCTATGCAGTCAAAGTTCACTGTCATTATGCACGTGCAAGTGGTTCCAGAGAGGCTGCTGCATGCTAGCATCCCGCCATCTTCATCACCTCTCTCCATACTCATCCAGTTTCTTTTCCAACCACCAATCAATCCAACAAGACTGTTCATGGAATAGATTTAATGTGGTTTTCACTTTTGACGCACTGACCGACTCATCACACGTTCCCAGCCAGACACACATGCTGCTGTCAGCCAGGCTTGTTTGTGTGGCGTATGTCTGAAGGGTTCCAAGGACTTTGACTCAGCGCTGCGTGATGCACAAACACAAGTTCTCAACACGCTTGGCAGCCGCAGCCCTTGCTGCGTCATTGTGGTGTATGTTGTAACAGAGCTGCACACCGATGTCTCATACCCAGAGCCAGCAGAGTGCAGTTCTAGCCAAGGTCCACAGTGAACACGTTTAATACCTTCTGAAGGGTACAACGGCAGGGCCTCCTCCCAAGAATCAAAACAGCAACTTTTTGGCCCACAGTTTTGGACACGAGTCACTACCTGCTCCCTTGCATGCGTGCCACTGGTCCCACAGCGGTGCCAAACCAACAAAGAACAAGACTAACTGCCAGAAAACTGTCAGATATTTTGAAGACTCGCCTAATTTTGACCCACTGAGTCGAGGGTTGAACTGCAGCGTGTTGAAATGTAATCAGATGGAAATGTGTGTTAGATCTTCACAGCAGCAGAGGAGAGGGATAACTAGTTGATGTTTAAGCCCCCACACAGGAAACAGCGATGCTGCCAGTTTGGCACGGGCTTCAACGCCAGCTGCAAAACTTGCCGACCCAAAAATGTTCAATAGTTTCATATTCTGTCACTGTTTGGTGTTCCGTTACCGATCCCATTATGTTTGAAATTTCCATCTAATTTACTGTCTGGATGGGACAAACCCCATTCTGGCTGGGCTCCTTAGAAAATGCCAGGCTTCATCTTGTACCTCTCGAAAGAAAACAGAGGCGACCCCCAAGATCAGCCTCCCAGTCGCCTTCTTCACACTCAGCTGAGCAGGAAAATAGGAGTGGAGCAGGAGGAGGGGGGCAGATGAAGACAATCGACTGGAGATGGGTGCCCAGACAGATTTGAGATGAGTAAAGTGACTGCAACATTCTAAAAGCATAACACTGAGCATAAGTGAGAATTTGCCCTCATGTATAACTCCAGGCTAAACCAAACTTCAATGTTCAAAAAAAAGGATTTTTTTTTCGTGAATTTCGCCAGGTGGTGTCCACTGGAGTGGCTATGGCTCCATTTTAAACATTATAGCTCAAGAAACAAGGTGCATATCAGAGCTGTTGAGGAGGTGAAGCTGCAATTTCTGCTGGAAAAATCCAGCCCATTTAGTCAACTGTCTGTCACAACAGTCAGTAGTTCCACTGATACCAAACAGAGCAGCAGCCGTGGGCCTGGATATAGATGGTGGCGCCCTCAGGTTTCAGAACTATTATGAAAGATACTCTAGATCCATTAATATAAGTACCACCACAACAGAATACCCAGGAAGAGGGGTGGGGGGTGGTTTCAGCCACCAGTACTTAGACCCCCATTGTTTATTTTCCTCTCCTCAGTTGCCAGCTGCCTGATTCGGACAGTTAATCGTCTTTATGACTTAACAGCACTTAACAGTAGGTAATCTGTGTCGTGTCATTTCCTTCCTGTATTCCATCCCTTGAACCTTTGTTCAGCTCTGGGTGAACCGCTGAGAAGAGCACTATATGGAAATAAATCAAATTGAAATTAACCAGCCAAAGCAAAAAAAAAAAAAAAAAAAAAAATATCACTATGAGGGGAAAAGTCTTATTGTCACTATGGCACAAATACATGCAGAGTCCAGCTGTAATGAATTAATGACAGCAAAATTAGTCACAACCCAGCAGGATATTTGGATCACTTTTGTTCCAAAAGATTTTCCTCACATTATTCCATATGTACAAATTCTCAGGCTGTAAAACAAAAAACATCTTACAAGCTGACAAATTAATCTGCGGCTAATTGTCTGCACATTAAATATTTACAGAATTCATTCACAATGTATTGATTCAAGCATAAATCCTTCCGTGAGCTTACAGAGGGCTGCACTTTTACAACATGGCACAAAAAAAAAAACAAAATCAAATTAAAATCAATTGAAAGCGCAAATTCCTAGCGGGCAACGGTACCGAAATACTGCAGAGCTAATGAGTTGCTGTTAGGGGGAGAAAGGGTGGAGGGGGGTTGAGGAAGAGCAGGAGATAGAGGGGGTGGATAAAAATAGCTGTAAAGACGCAATCGTGATGACGAAGGAAGCCTATTCACTGTGATGGCGCGTGTGCACGCATGCATGCGCACGCATGCACACACACACACGCACGCACACACACACACACTTCCACCTAAGTCCCATCTCACTCCTTCTTGTCACAAAAGCAAGGAAAGGGAAACGCTCTCCTCACATGTGACCCCTGGTGTAGTCCATGGTGTCACACACACAACAGCTGAGGAAGGTGGTGTGGTGGCCGGGGGGGGTTAATGGATTCATCCTCAAATCTTTAGCTGTGGCCTAGATTTGCACAAAAGAATTTGAATAACAATTGTGTGTGTGGGGGGGGCAGGGTGTACAGATGCGGTCAGCGTGGTTTTGGATGTGGGTTTCAATCCAGCTCATTCTTGTGTGCTGTTTGTATCCTTCTCTGTGCGGGTTTCCTCCCACAGTCCAACGATGTGTGTTTCATGCAAATTGATGACTAAAAATTACTTGTAGTTTGTGTGTGTGTGTGTGTGTGTGTGTGTGGTCCCAGCTAGTGTGCACCCTACCCCATACCTGACACCTCTTGGACAGACTCTGGGACAATCTGGGAAAAACTGCAATAAACAAGGGGCTACTGAGAGTATAATAATTATTCCTACAGTACATTCAGGCAAAACAACAAGTTGGGGAGATTTTTTGTAGAAAAACTGTTAAGACTGTTGACTTTGAACCGGATTTTAACATTTTTTAACTTTTAATGGTTATTGAGATTTAATTCTTTTGTTAATGAGTGTGTGAATGTTTGTTTTTAACTGGAAGACACTGTGTTTAATAAGTGTTTAATAAGATGAGATGAACCTTATTGTCCTTTGTTGGTTGTTTTGATAGGAGTTTTTTATGATTTTGATTTTATGATAGTAGCTCTAACACTTTGAGGTTTGATTGAACATGTATGGACATTTTGCTGTGGTTTTAATTCATGATTAACTTTTTCTCTGCAAAATGGAGTTGCAGTTTTGACAGGCAAAGTTTTGTAATGGATTGGCTCTGTTGTTAAATGTTACATTTTCAGTTTGTCAGATGATGAATGTGATGTTATTTTAGCTGTTTTAATAAATTTAGAATATTGCATTTTATTAGTTACTGGAATGTAATGAAAGTTTGGCGTTTGAGGGGAAAAAAAAACATTAGGGTCAAATGACTGAAAGAGTAACTGATGCCTTCATCTACACAAGGAAATCAGATCTTAACCAGCGACACGAAAAACGTTCTTTTAACTCTAACCAGCTATAAGCATTATGTAAGATTTTAAGAATAATCAGAATCCTATTTCTGGGCATCGAGAAACCCAGTAATTCTAGCATCCATTATTTGACCACTATTTCCTATTTACTGACATGGTTCACAACACGATGGAGGACCAGCCTGAAAAAAGACAAATCAGCAGTTGGAACCCTCATCAAAATACATACATTTCAAATTATTTATCTGACAGCCTCCCTAATATATTCGCGCTGCGGTCGTCCTCAGCCGACCAGTGAGCGCTCCGCACTCAGGAGCTTACTTTACACATTCCTTGGACTGCGGGCTGAATATCTTTCAGACCAAAGGAAGCCAGAAAAATACCAGTAATGATAACTGGGGCCTATCATTCTTTAGTCTCATGGCTACACTTTTTAATAAATCAATAAATCCTTTCCAAATGACTGTACAGAATCAGAGAGAAGTGAAAATAGATATTCAAGATCGGGGGATGGGAGAGGAATGCTGAGGAGGAGAAACTTTGTAGGGGTGCAAACATGTGCACAAGACTCCCTTAGTGACTGTGCGCCTGGTGACGTGTGACCAAAAGGCCGTAGAGGTCAGCAAAGCGACCGCTGGAATTTGCAGCAGAGGTGGTCAGCTATGCAGTGATGTGGGATTAGAGGATATAATACCACACACTGCCGTGGAAACACATCTGGGGGCAACAAACCCCCACCATGCAACACTAACACCCCCATGAGGGTAGGGTTTTAGTGGCTTCTGCACAAGGTTCATGTTGGGGCACAATGAAAGAGACTTACCATGCATTTGACTGTTCAACTTCTGCTTATTCCATTTGTAGTAAACATTCTGAACAAAAACTTGCAATAGTCCGTTTCTCGCTGTCTGTGTCCCCCACGATCGCATCCCTAACTAGTCACACATCACGGGGTCTCCCTGACAGGTTCTGAGGAACTGATGTATTTCTCTTGGACACACCTTTGTCGAGCGCGCCAGAAGTACATGTTTTTTTGAAGTCGTAGTTTTACACGAGTCCATCAGAAGTATGGCTCAGCGTTTAACTGATAGTTTCCTCTGTGTTTTGATGATTCATAATGTTTAGAGCTGCACAATTATTTTAAATGACATTCTTTTGGCTGTTCATGACTGAAAAGCATCTGAAATATATAAATTAGCTGGAAATGATATGTAGCTGACACCTTTATCCAGGGTTATTTACAGCACTGGATACGCTACACTAAATGCCATAGTCATTCAATGGTCGAGGTTCACTTTGCCAGTCTGCACTTACACTGACAAAGAATGAAGTTCACATGAATGAATACACAGCTATAAAAAATAGATAAGAATATGCTGAATAGATAAATAGATTAGGAAAGAGGATTAATGCAAAAAAAAGCCCATAGTGATGTTGATGATACAGTGAGTGGTGGCCCACGTACTGTCCAGAATTCAGAAGTCTGACAGCCTGTGGTAGGAATCTGCTCCTGATCCTGATCCTGGAGATGAAGTTCCACAAACTTTGACAGCATCTTCCAGACAGCAGCAGTGAAAACAGATGGTATAGAACACAAGAGGGGTCCGTGGTGATGGTATGAGATGTCATGACACAGTGCTTGCTGGAGGTAGTCCGCATGGTGGATACTGGGGTCCTGGTGATGGACTGGACAGTCTTTTCTTCTTGCTGCAGAGATCCCCAGTCTGAGGCAGTGCAGCTCACATACCAGACTATGAGGTAGGAGGTCAGAATGCTTTCTGTAGCATTTCTTGCTGGTACATCTGTAAAAGCTGGTGAGGATAGAAGGTGGAAATCCAGCTCTTTTCAGTCTCCTCAGGAAGTAAAGATGCTGTTATGCCTTTTTCACCAGGTGGGTTGTGTTGTGGTTCCAGGAGAGGTCCTTGGTGATGTGCACTACCAGGAACTTGTGCACTGGCTCCACTGCTGAAACATCAATGGGGATTGAACGTACACCCAATCGACTGCCCAGGTCCTGTGGATCACTAGAGCTACAAAGTCCAGGAATCTGAGAACCGGACGGAAGGAATTACTGCGTGTCCACAGGTAAATCTAACGCACCTCACCAGTCATGCAGTAGAAAGAAGCGAGCCACTGAACTCATTTCTGGGCCAGAAATGTTAAGAGAACTCTGATGGCTCTTCAATTTATGTACAGTAATACTTCTAAACACAATAATATCTGGATTGTTGTTCTATATGTGTTGCTGACAAATGGAGTTTAATGAACCAGTGCTATATGAGGTCATTAATACAATACATTGTATAAATGAAGACTGAAAACTGCACATGTACAAAATGATACATAATAGATGAGCTATACCTTTAGTTATACCTTTAACTACAGCAAATAAATTCTGTTTGATGGATCACAACTATAATATTCTAGAAAAATATTTAACAGAAAAGACAATTAAATAATAAAAGAAACTGTGCTATGGGGCATCAATCAAATTATCATCATACAAGATTTTCTTCTTGTTCATTAAAGTAAATAATTTAGCCTGTGGGGGGTTGAAGTCGCTCGTAGTGTTGTGAGAGTACCTCTGTGCACACTTCGCTGAAAAGCTGGTATGCGGGTGGGCGCCTGTCAGAGGTCACATTTGATGTTGTTTTCTCACTCACTATGGCCTTCAGCAGCGCTCACCTCTCATCAGCCTCAAAAAGGTCCTGATGGTGTCGGGCAACGCTGGACATCCAGGCACTGACCCGCGATCGGTGGCACGGCCGACCACAGCACCAAGCAAACTGACCGTACAGCGGCAGCACCCAAACAGCTGCGCCAGAATCCTAGTTTAAAGGGTCAAGCGTCAAAAGACCCATTTCCACAAATGTGTTTTACCATCGTCTGGCTGCTCGGAATGGCACGGTTCGTAGGAGGCAGGGGGAATGAAAAAAAAAAAAAAAGCTGTGGGGCAGGGGCTGAGGACTGATATGGAGTCCACTTCAGAAATGGGGACTTGCTGTCTCCTACCGAGGAACTCAGCAAGTTCTGCCTCACTCAGGAACCAGGTGGGAAGAGTGCGCTCCTGAAATGGTGGGTCCATCACACGTGTCTTAGAAGGGATTTACTGAACAGTGTTATACCGAGGCTGTGGAGTGAAAGCACATGTATTATCCACCCATCTATCCATTATTCTTAATCACCTCACCATGGTCAGGGCAGTCTGGAACCACTCGGCACCAACCGATGAAACTACAGCTTAGATGGGACGCCAGACCATTACAGGGTGGCAACCAATTAACCTGAAAGACAACACTATGAAAGGAAACCCATAGAGAAATGGGGACATGTAAACTCCACACAGACCGAGCTGGATTCAAGCCCATACTCAACCAGCCCAGATGCTGTGCACCCCCAGGGCTACCCACTGCGCCATCATGCTGTGCACTTAAAGCTACAGGGAATATTTTTACAGCAAACACAGCAGCACTGTGTCGGTGCAAACCCGCTAACTCCTAACAAAGGATTAGTCCTTCCATTACGGGGGGAAACAAAGCATTTTAATATGACTTGCAAGCGCCTACAGTTCATTAAATCAGCTTTGTTTTCGCATCAAAGAAAGCTTTGATACGTGTTCTCAAAATGTGCATAAGGGAGAAAAAAAAATTGTAGAGAAAGGTATGAGTCACACAGTTTCTACTGCCTAAATTAATCTGCAAAGTGCAGGGCCCAGAAACACAGCAAGTGTGTAAGAAAATTCAGCCATCACTCAGCCCTTACTGCCTCTGACTCGCTCGCGCGCGCTCGCGCTCTCTCTCTCTCACACANGTGTGTAAGAAAATTCAGCCATCACTCAGCCCTTACTGCCTCTGACTCGCTCGCGCGCGCTCTCTCTCTCTCACACACACACACACACACACTCCCGTCATTAAATTAATTTTCCTTTCTGAGGGAGTGTAAGGAGGGAGAAGCTGGCGCATGCAGGCTCACAGATGAGAGAGAAACTCCCTTTTGAAGGAGCTGCTGAACTATTTTGTTTTATGCTGAAAAAGAAATATGTCAGCGATCTTGTATAAGCTCCGAGTAACATTTCTGCAGTTACATAGTAAACTGATGGCTAACAAAAACACAAATAAAAAACGAGGTTGAGACAGTGCATTTACCTGCCATATTTTATAACTGATAGGAAACTATTTTCGCCCTGTCTTCACTATTACAAATTGTAAGGTGAAGAGGGGGTTGCAAAAGCAGGGTTATGTGCAGGTGTGTCACACTGCGTTTGTTTTACACGCATGTGTCAAGGTTATACTGTTTATCTTATCCACCATTGTTCCACCATGATCCCGTCTGATTCTGAGCCACCCGAATGTCTCAGTTCCTCTACTCGCCAATGTTGGGCTCACGGCAGGACAGGGTCATGGGCTGGAAGCGACGTGCTCTTCCAACAGCAATGGGGTTTAACCGAGACAGCAGCTGTGGTCACTGCTCTGCGGCGCTGCTGCACACACTCCTGCACGTCACTGGCACAAAGCAGTGTGTTAGGAAACCAGTCCCTAAAGCAGGAGACGTGACTCTAGGGTGGGGAGGGGTGCTGTATTTCTCTGCAGAGAGATGCTTAACCAGACAAAAGGCTTCAGTAAAATCATGCAGCTGTGAAAGCTATGGTCAGACATATGTTGTCCTTAGTCATTTTAAATGGAGAAATCTAGACGATCAAACATTCATTTAAGAACTACAGACAGGACTCTGCTGTCCAGTGACACGGCGGGACACAGTTGGACGCACCAGGACAAAACGAGCTTCTACATTTAAACCCTGTTTGAGCTGTGGGACTTAGGAGGCACTTTGGAAGGAGCCCAGTCTTAAAGAGCCACTTGGGAACCCGTACAGCCTACCCTTCCGCATCCTCACATCTGTCTTCCTTTCCTTATTTCCACACTTCCTTTAATTCTATCACTTCTTCCATCTCTCTCCATTTCTGGACCTTTCGCTTGTTTCTCCCTCTCTTGCTCTGTCTCTATCCTGCCAATAAAATACACCTTCGTAATCCTTCCCATTGTCACACCCCCACTCCTCCCTACAGAGGTCCCCACCACCCCTGCAGCCTGGGGCGAATGAAGCATCGGCCTTCGTCAGAGAGATCAGCGAGCCGAACATGAGCGGCTGTCCTCCCGCATCAGTGGAGCTGACAGTCAGCGCTGGACTCATTGCTTACTCACCTGGCTCTTCAATTAACCAGTATCTTCCTGCCTCCCTACTCTGACCCAGGCACCATGGCTGTGTTTCGCTCCCCATCCCATCCTCTGGTCATCCTTGGACTGTCCAGGGGTCAAGGCAACAAAGAAAGCTCACTGGCAGTAAGGCGGGGGGGGGGGGGGGGGGG
>UFQX01000754.1:0-34123 GCA_900497675.1 Arapaima gigas | reverse complement strand
GGGGGGGGGGGGGGGGGGGGGGAGTCAATGACACTCCTTCAGAGATGAGTGTCTGACCCTTTAAAACATTTACAGGTAAGAAACACACACACACACACACACACACACACCCTGATGCTGTGTGTGTGTGTGTGTGTGTGTGTGTGAGAGATAGAGAGAGAGAGAGAGAGAGAGAGAGAAAGAGAGGTGTGGCACAAGTGGGACAAAGTGTAAAATGCCTCACATGGCTTTTGATCAGCACAACTATTCACAGCCTAAATATTCTGACATTCTAACTTGTACATCAGTCCTTATTGAACAGACTTGCAATTTTAATTTTTGTGAATCATGTTCCTTACACCGAGGGCTCAAAGTATGGATCCGGACACAGATTACTTTCATCGTTTTATCTGTATGTTAAATTATTCATCAGTGTGTTTATTAATTTATTGGCTTGCCACAGTGTGGAGCGTAGAAGGAACACCTCCGTGCTGAGCTGCGTTCAGCCATCAACGCATTAAGCTCACACCACACGTGGGTCGGCCAGCTGTCTAGAGGCTGCGAGACAGACAGACAGACACACACACACTAGTCGTCCCTCTTGCCATTGGTTACATTCTCTGCAGACTAGGAGGGTTTACCAAAAAACAATATAAGTTATTTTCATATTCTTATTGTTATTATTACTATTATTATTATTATTATTATTATTATTTTCTACAGAAACAGCTCTTGGGTACAAAACCACATGCCCCCTGGTATGTGAACTAATAACCTCTGTGACACAGATCTGCTTTCTCTGCCATCAGCCCCCAGCACACCTGAAGCAGGTAGGGTTGAAGTGACACGTACAAAAATGCACCCACATGCTCAGCCAGCAGTCCCATAAATGCCTGAGTTTAAGCTTAAAGTCGCAAAAAGTTTTTCTACATCAGTAGCCATTTAGATGACACCTTTACTAACAAACGTACATGACTCTTGCAGCCAAACAGCATTAAATTTGAGTGCCCAGTGGAGTGTAGTCCGTCTATGTCTGTCATCTCAGGTGCACAATGATCCTTACAAAATAATACTCAAAAACAGTCATTCTGAGAAAATATATGTCACAGCCAAAAATTCATTTATGTCCTGAGACATTTAACGTGAACTCTGAACATCAACGCTATAAAAAAAAGGGATGTGGCGGAACAGTGGGTTAAGCTAGTGCCTTACATCTCCCAGGCTGCTTGTGAGGGGTGGGATTCAAGTCCTGCACAGGGTGTGTAGAGTTTGAATGTTCCTCCCTATGTAAAACCAAAAAAGGCAGCAGCAAACTGCTCTGTTCTCCCCTTCCCATGGAGACAGTAGCAGTGCTCGCTGTGAGTCGGCTTCAACTTGATGGCACTTCTGTTCCTCAAGCTACAATCACGTTCATCACAAAGTGTGAAAAACAGCAGAAAAGCGGTTCCCACATTCAGCCTAGAAGATTCTGAGAGTAATGAGGACACGCCAGTCGGCCATCAGACACGGGGCTGAGAAATAGGTGGGACCACAGGAGGAGATGACATTGCCAGCCTTAGGCATTACCTCAGAGATGGTTGATAAAACAGCCTGTTGAATAATAATATCTCCATTTTGTTTTTGGTGGTTGGGAGACAGATAGGTATGAGGACCTGCGTCTTTAAGCGACAGGCAAAGGTAGGGTGCAGTAGTCATTTACTGCTACCCGCAGTACCACTTAAATTAACATTTTTTAAAAAATGTCAGAAATATTTTGACTTTTTTTTTTTATTTACTATCCAAAAAATAGAGTGGCTTCTGTGTTTACTTAGTTAAAGGTGTAAATAATCTACATTTCATATTTTGCATTATGCAGTTTGCAAGCTCCATTTATGCAACATTCTGTATCAATGACCTCTTAGTGCCGTTTCATCCAGCTCCATTTCTCAACAATACAGCTAGAGTGATAATCCAGGTATTACTGCCCTGCACCCAGCAGCTTCGAAAGGTGTGATGGTTAAGTGAGACGTTCTGCTCCTCTAATTGCAATTATTTTAATATTTTGGTGGCAGTGATTTTACTGGCCTCCCACTTTGCAGACTGGCATTCTGAAGACTGACCACTCTACCGACATTTTCTGAGGGATTGTAGGTGACGGTTGACCAGTTTGGAGCAAATAAATATCACGGTAAATAAATAATGACAGCAATTAATAAGAAGTTAATTAAATTCAATGACACGCCCCGATTTTGCCCAGCTGATGAACATGGTGTTACCGCTGTCTATTTCCTCACTTCGGTTTATGTCACTTTTCAGTGACAACTTCCTGTGAGACCCCTGGTACCACTTTGCTATAATGAGATCAGCATTGTAAGGAGGACAGTTACTGGAAAACCACACATCACTGTTAGTTTGAAACAATCCCTGGACAAGAAATAGAGATCCTGCTCACACTTGCCATCCAGCTGAGGTTATTACATAAGTTTTAGAAATCCTTTGGAACAGAGGGATGGAAACATGGCCATAAGTGGATTTATGTGTCTCTTATTGCCATTGTTTTCAAAAGAGAACTCAAATACATGAAGAGGCAGACAGGGTGAGACCCAGAACATGGAAAAATGAAATTTCTGTGCCCTGCTCCCTCCAGATGAGCCATTGAGGTCCACTGGAGAAGCTACACTGCCTCTGGAAGTGTACAGCTGCACAAGGAGGACATAGAAACACGGACAGCTGCCTAGTCTCGCTGGTTGCAGGTCCTCCGTCCCTAGACCTGATGTGCCTTTTCCCCCCAACGTTTATAGTTGGGAAGAGAAGGGTTGAGCCACCAACCCACAATTGCTCTCTAACACGTCCATATTTTTGCTGTGAATATAAATACGGGTAAGAGAGACAAAAACTGCCACCTGCCAAACCGTAAAACCATTTGGGGCTTTTAATTATTCTCCTAATACCCAAACTGCACAGTCTTGCTGCTGAAACGCCAGGGTGGGGCTGTATTTGGATGTTCCAACCACACTGGGCAGCACTAACAGGCACTCTACTTGTATTTGTGTAGCAGGACCCCAAACCGTGTCTTTCTGGCACGGTAACATGACTCCAGGCGGGCTGCAGTCCAGTACTTCACATCCACCATAAATGATAAAAATATCCAAACAACATGCATACATGGGTTCTTTTTAGCTGTCCACGAGTTTTTTTTTTTTTTTGGGTGTGATACCATTCCTGTTCTTTTCTGAAACACAATCCTCCATCGTTTTCCTAGAATTGTTTTTATTCAGTTTTGAAGTGCAGCATAACACCCATGTGCCATATGAGACAACCAGGTACCGACGACCATTGGCGATCAATTAACTGATATGACTAAATTTTCCAGACCGCATGCGAGTCGCACTTACTAGGTGTTTTACAGGTAGGATCACACTGTCCCGAATGGCTACACATGTATTCATATCATTAACAATAAACTGACACAACAGATCTTTCCGCTGCTCTCAGATGCATATGTAACCTCATTCAGTAATCGTTCATAGTGTTTTTATTAAAATAAAACATTACTGGCGCATGACTGGTTGAAATGCAGGTCGACATTATTAGTGGATAAAAATAAACACAAAGAGCAGCCCAAACGTAAGGGCACGAACATCAGTAAACAGTGTGCAGTATGAAATATGTCGTCACATTACTAACAGAGTGCTCCAAGTCCTCACCTTATCGCTGAAAGCGTCAAAATCTTCGTCCTCAGTATCATTTCGGGGCAAGAGGTGAACCGGTGCTTCCTGCTCACCATCACCCTCCATATTGTTCTCAGATGTTTCTGTAACTCTTCTGTAGTCGGCTACAAAACTACTGGTCTAACCAAACGTTATACAATACAGTCGACTCTATGCAGATCATTTTATTATATATGTCACGCTGCAGTACAAGTCATACCAGTCTGTAAGGTGAGGAAAAAAACTGCAACTTTCAGTGCAGAAAAAAAAAAAGAAAAAAAAAAAGAGTACTTCAAAATGAATCTTCCCAGCAGACTGGGAAGTGACTTCACTCATCGTGGTTTTGAGGAACAGAGCTAATTTGTTCCTCACGCCTCATGTTTCTTGCAGGATGATGGATTTGCTGGAGCAGGCGGAAGAGGGAATGCAACAACTCTCTCTCATTCACAATGTGTGAGGGATGGTGTGACTACAAACAGCACAATCTTGCCAGGTCCTGCTCAGAGTAATGGCACGGGCTGGTGCAGCTCTATATAAACCGTCCCCCCAGTCCTCAACCAACCGGAGAAAATAGTCGCTAGATGTAAGACTAGTGAATTTGAGATCATGGCCCTGGAGTTCAACCACTCTTTAGTATGGGAGGGATAAGCAACAGGCCCAATAATGTCATGATGCACTTGGAGGAAAGAGGAAGGGGGGGGCCAGATGCTCAGTGGCGTCACATGTTCCCCTCTAAGTGAGGATGCGAGACAAGAAGAGACAAGACGAGATGAGATGGACACAGGCACCACTTCCAAACACTCTCCTGCTTCTCCTTTGATCCTCACACAGGGTGTGATGCCATGTTGTGCTGAAAGCTGTACTCGTACAGCTACTGATAATTTAGTTGAGAGAAATGTAAAAACTCTACAGAGAACTTCTCAGTAAGTTCAGGATGCGCATTTCAGAAAGGAAATACATTTAGACTGCTACTACTGCTGCTGCACACACTGGGTCCCCTGATGCTCCCGAGCCACCGACACATCAACATATCCGAGGCGTCTCTCATTCCATAGGTCAAACGACCACTCAGCTGCTCACGTGGGTACACAACAGGGTATGAGCAACAGGTTACTGTAACTTTAAGAATGTATATAGAGTAAAAATTCCAGACATTCTTAAAAAAAAAAAGCTTTACTGTTACTACCTAGCATAACGCTATTCTTCTTTACCATATTCACCCATGTAGAACAGCACTACATATCATTCAGCTGACATTTTTTGGTAAAGTGACTACTTACAGTTAAAGTTACCCCTCAATTTACGTGCTCAGTCGGTTCCTAAAAAGGCCGCATTGTGTGAAAGCGCATAAATTGAGACACTATTCCCATTATTTCTTATAGGGAAAATTACAATGCATTCCAGCCTAACCCGAAAACCCCAAACAATTTCCCCAAATTTCACTAGAACCCCCCGAAAAAAGCTTGCATAAGAAAGAAACAACACTGTACTGCATAAAATGAAGGTGACGTAATCGAACAAAATACCAGGCGAACATACAGCTTTATTGCACAAATGAAACCCCAATAACTATTTGTTCTTACTGTATTACCCATGTATAATAGCACTAAATATTACCATTGTAGAACAGTAATAAAGATGATCATATTCACTCATGTAGAAGACCACTAAATATTGCTGTACTCACCCAAGTAGAACAGCACTAAACATTATCGTATTCACCCATGTAGAAGAGCACTAAATATCACAATATTCACCCATGTAGAAGAGCATTAAATAATACCATATCAGCCCGTGAAGAAGACCACTATGTATTACCATAATCACTGCGATGGGAGTCAGCTGCAGCAGTGAACTAATGACTTTGGCTTTGGTAATGGCACACAAAGGAAACGCTTCAGGAAATTTAGTTGCCTAATTGCAAATGACAAGATTGTATCTGTACCCAGCAATGCTTCTTTCCAGCAGTTCCACAGTATCCATTGCAATGCACCAAAACGGAGCAGAAACGATGACTAATGGATTCAGACCCAACTGGTTACTGGACATGTACAGCAAGAGGATTGTATCTCTTTATATACTGAAGGCCAAAAGAAACAAAACATAGCTGAGAATCAATTCTTTACGCTGCATTTAGATGCCTGACTGTGGTATTGTTTGTACCAAATGCAGAATTAACTGCCTGCAAGCTGTTCAAACAACTAAGCATTTGCCTTCAGCGCATTTACAATATCATTGTAAATAAAGTTCCCCCCCACAATGATTTATTGGAGTGGGATTTTTTGAATTTACCTTGTCAAAAAGTGGTTGCAAAGACTCATCCCTAATGTGTAAATAGGACCTGTTATCTGGTACAATCCATTTGCCCATCCAAAGTCCTAACACACTGGCTTCAGAAAAAGGGGAACCCAGCTGTTCCTCCAGGCCCTGCTGTCATTTGGGTTTCTTTGGCCCTTTGGTGCTTCCCCTACACAAACTATCGTACAAGTCTGGCAGAGGCTACAAACCAGCTTTTGACTGGGCTCTGGTAATCACAGGACAAGCTACTCGTGTGTTAGTGGAGTCTCCTGTGTAAGTGTGACGTCGGAGCAAATCGCGCAGAACAGGTATATCCCTTTCCAGGACAAAGTCAGCAGGCAAAGAATCAAACACACCAACATTTAACAGGCACATCTGGCCATCAATAACAAAAGGAACCTCTGATCTCAACGTGCCCACTGTACGAGAAACTGCTGTTTATAGTAATACCGCTGTCTTGTACAAGACTCTTTTCGGCTAAAGAAACCAAACCCCCAGTATCTACGAGCACCTTGACTAATTGCCCACTGACAGACACTGGATACTACATTCAGCCTTTCCCCATGATATCACCCCCAAGCCTACCTTCTGCTCTCGGAACGAAACAATAACCAGTTAATTTTGGTTTCCGCATTGGGCCTACAGAGAGCTTATGGCCAGGTTGGTGACAATAAAAACGAAGCCCCTTAGAAATTAAGCAATTAATTAGCTTCTATCACGTATTTAACTTGTAGCAATTGCAATTCTGCCCTTGTCCTTTTACCAGCCCCAAACAGATTACCTCGAGCATCTCAAAGGACTTTGTGGTCTTGGGCTTCTTTAAGCAGCGATGAAGGGTGTTGAGGTGGACCCCCTTGATGGGCTTTCAGATGCTGCAGGGCAAGTTCAGTCCATCTTCTGGCTCATGCTCCTTAACACAGGTACTTGGGTTGGGTGGAAGACCTCAGAATAACTGTTTAGGAATGATGGCTTCACCAATCTCCTCAAATCCTTAAGCCCGCGATGTCTGTCAGATTCTCTCCAGGTGGCATAAGGGTAGTATTCAGTGCTTGGATTTTTTTTTTTCCTCCATTGTAGCAGAGGTTTCCAGGGCTTTTCCAGTTAACAGAGGTACAGGTCTGCATGCCCATTCTTCCTCTGGCCACTGCCATGTTCTTGGCACGCACTCAAAACGCAAGGGGTAAATATCAATGTCCTCACCGTGCTGGTAAGCTGGCATTATTGGTTCCTTCTGGAACGTTCTCTGTCACAGAATGGCTAGATGTTATCTGCTGCAAGGCCCCCTCTTCAGACTCGGTAGCCTGTGAGGCAGGGAGATCGGAGTCCTCTCGGCTCCTCTGGCATGTTCTTTGCATATGTTCTTTGTCGCATACTGAGGAAAATCTTTCAGCAGACCCACCGTTTCGTTTTCTACGGCAGCCAGACCCTGACACGGTGAACTGCTTCCGGAGCTTCCAGCATTTTGCTCTGCCTCGTCTTCCTCCACCTGCTCCTGTTTCGCCTTCTGGGAGTGCAGGCCAGTCTTCTTCACCACTGGAACTCGCACTGTCCTGCAGCTGAAAATTCCAACTTCTGGTACCGTGTTGTGACAGAAAGGAGTAGGTGAAGCGGGTCTTTTCCACCACAAACAGAACGAGGGCATTAAACTTATCTAACTTAGAACTTATTTATTTATTGCGCTCCTCAATGAAACGTGTCAAACTGCACAAAATGGAAACTTACGCTACTTAATAGAAATTTATCCAGACAGTAAATATAGTTAAGGCTGCCTGAATTAACAAAAGCTACTCAAAGTTCGTCACCTTTCCGAACTCTCTAGACTGTTCCCTCGCGAAGTTAGAATATACCAAACAAAAACTGATGGATCCGTCATCCACACAGCAATATATATTCTCATTGAGATTATACACATTTGTAAAATTATTCAGTTGTATTGTAAAACTGAAATATACATATTCAACGAGACATACGAGGAAAAAAAAATTCATTTCTAGTTAGAATCGTACAATGGTACCGTCCAACTTGTCCCCACACCACGCATGCGTCCCGCCATTCCAGCGCTACCAATGGCAGCCTAGACCAGGCGCCCCGAGTGTGGACTCATCCCACTGTGACGTCATGACCGAAGACTTAAACCGGAAGAAACACCAACAGCGAAACGCAACCGATACACAGGCGAACAGACAAGTTAAATAAAACAAATACATTAGTGAGTGTACGTGTCTGATTAAATGTGTATTTGTGGCTTTTCCCAACACTGCCGAAATGTGCACCAACGAAGGCCACGTAAACGTACACGTGAGCTTTAAACCTGTGGAGTTCTGCGGCTGACAGCTCTCCGTCACATTCACCCACGTTCAGTAGCAATAAATATTGCTGTATTTACCCATGTAGAAGAGCACGAATATTACCGTATTAACCCAGGAAAAACAGCACCAATATTACCGTATTCACCCATTTAGAAGAGCACTAGATACCACTGCATACACAAGATGTGTGGAATTTCTTTATTTTTTTAACATTTTTCTGTTTAATTTTTTTCATCCAAATCACGTTGCATTCAGCAGATCGGCATGCATATTGAGAAACAGTATTAAAAAGGAAATTGGGTTCTAGAGAAAAGGCGTCATAAATCAAGGGATGACTGTATTTACTCAAACTGACACTGCCTGTTTATTTGGTGTCCCTTCCGTTTTTCTGCTGGATTCCACAGTCGGTGTCAGCCAAGCTGTCCCTGAATTCTTCAGCTTCCCTGCTAAAGGAGGTAGCCGGGGGGGGTCATCACATTTACACACCTACTGTATCCCTCCTCTGCCGATCAGAGGAAGGGCATCATGCAGTTGCAGTACAGGGGATGGTGGGCTACCTGACCTGGAGGTGGGAAGCAGGACTCCTGGCCAGGAACATGTACCCAGATGACACCTCCTAAGCACCCAGTCTTCCACTTTGGCAGAACAGTCTGCAGCCAGGTGATCTTCAGGAGTCTCAGTGGCCAACACTGAGGAGTTGCTGCTCCCCAGCAGATAGATTCTCATGCACATGACCAGTCCCAGCAGGAGATCAACCTTCCGGAACATTCAATTACCAAACAATTTCACACTTTCAACCTTGTGTGCAGTTGGCTATGAATCCAGTGTTAATAGAATATTATGTGGTTATTAACTGAAGTGAGGTTAAATATCTCGTCGAGAGTTTTGAGAAAACCGGAATTAAAATGTAAAATGTGTAATTTCGGTAGCTGTATCTATAAAGCTAAATCCGTTTGTTTGTCGTGGTTTTGTTTTTCAAGCCACAGACTTGAGAAAATTTGACACACGAAAACTTTCCACCCCAGTTTTGTATTTTGTGTAGTCAGACACACCCCTGCACACTAGTGACCAGTGCCATTAGGCAATTTCCCAGCTGATTTGTCAAGATGAAGAGAAATGGGCCACTTTTCTCTGTTTCTCACAAACACCCCCCCCTTTTCACTTAACTAGGATTGTAATAAATACAACCCGTTTAATGATAATTCAGTTTGGTGATTAAATAATGTGTTGTTACTTTTTGCCTTTCCACCACTACACCTTTTCCCCTGGGCAGTGCCGGGTGTCTACCATACTTCACTTTAAACACTATCACATATAGTTGCCAGCAAATTACAGTTAATCTGTTAGTTGCATTTAACTTTCTGGATTATTTATACCTTCTAGAGCATTTTAAAGCTCAGACGCTCAGCCTACTGAACTCTCATCTCAGACCCGATCACCACCAATACTGCCCATAAGCACTGACATCCCCCGTTTTTGTGCGTGTATGTTATGTTCTCCTTTATGTACATGTGTACTGGTGTGTGTGCTTGCATATTTCTATGTATGTGTGTTCTATGTATTTCATTGTATTTATCTTCATATATTCACTTTTTTTTTTACCTTGATCTATATAGCTATCTTTTTATTATTCATTCTCAAAATTTCCCCCCCCACTCTGCGCACCGCAGACCTGAAGATCTTCATTTCGTGTTCCCTTGTATACCTGCTGTACAAGCCTGTTCGACAATAAACAGTTCTTGACTCTTATGGCACTGTGGCCAGTTGTGGGGTGGAGGTGACCACGTAGGCAGGACTTAAAGGCGCAGGACCGGAAGGTTCCCCCTCAAAAGGAGGCTTTTATTACCAAAACAAAATGCGGGCGTGGTGCTGTTTAAAACAAAACCAAAACAGGCTAACAAAACATTAAAAAAGCAACAGAAACAGCCAGGATACCAACAACCTAACATTTCCCAACTCAATGTATTCAAGCACACAGAGACAAGTCCTTCTGGAGACATGGCTTAAATAAAGACTCCATGTCCCATAGTCCCACAGGGCACACACCACAAAAGCACAGAGACAAGCGCTCCAACGGACTACACGGTTTATTAACATCATCGCCCTGATGCCGCCACCGCTGCCCCCCCCCACTCACTAAGCGCTGAGAAGCCAGTACCGTTTCTCACTGTCTGTTGTGAAGGTCTGCCATTCCCCAGCCTGGTTCACAACTGCCTCGCTCTTTACCACAGTGACCATGATCATCATCATCATCAGCAGCAGCAACACATTACTATGAATCACACACACGTGACCAGCGAGAAGACTCTCTTCCACAGGCATCTTTGTCAGTTATTCTAATAGAACTACTGCAGAAATTATTCAAAAATGTCCTCTACGACATTATGTACAATTACCTTTTTTTGCGTCTACAAAGACACTATGAAAATCTACAGCAGACTTTTACGGTACAAAAATATATTACAAATCTGTAAGAATATTTACAAACACTACTTTATACATAGTTGCACCTAGGGCCTGGTGAGATCCTTGTGAGTAAAGTGGGAAACTACAGGCTAAAACTAAAAAAAAAAAAAAAAAAACCAAAAAAAAAAAACACAAAAAAACCAAAAAAAAAACAACAATGTCCACATCTTCTACCTCCNAAAAAAAAAAAAAAAAAAAAAAAAAACCAAAAAAAAAAAACACAAAAAAACCAAAAAAAAAACAACAATGTCCACATCTTCTACCTCCTGCACTTCATAAATCGCACTGAAGGACAGAGGAAAGGAACTAACACACACACTCAAACTTGTCAGTGTACTTTGGTGCAGTCAGGGCGTCTGAATGAGGAGCCCGTTTGTCTCGGCCTCTGTGTCGCTGGTGTATCGCGCAGCAGGGCAACAACACTGTGGGTGGGGGGTCCTTAGTGCTCTTCGACATCTAGAAAAACATCCTGAAAAGCAGAGTGTTCTCTTAGTTTTACACTCAGGTTTGCATTCCTATACAACAGTCAACGAAGGTGGAAATTCAAGTGCATTTTGCCAAGCTGCTCCTTTCTGGTCAAATTCTCTCTCTCTGTCTCTCTCTGTCTCTCTCTGTCTCTCACACACACACACACACACACACACACACACACACACACACACCTCCGTTCAGGACAAAATGTATTTTAGACATAGCCGGGATTCTCACATTTGTTTTATATTTCCTATTACGAAATCCTTGACATTTATTGGCTAGATACTGAAATATTTTAATACCCTTCTTTTTTATTGAGCCATTGCTCACAGTTATCATTCTTAAGGCATCCAGATGAGAACATAAACATTACAAACTAATATACATGGGTTTAATAAGAAATATTACCCAACAAACCGTACAGTTCTACCTCTTACATTTAGAGAACCCACAAAACACCTGAAAAGCTGAATGTTTACACCAGAGCTGCTGCATCTCTCAGAGCGTCAAGTGAGGAGATTCTCCTGCATCAGACAAACCCTCTACTCAGCAGACTGAAAAACGGCAAACTGCACCAGCTGTTAGCACTGTTAAAAGATGCCACAGCTGCAGTACGCTAGGAGCAGGCGTTTGCCGTACCCGTAGCAACACCTCGGCCCACGGGCCAGTGCCAGGGAGGGCAGCTGCACTCACCTGTACACGCTGGGGTCCAGCAGCAGGGCCGTGTCCTGTGGCAGCTGAGACAGGTGAACGACCTTCGTCTTCAGCTGTGGCCGGTCGGTCTCATTCACCCAGGCATCAGGCAATCTGGACACAGGGGCAAGTGGATAAATCTGTGAGAAGTGGGATGGACAGAATGTGGGCCCCCCTTGGATGCTCATACAGCCTCCAGTCCAGCAACCACCAAGCCTGTCTGCAGCTCTGAGTGGGTATCAACTGGTCCAGCAGGTAGAAAACCAAAAGGCCACAGATTCAAGCTTCAGTAAAGTGGATTATTTTCCTGAGGATGTTTATACAACAGTTTCTGCTTCAGGTTTCATTCCTTAATATCAATTAATTCCATTTCACTACACCTGGTCACTTTGAAATAAATGCAGGACATGTATGTGAAGTAATATCACCCTGAAACAATCCACAGGTAATCTTAACAGTAAACAGACCAGCTGTGTCAAGGAAGTGCGCAGAAATGGAGAAAAAGAAAAGTGGGGAAGTTGGAGGGACCCACAGTTACAATAGTGGCTTTAGAAGACATGGAAAGTGACAGTGCTGAGATGACAGCGAGCGACACAAGGAACACCTGAGGACAGGGGGACGGAGGGGTAAAGGGATTGAGATAAAGACACACCTCATGTTAGCAGCTCCACACATTACCCCGCTCTGGGAGATCGACAAAGTCTTCAAAAAAAGACACCGAGGCTGGCAGAGAAGAAGCCGTTCATCAAGAGCCTGCCCCCTCCTGGCTGACACAGGGAGTGCGGCAACAGCACCATAGGCTAGCAATGGAAGGCCTCTTTCATAAAAAGAGCTTTTGTATGTGTGTGTGTCCAGTGGGGGTGGGGTGGTGGTTCAGGTACTCATCTGTGCTTCAGCTAGTGCAACTCAGGATTTCACAGCTGACGGAGCTTGACCGAGTTTTCTCCGACAGAACAGCCCCAAACAATACCGCACCGCAGTGTGAGAGCACAGCAGCTGGAAAGCATGGCGTCTGCAGAAGGGGGAGCGGTGCGACAGTAATCCCCACCGAACCACACATGTGGGAGGTGTGCAGTGGACATCTGAGCTTTTAGGGAGTGACTGCGGTGAATTCTGCCGGAACCACGCAATTGGGAAATGGAGAGAGAGACTAAACGCACTAGACTGGACTAAACCAGGTTAGACTACTCCACGGACTGGGGGAGGGACACCCCTGATTCGGTACCTGCTGTGGACCATCGACGACATCTGGGGCTTTAAAAAAAAAAAAAAAAATTTTATGACGGCAATAAAATAAAAAGTTGCTTTACAGATTGTGGCAAGTGCAGTGGTGCCACAAGGACAAAACTGCTCTGTACAGTAGAGCAGGAGAACAAGGCTGAAAGAGCAGAATGAGCTGACTGCTACCCTCCCCCCCAACCTACCCCGCCCCCCTCCAGCAGTTCGTGCGTCATCAGAGGAACCCCCTGAGACGATAATCCCCCCCCTGCAGCCCTCGCTCGCCCCACACAGAAGAGCCAGAAGCCACTACTCAGCCAAATAACTCACCTACTTTTTAATTTCATTCAGCCCATATTTACACACGTCCTGAATGCAGCGAGGTGGGCCCCCCCCCCCCCGGCAGTGCAAGAGAGACGATGGAAGAGGAGGCAGGGTAAACGAATCGCGGTTCTTCCGTCACTAGCAGTCCTGCTGGCCGCAGATCACAGGCAGGATCTGGCAAGCGCCGCAGGGCTCACAGCACGGGGCCCAGCGCTCGGGTGGGAGGGGGGTTGCAGTGGGGCGCCAACATCGTCCTCATCCTAATGATACAGCTACTCCTGCGTGTTAGTGAACTGCAGCTGCGTACAGGACCTGCTGCCTGTGTGAAGCTCCTTAGTCGGACTGTAACACCAGATGGAACCGGAGCCCTTCGCTGGTTCTGTGGTGAAAAACGGCTCACGGCGACCGGCAGGCCTACGGCCCTCGTGAATCAGCACCTCGAACGTGCAATACTACGTTTCGCCTTCTGTACATTATAAGAAGTGTAGGGTCTCGATGTGCTGCATCACAAGGCAGTGACTGCTCTCCTCACAGGTGTGCTCAGGTCCAAGTCCCTGCGCAGCATCGCAGACCCTGCCGTTGGACAGCTGAAGACATCTGGTGTCTCTCACACACACACACGCTAATCATCAGTAGATGCATATCTGCCTTCAGCGAATCACATGGACCGGAGAAATAGGGTGGGAATGTAACACGAGGATGAGCAGATGGCCCGATCGGCAGCCCGAACCCTGGCGCGTGGGGGAGGACCCCCGAGGTCAAGCGACAGCAGGGGGAGTCCATACAACTACACATAGATCTTAAAATGTTTGAGGAAACGTCATCAGTCATCCGTAAGAACAACCCTGGCCCCTATTTGCTTGCTGGCTAAGCAATCGACCATCTGTCCAACAATTCTCATAGAGGGCAGATATACTTCCCCACTGCAAAAGCAAAAATCTATTGTGTACAGAAGACCGCTTGGCCTCCTCCCATCTCCACCTCTTAGAAACAAGGAAGAAGCAAAGCAAAAAAAAAAAAAAATTACAATTATTTACGTTCCACAAAGGAGTTTTCTGGTTTGGCTGTTCAGTGACTCATGAATTTATATTCCACATAAAGTGTTCAGAGAGGGCAACTTTTCCCCACACTGCTGCCGACCTGACGGATATTCATGTGGCAGAGTGCTTGGCTGACTCCTCTGCCAGAAGAACCCTGCATAATGTTACCGACCAGAATGACGATCGACTAACATTCGCCCAGAACCACGGAGACCGCAAGTCAACTTGCTGACTTAAGACAATGAACTTTAATAAGATTTCTGCTGTGCAGAACTGTACTTTTGAGGACAGCAAAGAGCACTTCTGAGCTCAGCTCCGCGTTGACAGAAGGTGTTTGCTGTACTTTGATGCTGAAGTCCTTTTACACCCACATCCACGGTTTTATTAATGTAAAGACTGTGATCAACAAAAACAATTTCAGACCTTGTAACCAAAACTTCCAAATGAAAAACAAATGTTTCATTAGGAACAAACAGTAAAACAATGAAATACTTTCAGAGCCTGGCTGCAGACGTTTGCACACCCTTTATAATGAGGAGTCTGACGGTGTTTATATTTAAGTCGTATTCCAAGTCATCTACAGAGGAAATTTTGCCTTTAGCTGATATTCACTGAAGTGATTCCGAAATAAATCAGCTGTTCCTGTAGGATTTCACCAAAATTTCCTTTGTCGCACAGTGCAGAGGATCCAGTAAAATCTTCGAGAGCTTAGCGCTGAAGGAACGAATGAGCCACTTTCTACGCTTACATCCGTTTTGGACCTTCTCCGTAAGTCTGAGGGAGATGAGATATAAGCCAATTCTCACAAAAAAGAACCTCTGAGCCATTGCGAATGTTTCAGAAAGGCACATTCAATCTCCCAAAATCATGCAAAAAATGTCTGATTCCAAGAAACGTTTACTCAAGTGGTGGTGGTGGCAGCATGATCATCTGGGACAGTTTATCTTCACTGCGGACAAAGACTGCGGTCAGGCTCGAGGAGGAAAATTAACAGCTCCGAATAGATAGATATTTTGGCCGAATCCTGCTGCTCACTTCCGCAGAACTGAAGTTAAGCAAGAACGTCCCATCAAAGCACGGCAATACAAAGCAGATAACCGAACTTAACCAAGGAACAACTTAAAGAGGATGCCCAGTGACTTTGGGCCCAATTTCCTGGACCCAATTTTAGAAAGAATCTTTGGACTGACCTAAAGGGGGCTGTTCACAGTAGGCGCACTCAGAGTTTTACAGATCTAAAACTGAGTGGAATATAATAAAATACTTTGGTATGCTAAAGTTGATACGGAGTAAGCAAAACAACGTGCCTTGTCGAGAAAATAAAGAGTGCGCACACTTGCAAAGCTAACTTTTAAATATTTTGCCTAAAAACAACCTATTTGATTTCTGTTTAGACGTTGTTAAAAAGTTCCAAAAAGATTTGTTTTGATTTCAGCCAGCGAAAATCAACAGAACCCAAAACTGACATCCATTTTACACTTCAGAGTTGAACCACATGTGCATTTTTATTTCTCCAAATTCTGAACCTTTCTAGCAGAAACATAATATCAATTGTTATATGACACACAGAGAATACTTTTATGTGGTACCCAACTGAGTCACTTATTTATGCCCAACTACACGAACGTTGAAACGGCACTTTTGGTACATACGCCTGTTTACCTTTAGCCCTTTCTGGTTACTTATTTCTATCTGACAGGATGAGCTACCACACATCTTTCTGCCACACAGGACAACGGAACTGCAGCACAAGAGCGTTTCTCCAAAAAAAACTCTAGTACTTTCCAGTGGGTAGTGAACTGGATGTGTAGCACAGACTGGGGGCTCCAATGCCAAGGCTGTCCTAACCTGACCCGGCTGCACGCCAGTCACGCTGCCTGCTGAAACTAAGACACCCAGGAGGTCTGGATCCGACGGCGGTTCAACATCCATGCCCAAAGCACCACAGCTGCAGAAAACACCCATTCAGCCCTTTCAATGCCCCATCCAAAGGTCTACATTTTCACTGCTGCAGACTCCACTTTCCTGACAAGGCCACTGGTTTCTGGAATATTCCAAAAGCAGTTCCCGGGTTTTATTCAGTTTAAGAGACTGAGGGGACCAGATGTCAAATGTCTCCCTGGGGAGTTGTGCTCAGGGACATGGCTGCTGTGCTTTCACCGCAAGTGTGTTGCTGCAGAAATGGAAGTTCGGATGCTTCAGACGGGGTGGCAGCGTTTGTGGGCGACTGGGTGTTAGATATTATAGTAAGTAATAAAAAAAGGAAAAAAGCTTATTCGGTGCAGCAAAAATTTGAACTTGGGCGCAGAAGCCAAAACCAAATGCGACAAACTGGTCGATAAATAAAGGGCTTGAGCTCACTAGCTAAAAACCGAGCTGCTAGTTAACAGTCTTGGCCAGACATGCACAGGTTTCCTCTGTGCGTCCCACTTTGGAAGCACTGGCGCCATTCCTGTGCGGTGACGTCAAACGCCTCCTCCCAGGAGGCCATACCTTGGGCCATGAAATGGCCCTCAGAGGGCCGCTCCTGCAGATCCACACTTTCGCAGCAGTCACAGCTGGCTCAGCCTAGCAGCATCCCAGATTCGCTAACTGCTTCTAAATGGACTTCCAGGTGACAGCGGAGGAGACTGAAGAGATTATGGGGAATATGATCCAAACAAATTGAGCTGAATATCGCCCGCCATCTCCCTTTTATTGCTCCATCAGAGCTCCCTCCTGTCTCCCGACACCACCCCCCCGTAGCAGGGAGAGGAGCTTCTAAAGACAACACACAGGCTGTAACTGAGGGCTCACGGACGCGCAACAGCAGAACGAGGGGAGGCTGACACCGAGTGTCACACAGCAATCCCAAGACTCCATCACGAAGCAGGCAGGTTTCCCTTGGGAAGGTGAGAGGGGAAAAAATTGAGGAGCAAGGAATTTTAAAATGTTAGCGGGTCTCCTGGAAGTCTCTTCCATGCTGATCCCTCAAACATTTTTGTTATCACTAGATTTACACAAACCCTGTGCCTCAGTGGTGCTACTTCCCAGACTGCTGAACCCCAGAGAAGTGCCTGTCCAGAGCAGACATCGGAAACGGCTGAAATCCACGGTACGCATTAGTGCGAAAGGAACGGGGCGGACATGTGCTGGAAAAGTCAAAAAATGGGTCTGCAGGTGCAGGGGGACAGTCAATTCCGCAACGCCGTGTGACTTGCCTGCCTCCTGTCTGCTGTGATGACCGAGACGGCAAACACAAGCAACGCTGTGGGAATGAGTGTGGAGTGGGGTCTCTGTTGCAAGAAAGTCAATCATACTCACATGTCCTCGGGGGTCCAATGGAGGAGGACCTTGACCTTCCCAGAATCCTCCTTTCGTCGCGCAATGACCTGGGAGAAAAAAAAAAAAAAAAAAAAAAGGCGCTCCCTTTAATACAATCAAAACAGATGGCTTCGGAAAATAGGAACACAAACAGAAACACCCACACGCTCTTTCCACACACACTTGCAGAATTTGAGCCAAGGGGGGTCCCGCAGAGATACGACTGCTCAGCATGAAAAAACGGTCAAATATATAAAGACTAAACGGTACCAAAGAGAGTTGCAGGGTGACTTAAACTGCTAATGGGGACAAGCATGAGCAGCAGCACAGCGCAGTCCTGCTAAGTTCCAGCAGGAACACCGTCAGGTTCAGAGGTCAAACTTCTGGTTGATGACGGTGGATGATGTGGTGTATGAAATGAGTGTGTTGGAATTTGACTTGAAGACAGCCAAAGTGCTCCACGAAGGCTGAAGACCCATTACACAGTTTTGTTTTTCAGACGGACCGTTTGGAGAAGCGAGATGAATTACTGCGTTGCCCCCGGGCAAGAATGCGGGAGGATTTACACCCGTAGGGGGCCTGCAGGGAACGACTTTCAGGACATCATTTTGTTTATTCGCAGACTCTTAATCCAAAGGCGACTTGCGCGGCCAATTCGTTAGGTCTGTACAGCTGGACATTTTTACCATCGCCATCCAAGTCAAATACTTTGGTCAGAGCTAAAAGAGCAGAGCCTCTCCAGGGACTTGAACCCACAACCTTCTGGTCAGACCTCCATAGCCACAAAAGTTCCTGCTGCTGGTGGAATTCGCAGCTAAACTCGCGGGTGTCGAGATGTTTTTTCGAAAGTCAGTAACGCAAGCGATGTCCCAGCCGCCGTAATCACGCCTCGGCTGGGAACCAACTGCACTCTTCTCGCAGGGAACATCCCCTCGCAGCAGCGTGTATACCTCACCGCGACAACATTACAAAGACCGCAAAGATAAGATTGCTCCCAGGTCAATGTTCCCGTGTCATTCCTAGACCACAAAAAACATCGCTCTGCAATCTGGTCCAGGTTTAAAGAAAAAGCACACACACCCAGAGACAGACTGACAGACACAGACACACACACACACACACACACACACACACACACACACAGAGATGCAGCTATACAGTAGTCCTTCTGTGCCCCCTCTGCACACTTACACAGGCACCGTGCCATGGTGTGAACACACTTGTACTGAAAACTCTTTATCACACACTTATTGACGTTCTATGATGACTTTAGAGAGGCCAAGCAGCAGGATGTGTACGGTTTTTATTAGCTCTGGCAGGGTGCTGGACTCTCCCTAATGTGCCAAGCGAGGAGGGGTGTAGCAGAAATTCCCCGATCCCAGCCAGCCCACGTCCAGGTTTAACACGCTCGGCTCCTGGAACTCCAAAGCGGACAGCCAGGACTGTGTCACCCACAGTGATACAGCAGACTAATAAAGACAGTTTCCTGTTTTTGCAGCAGAATCTGACCACATATTTCACATTCCATTACAAATAAACCTCCGGTCCTTTCCAGAACCACCTTCGTTTTCACGCGCAACTGACTCCGGTCTGCACAGCTGTGCGACAACCACAGGGCTCACAAGCAGGGTAGCCTCTTCCTCTGAAGCCAGCTCTCCTCAGTTTACATCTCTGCCAGAGGACACCACCAGGGGTCCTCCTCCACTTGCTGTCGCCTCTCCTCCAGCCCTGGCACGGGAACTCCAATTACGCCCGATGGGAGGAAAGGCTACCCCTCCATCCCTATCCAAAAACAACACGCCCTGGCGGTGAGTGTGCTTGCAGCCCGCAGCCTCCTCGCCGGCCTTTTCATTACACAGGCCTGGGGTTCGCCTGTATCCCAGGGCTCCCCAGCCATGGGATGCGGATAATCCTTAAAGGAACAGCGGCTGGCCCACGCATGAACGATTTATGATCCAAAAGAAGCTTATGGGATTTGCTAGCGGTGCAGGTGTTGATGGTAAATGGCACACTGGGTATAGAGTGTGGGAGATGTTTGTAAACACAAAGGCTGCACAGAAGTACGGGAGATGTTTGTAACCTGAAAGGTACATTCATAGTCATTTGCAGGCAGGTGCAGTAAACCCAGGAGGACCAGCAACCAACCTGCTCTCACGCGCTGCAGGGGTCCGGACCGAAAGCGATGCTGTTAAAGCTCACAACAACAGCGGGGCTGTGACTGCTAAGGTCACAGGAATGGCAGCAGCTCCCAGTCCATGAGAACAACAGGAGTGAGAGAGACTCAAAGCACATCTTTCACACCAAAAATGCAGAGCCTCATGTGACACGTGTGTCTCCAGTTGACTGTCTTTACAAACTAAGCAGCCCAGCACTGTATTCACACACCATGACCCCTTGCCTGTCTTCATCTGTGACAGGTTGAAGTGTGAGAAACCAGGCTGTCACTTGGGTCTGCATCAGGCCCCCTGACATACCCCTTGCACCAGCATCCAGGCTGCTCTTCAGCACAGCTCCACACAAGTGCTCACCTCCCTTCACCTTCTCTGCGGATTCATCTTCTCCATGGATGTTGCATAAATACAAATATAAGGGGAAAAAAAGGTTGTGACTAGAGGCTGAAGTGCCAAGAGCTGGAAGAGGAGACGCCATCCCCCATCCTGGAGGGTAACATCATTCACTCACACCGCTTCCTGCTGTAGCTACCTGACGTGTGATGAGCTGCGACTGACCCAGCAAATCCGAGGCTACAGTCATTCATTCGTTCCCCGATCTTCACCATCCTTTCTCCCGTCTCACTGCCAGGGGTATTTGAAGGGCAAGAACGACTCCGTTAGAGCTTCTCAGACTGACTCCACTTCCTAGTTACAGTAAATTATTGCTGTGTCCTGGAACAATTACAAGTACTAAGCGTTAAAAAACCTCCAGTTTCCTCCTACAGTCAATTACAGGTGGATTTGTCAATCTAAAAATGTATCAGCTGAACAAAGAAAAGTGTCTTCAAAATGAATAAATGTTAATTTACTGCATCTAGTATCGTAATTCACCTTGGACAGAGGCTTCAGCTAAATAACAGTCAATAAATATTCAAGTGTTCACCATTTCTATGTGGAAACTTGTGTTTGGCATGTGACTACTGCTGGTGAACTGGAGCGCCGCCTAGGGGAGCTTACAATGTCTATCATGTCAAGACGGGGTTTCCTGGCTACTCCGTGCATGAGCGCACTAGCGTTACAGGTCATGTTAGCGGATGTGGGACAGATCAGTCAGAGGCAGATCTCTGGTGTTCACCATCTTAGCCTCCTACAGCTTTTCTCAACAAAATGTCTTAACAAAAAAAAAAAAAAAAACAGGCCCCACTGGTATCAAGAGGCATATTGGAAAGTCACCTAATATAGTCACTGCTTGAATTCATGCATATAAGCAAAATAGATGACCTTTGTATCTGTTAAAAATAAAATAGGAAGCGCCTATATTCGCTGAAGAGGCTGTAGTGCCTATATGTAATAGGATGATTAAAAACAGTTTCTATTCTTGCCAAAGGAGTCAACTGGTCAACTGCATGGATTTATACATTTACGCTAAATCGAGTTTATTACACGCATCTTGCTGTGCACCTATAAACGCCACCTGTGATCCAGCCTGGGTTCAATGGGTGTTTTGGGACTTTCAACAACAGACACCTTTACCCAGATGACTCAACCAGAGCTGACTAGGCCCCGTCTGCATCAAGGTGATGCTACCTGCGTTGCTCACCTCTACTGATCCGCAGCCATCCCTGCAGCCATAGTAACAGCTTTCCCAGCCTCCCTCCTCCAGTTGGCAGTGGTACCCAGCACACTGTAAGCCCTATACGGTGGTCCTCCCGCAAAACTGCCTCCAAAACTGTCTTTGATGGACACACTTTGTCCTCCAGCATTTTGCGCCGCACTGAAAACCACTGCAGGTATAAAAGTCTCAAAGCACATCTTGTCCTAATTTGTTTTTCCCCCATACAAAAACGAAATAATTAAAAACGAGCAAGCTCTCTTTAAAAATCCTCTATTTCCAACTAGCAGACCTCACAAACGTAAGTGAAGAGAGTTTCTGTGGACCTAAAGTGTGATATGAAGCAGATGACGAGCCGTGGCCATCCGTGAGGCGGACAGCGAAGCTCCGACCGGCCTAACGTCCAGGAAGCAGGAGAATGCCAAGGGGAGCCAGAACGCTACACAGTGGCTGAAGTCATTTCCTCGAGTTTTCCTCAGTCCATTCAGACCAGCCTCAGGCTAATTCAATGCTCATTCAGAAAACGAGCCCAGGCGCTTCCCAGAGTGCACTGCGCCTACTGCATTAGTTTAAGAGGGGGGTGGGGGGGGGGGGGGGGGATAGATGGCCTGATCGGATTGCTTTAAAAAAAAAAAAAAAAAAAAAAACGTATCCCTCTAATACCCTGCTGGAAACCTGAGTGGTCAGAATAGTAATAAGACCAGATACTTTAAAAAAATTTCAAACCATTATATTGCCTATTTGCGCAGAATGTCTTAATCCAGTGATGTGCAGTTTGCTGCGCTTCCAGAAGCTCGCCCTAGATTCCTACTAACAGATCGTACTGCTGCTTGGGAGAGACTCTACTGGCACCTGCTGGCTGAAAACAGGACAAGGGCTGCTACTGGATGAGGTGGATGGAAGATGCTCTTCTTTGACCCTTTAAAGGGGTCCCGTTCAGCCAAAAGCCCCCACCGACGGACTGTTTTCAGGCAGCCTTTCACTGGACCTCTCCTGATCCTAATACTAACAGCGTTGGAAGGCAACAACTCGGTAACACGAGTTGATGACAATGCAGACTGTGGTATTAATACTTTTCATCTTTGAGTCATGGCTGCACCTCAATGAGAAACCACCGCCATGCATGCCTCCCCCCCAGAGGGTCCAGCGTACTCACCGTGCTGTGGAAGACCACGCTGTGGCCACTCCCCTGGCTCTCGATGTGTGTGGCCAGATTCAGGCAGATGGCCCTGTGGCGGATGGCGTCCATGGTCTGCGCGTCAAAGAAATCATGTGGCCGTGCTGGGGGGGCCAAAGGAGAAAGGGGAATAAGCAATGATTGGCGCACCCCCTGCTGAGGTCACCGTAGAGCTTACACAGGTGTTCCTCAGGATAGTCTGCGATACTCCACTCTTCTTCTGTGACCATGCTTCACTCTGATACTGCACCCCCACAGAAGACTCCATTTTAAATCGAAAGCTACAAAAAAAAGTGTGCAACACTGTAAAAGATGATCCTTTATGACCATAAAAGGGATTTTAAGAAAACAATACCGTGCAGGTATACAAACAAGTAGATGTGGGTCCTGCCCCTAAAGATGGAGAGTTAGCAATGTGTTTAAAATCTCAAAATCAAATTCAATAAAGAACAACAACAAGAACCCCTCATAATACACAGCACCTGCTTCCTAAAAATGTGAAAATGTGCTGGGGGTTACAGGTAATCTTTCACAGAACATTCCTGAACATGTTTTCTACAGGAACGAAGATGCACTGTGCCACCATAATGTACATACAACAACCCCAAAAATCTACCCAGACACAGTAACGGCATCTTAGAAAATAACCGTGACTGAGGAGTGGAAACTTATCAAACAGAGGAATCTATACAAAGGGTGAGATCAATATGAAATGGTGCATTTTTAGGCCGAGTGGACTGTCCACTTTAAGCTCCGCCCTGTGGGCCTCCACAGAACATCAGTTCACTCTTTGCTGCTCAAGTTGAGTTTTTTGCAGTGTGTGGATTAGTACAGCACTACCCAAATGTTATATTCCACTGTTTATTCACCCCAAGCAGCTTTAAAAGTTGATCGACCAGAATCTAAGGTGCCCACAAAAAGGATGAAAAGCAGTATATATCTGTTATATTAGTAATGCTTACTTGGTTGGGGGGAAGAATAGTACCACTATACTTTTGCAGTATATGCAGCATTTTTGTTTATATCAACATTGCTTTTGAAACAACTGACCCACTGAGAACGGCATCTGCAGAAGATCTGGCCCAAAAACATGGAAGACTGTTCACGATATCCAAACCAGGGACCGTAACACAGTACAGTTAAATCTGTGACCTGAACAAAAAGGCACGGAAATGAGATGCCATCCTCTGTGCGACATGCTGGCACCTGTCAGTTTGTGGAATCGGTGTCCTCCAGTTGTTTTGTCCCTGCTAACCCAGAGCTTCCCACTCACAGCGGCAGGCAGACTCAGGGGAAGGTATAACGTACGTTCATCACCTGTGCGCTTCTATCGGAGTGCGTGCTTTTCGTATCACCATCATACTGCATTCATGTGAACAGCAACAGTGGGGGCGTAAAGCTGCAGCCTGGACCGGTGGGACAGCGGCGTCACACCACAATGACAGCTGTCACTGCAGAGAGAGGGAGGCGTTCAACAGTGGTTCCCAGCCTTTTTTGTGCTGCGGACCGGAGCGTACCTTTACATTTCTTTGTATACCGGTGAAGTCAGTTATTACCCAGTAACTACAATACAGTAAATAAAATTTTAGCCACACACTAGGTAGTATGACATTTTGGTAACCGTAGGTGACAGCAATATGCCCAACAGACGATACGGTTTGCTTTTCTAGTATTTTCAGATGCCGTGTTACCTACATTGTTTCTTTTATGAGGGCAGCCAGGAAAAAAACGGTCTATTAACATCAGCTGAAGACCACTCATCTCATGTGTATGTATTGTGCCCGTGACAACACAAAAACATGCTAGTTACAACTAGCTTATATTGTGTGTGTTCCTCATCTGTGAACCCGGGGACTACTGAAACTAACCCGGTGAATGCAAAAAGGCCACCAATCATGCAGCAGTACTGACCTGAATATAGAGATAACTTGTTATTTATCTCATCAATAAATGTTTTACGTTCTAAGTGTCAAAAAATAAACAGCATAATTTTTTTCTATGCTACCCACGTAAATATTTAGGGTATTTCCATATTATATATTTTTATATCTGTTAAGTGGTCTTTCCGGACCCTAGCAAAGCAACGTTCACGGCTCAGTTCCGGTCTGAAGCCCGCTGTTTGAGAACTTCTGGTGTCAAGGACAGGACCTCAGCAGACAGGGGAGGGTGACGTGTATAACATACGCAGGGAGCGGCGGCGTTTGTTCCTCAGCTTCTTCCTCTTAAGACCAGCCTTAGAGGGTGACTCCTCCTTCCCCCGTGAGTGGCTGGACACCTTGGACGAGTTCTGCTGGCTGAAGTGGGTGGGTACGTGCCGCGCCAGACCCCCCTGGGAGGCAAAGCAGGCATTGCAGCCGCCCACCACGCACTGTAGGGAGGGGAAAACCAAAGCACAGTTAGAAGGTGAGACACAGAGGCCAAAGGTACAATAACCCACTGTCTACACTGACATGGCACTTAAAAACAAACTGAACACCTTCAGCAAGAGTCAATAACAGCACGTGGATTTCGTTCAAGTTGAGAGGGGTGTGTGGAGTGAGTCCCACCTTGAAGGGCTTGTCCCCACTGTGAGTGAGCATGTGTCTCTGGAGCCAGCTCTGACTGGTGGAAGGTGTGTTGTACACCTTACAGCCCTTCCACAGGCAGACGTACACCTGAGAGAGAGAGACGCACGCACGCACACACACACACACACACACAGAGTCAGTTTTACAATACCATATAGAGAAAAATGTTCAATGTTCAAAAAAGTACTGCTAGTGGTTGTGTACCAATACAGTTTACCAGAGCCCAGATGGTACAGTGCTGCACATTTAGATTCAAATACTGTCAAACACAACAACTATTTCAAGCAAAAACATTAAATGTGAAAAAAAAACACATGCTCAGAACTACTGTGGAACTACAATGGGTGCTGGATCCTCTGAAAATACTTTACACAGCAATTTATAAAGTATACTATTATTATAAAGTATAAATTGAAATGCATGAAAGTTAAACCCTTTTTGGTTTTTTCCAGTTTTCTGGTATTAATGGTATGTCAAATGATCTAGTTTGTGTTACTACCTTTTTTGCTAGATGTGACACTTTGTTTTGGTTGAGCGTCGCCATCTCTGAAACCCCATCACCCATTTTGTAGAAATTAAACAAACACTTGTGACTTGTAACGTATATATTATATATTATGCAATGCATATAATGTATTTTCATTCATTTACATGTTTCCCTGATGTCTGTTTACACTGATGAGGGTCAGAAGCCAAAATGTGTTTAAAATTAAATAACATAATAAAGTCAGTAGTGTAACTGTAACAAACATACATACAGTAGAGGGAATTATATGCACAAAGCAGTGTATAAGGCACCGATCCCACTGGACACATGGAGACAGTTGGATGGTTTTTTTTTTTTTTTTTTTAACCAAGACACAGTATCAGCATTATTTAAAACATTATTTCATGCATGAATGAAGTTATTTCACCCAATAAAACAAAACAGTATATATATAACGTGACTTTTTATTACGGTTGAAATAGTTTTTTTTTTAATATTTATGAAATTTTGATGTTTTCCTGGAAAATTTTTGTGATGATAGACTGCATTATTCAAGTGGCTGGAGCGTGGAGCAGATTTGCGATTTGTTGAGACAGAGAATCAACAAAGAATCAACAAAGAATCAACAAAGAATCAACAAAGCACAAACGGGGAGACAAAGGGATAAACACTGAGGAGATGAGGTAGAGAGAAAGAAAGTGGACAGTGGGGTGGTGGGGGGCAGTCAGAATGTGGATGAACATGGGAAACAGACCCCTCCACGCTGGGCATCCACGTGGACACCGCGGATGTGTTCAGCCAGGTCAGGGCTGGAATCGAAGCGGCCGAGGCACTGGTCCCAGCAGCAGGTGTAGGGCACCCCTTTGGTGGAGGAAGGTGGGACAGTGCCGCCCCCATGACCGTTCATCATGGCTGGCGTGGAGCGACCGCTAGAAGCAGGGCTCTCCGTGTCCATCAGGGTGCTGCTAATGCTGTGTGGAGAAGGGGGGGGTAAGGGTAAAGTCAGACTGACAGGACTGTACAGCTTCACCAAATAATTCATTCACCTACAGTAACTATAGTAACACATTTGGCTTTGATGGAGACAGTTCAAGTATGAGTCCTATGACACTGAAGCAGAGGCTTTAATCCCATGTGTGACTGAATCCGCTTAACCCCCTTCCTGAGTGCTCAGTGCAGGCTGGGGAACAAGGGACCTGCTGGACTCGGCTCTCCTGGTCTGTGGGCACAACAACCGTGGCTTTGAACACACTTTCCACCTAGAAAGACAGCAAGGAATCGTATCTCTCTCAACTGGGACCATAACTCAGTTCGCAATCAAACGTCACTTTTTACCACTATTGCACAGTGTTGTTATTAAACCACTATTGTTGTTCGCATCACAATTAAAGTTAACAATTTCACTCCTGAATTTGTGCGGTTGATCACAAAAAAAAAAATTTAAAAAAAATCACCCAATAACTGCATCACAGAGATCAACTTATCACTGTTTACTTGTCAGCTGAACTTAAAACTATTTCCTCTCAGGATTGAGGACACAACTCCACATGGCATCAACGGGACTGAAAGGGTTAATTTAAAAAGACTGAAATAATTTTAATCGTTTAAAAATACTAAAATAATCTGTCATTTCCAGTCTTCTAATCTATTCATTTTACACTGTGAGGATCTGCAGCGTCTGTCAGCTTCTGGCCGCCAACTATTGTGATGTACACTGTGCAGTCGTGGAAGCAGAGTACGCCCCCCCCCCCAAGAAGAAAAAACTGTCCTTGTCCAGTCTGATTCAGTCACCCAATCGTCCTCTACCTTCTCCGCGCTAACAGACCCTGCAAGAACCGGTATGATGTCCCTAAAGACAGAGCAGCACTCCTGGCAGCTGGAGTCTGATGGAGCACAGAAGAGGTTCAACTCAGTCCAACTCACTGCCACATCATCCACTGTGTCCAGCTCCTCATGTGTACAAACGTATTTGGCTATTAAAGTTGAGTTGAAAACGAAGGAGAAACAAGAACATGTTCCCCACAGAGACAGAGACCTGCAGCATCTGCTCCCACCACATGTCCACTTCTGTCACGCTGTGTCTGAAATGGTCTGTTGGGAAGCGTGAGGTGGGGGGGTGCATCACCAACCTGAGACTGGACAGACTTGCCAGGGGTGGCTCTCCATTCACTCAAGCCTCTTCTGAGACAAGAGGGTGGGTTCTGGACCTCATGCTGACCTATTGTGCTGGAAAACTGCCCCCCCCCCACCAGTATTGTACTGGTGAACTCGCACTAGCCATTTGTTATGGTAATGAAGCCCTGGAGCCCAGAGTGTGGAAAGCACATACACGCAACAAGGACTGTGATTTACCCGTGACTACAGGGTAATTTTTACCACGGCATTTCAGGGTAAGTACCTTGCTCAAGGGCAACGCAGCAGGGGGTGGGATGTGAGCCTGGGTCCTTTGAGTGCACGGTGGCATCTCTAACCACTATGTCACCTGCTGCTCCTATAAGGTGTACAGCTGGGTCACAGGGGAGGTTTAAAACCAGCGACCTTCACACTGTGAGGAGGACACAAGGTGCTCCTTGGGAGGTGTTCTCCGTACTACCTGTCATTTACGAAGATCTTCTGTCCACAGTGACACGCCATCTTTCACACCACACACTTCACCACAGCGCGCTGCCCCGACACGCACTGGCTGCAACAGACGTGTAACTTGAGGCACTGAGTTTTGATTATTAAAAAAATAAAATTAAAAAAGCCATCGTCCTGCGCTGGATGGATGGATGCACTATGACACCTGCCCTTGTCCACTGTCACCCTTACCCACACGCTGCTCATGCCGAACTCCTCCTGTTTAAACAAAACACGAGTCTTCTCTTTGCTCTTTTTACTGTCGACTCTTATTTGTGACGTATGTCTCACTATAACTGTGCGAAATATTCATTCTCTGAAAAGAGATCGAAGCAGGCGAGCGGTGACTGCGTGAGGGGAGCTGGGACTGTTCGTCATCTCGGCGTGTGACAGTGTGTGACAGTGTGTGTCTGTGTGTCTCTCCTCTTCTCTCCGTGTACCGACCTGTCCTCCGAGTCCATGCGGCTCAGCGCTTCTCCGTCCGACGAGGACACCTCCGCGCCGGGGCCGCGCTGAGGCGGGGACGCGCTTTCCTCTCTTTGTTTCTCCTTGTGCTGCTCGGCAGGCGCGCCTCCGCGGCCCAGTCGCGCGCTCCGCTCCCCGTCTTCCCCGGCTGCTCGCGCGCCGCCTTCCCCGGCGCGCACGCCGGGATCCCGCTCCAGCGCTCGCGGGCCTTTCGCGCCGTTCGACGCTGAGGGCTCCAGCGCGGCGGCGTCGCTCGTGCCGGCGGCCATTTTCGCCCGAGTCCTCGTGGCCCGCGAAGCGTGCGGTTCGCAAACACACAGCGAAACGCACTCGATTACACAGAACAACACACAGCGCTACACACACCGATACACAGACACACACTCCTCCCGCACGGGCCGGGGGAGGGGGACGCGGGGAGGAGACGAGTGACGTGGAGCGCGCGGGGTTTCGCGACCCCCAACGTGGAGAGACCGGTGCGGCTCCGTCGGCGACCTTCTGTGTTTCTATTTGTTCGCTGTGCTGCTTCGTTTCCGTCGTCTTGACAGGAAAGGAAAGATCGAGAATACTTCTCGATTAATCTTCTTCTTGTACCCGCGATTCTCCCGCTCATAAAAGTTAATTTAATAAGAAACGGTCACCAAGCTGTGTATTAACACAGTCCGAGCGCCAACTTTAAACACTATTGAATTGTGCGTGAATTATATTTTATTATTGTGTGTATAATATTGTATTTTCAACAACTTAATTCATAAAACCCGACGCGACTGACTCGTTTCGCTAGTTTCATCATCATCGACACAACTATTTCGATCACTGTACAGTTTTTCGGTGTAAATATTAATTCGTGCTACAGATAGAATATTCGAGTATAAATATGGCAGAACATCCCTATGTAAGTCTGCTTGTGCAGAAGCACAAACGGACAAAAGTTGCGGTTTTGTCCGTGTTTCTATTTTAAATGTGTAGCTAATGTAAAAGTGACGGAAATGTGTACAACTGTATCTTACAGACATTTTAAAAGGTCGACAGATGCAGATGTGAAGCCTGGAAATGAGAGAGACGGAGCCAAAATGGGGCCGAGACGGAGCCGAAATGGATGCCGGCGGCGGCCGGACTGCAGGTGGACCTGGTGCCCCGACTCTGCTCGTCACGTAGTGCGGGACTGTAACGGTTTGACGGGGTGACGACTTCATATTCACGTCAAGCATCGTTTGAAAAAGTCTCCAGAACAACCGGTTGCGAGAAGAACAAGTAAACCTCGTGCGGTCCCACCGGGCGGCGCTATTTGAACATGTAAAACAACCGATGAAGCCGAGCTCCCTCCCCCGCACCTGCATAGATGCTGGGTATGTTTTATAGGCCGCGAACCTCTTCGAGAACATGATGAGAATGTTGCACTCAGTTTATTGGACTAAATTAATTACCATCACGTCATTTTTTTTATATTTTAAGTCTTATTTTCAGAGGAAGTTGGTGGTGATTTCACAGACCCCACGAAGCCCATCCGAGCCCCCCCCCCCCAAGCTTAGGAAGAATCTTGGAAAATATAAAGTGTGTTTGTGTGCTGAAGGCCCACAGCGTGCTGATCTACGGTAAGTTCGCCGCTTTCAAACTATAAATTAACACAGCACAGTATTAGTTGCACATATTTTGCCTGAATGACTTAAGTTCCAGTTAAGCTGCTGAGGACCTTTGTAGTCAAGTCAAACATACAAATGAACGATGTAAACATATTTACCACATTCATACCAAGTGACAAAACTCCCAAGCTGAAGCAAATTTTCCTACCACCTCTCACAGCTCCAAACTTAAAAATGGGCCTCAACACATCACCTGTGTCATTTTATTGCATTTTGCTACACGCTGCTGGTTTTTGTTTCGGCAAACGCCTGACACAGGTTACCTTGTGTCTGTTGCACGTTTGTCTGCCGTTTCCTTTTCGTGGCCGCGAAGGGCCCGCAAGTGACCGCTGCTCTCGAGAAGACTCGATTCGTCAACTTGGACCGGTCCTCCTGTTTCCACGGCAACCGCCGTGCCACGCTGCAGGAGAAGACGAGGCTGCGGAAGGTGAGCGGCCATCAGCGGTGAACTGCGCAGGAGGACAAAGCTTTCTGCTCACGACGGACCGTGACAAGGCCGCCCCCGGAACAGAGGTACACCCTGCTTCTACATTTTGCCTGTAAACAATGGTGGACGATCCTCCCATGTTTGTATCAGCCCTCTAGGAGAAACGGAACAGACTCAGTCTGTATTCCTGGCTGTGAAGAAGGGAAAACTGGTCATTGAGATGCAGTGGCCACGTCCTACTGACCACGGTTTTGCTCATTATATGCCACTTTTACACCACTCTTACCACCCTGTTACCACGTATGTGTTGGAGAGCAGCGGAGGCCAAGTTTCATGAAGTGAACGATAGCTTTGAATAGGTATGATTTAAACCTCAAGGCCGGTTGCTAAATGGCGTTTACATGTGTAAATAAACCAGCAGATAATACAGTCTCATATTAAGGAGTCTGAGAGACTAAGCCTGCGCTTCCTCAGTTCCTCGTGCTGGATGTGCTGTGCACCTCACCGACTACTGACTGAATTGAGGAGAACCGGCTGCAGACTGGGAGGTGGCCTCTGCATGGCTCAGGGTCTGACGTGTTCTCTGGGCGTCTTCCAAATAAACAGAAATAAATCCATCCGTCAAAATAGACAAAAAGCTACATAAAGACTGCAGGCATCTTACCTGCGGCTATTTACGTTTTGGCCACAAGGAAGTCATGTCCCACTATGCTGATCTCCAGAAGCCCAGTAGCTCCGCTTCAGGCCATGACGACATTACACAAAACACCACAGCATAAGAACATTAACATTTATTTAACATGTTATAAAACAGATGAGATATGAACATTTGCATAATAACTCTAACAAGCAGCATCTTATAGTTACATCAGCTCTGCTCATTATACGGTATACAGTATGTACACTATGAACCCCTTTTAATTACACATTATACACTAAACCACAGTCCTGGGTTAATAAAACTCGCTTATTGCTTTTTTGAACATGTGCTGCACTCTTCGTTAAATAGAGAACAATCCAGGTAACAGTTCTGAACCTGGCAGCTCCTGGTTTCACAAACATTTCTCAGTTATATAAAACAAAATAGAGCAGATTTAAAGCCAGGACATTCGTGATTCGTATGTCGGCAGCTGTGTGGCACCACGTCGGTATTTTACAACCCCAGAAAATATTACACATCTGTAGCAACAAAGTGGCACCTTAATGAAATCAGCCGTGTGTGTGTGTGTGTGTGTGTGTGTGTGTGTGTGTGTATCACTGTGCACGGTCAGACACAACACATACACATACACACATACATACATATATGCGTGTGTACTTAGTAAGTAGAAAAATAAGGATGTGACAAAAATACATAAAAATAAGATAAAATGAATTTAAAAACCAGTATCAACAAGACTAAAATAAGCAATAACAACAATAACATTTTTTAAAAATATAGAATGTTTTCCTGAATGCTTGAATGAAAGTCGGCGTCGTGTGGGTATGCAGGTGGCCTGTGACCAAACTGTGAGTGTGACGTCCTCATGCAGAAACATCATTCCACACCCTCTGTGTTCGGCCTTAATACCTTACAGCAGTTTTTTTTGGTCAAGAAAAGCCAGCAACTCTCCAGAAAAGATGTTTGACGGTTTTGACAGTAATAACAATAAAAGGCATTGTGTCTTTTTCACTCTGTGTTGCAGTGATGTGAGGCAGCCTGACGTGTGACTGAGGCAAGTCTCAGGCCTGTTGTGCAACCATAGTCCAGGTTGTAGTTGTTGCGAGTCCCGCCCAGTTGTCCGGCGTTGGGGGGGGGGGGGGGNGGGGGGGGGGGGGGGGGGGGGGGGGGGGGGGGGGGGGGGGGGGGGGGGGGGGGGGGGGGGGGGGGGGGGGGGGGGGGGGGGGGGGGGGGGGGGGGGGGGCTCTACGCCAGCTTTGCCTCACATGTAGGTCTTAACTGAGGCCACCGCCTGGGCTGGAGGGGCGACAGGAACAGAGGAGGCAGCAGCACTGAGTGTTGGCGACGAGGATATTTGAGGGCAGGCTTGGCCCCGACAGGAACCGACACAAAACACAAATGTTTCATACACCAGGGCTGGACTGTACCACTGTGAGAGCAGCAACACACACTACTGTGTGTGTGTGTGTGTGTGCGTGCGCGCANAAATGTTTCATACACCAGGGCTGGACTGTACCACTGTGAGAGCAGCAACACACACTACTGTGTGTGTGTGTGTGTGCGTGCGCGCGNTTGGCCCCGACAGGAACCGACACAAAACACAAATGTTTCATACACCAGGGCTGGACTGTACCACTGTGAGAGCAGCAACACACACTACTGTGTGTGTGTGTGTGTGTGCGTGCGCGCACGCGCTGTTTTTGGACTGTGCTCAGTAGTGTTTAGAAGTACATTCATTAATGCTCACTTGTACAACCGAACCCACAAGACCTGCCGAGGTACTGCAGCTCATTTACAGGCACGTGACGAATAAACAGCATTATTCCTTAATTACTTGCAAATAAAGGCCTAAAATGCACATTGTTTTGTTACTGTACTGCAGTTTATTGTGGGTGGGAAAAAGAAGTGAGAGTATTCATTAAATAAACGTTCCTTTTCGATTTTATGCTAAAGTGTACTGTCAGTGTTTTGCATCATATGACATTTTGGACAAAGTAATTGTTGCACGTCGGTGAGTCAACTTGTGAATTTTTCAATAAAGTTTTCATCATTGGGAAATTTGAGAAGTGTTTAGGTTTTTTTTTAAACACGGCTGGCATACCAGTTCAAACCGAGCACCAAAGTGCTGCCTTGAGTTACTCAGCACCCTGCGCGGTTCTTTACCGTGTCTTCTTATTTACCCCTTGCTGTAAATACCGCCGACGGGGGACTTGGAGCCTGCGGGCGTGTGCACGAGGCACCCCGGCTCACCCCAGGCTGGTCTTCACGAGCTGCTCAGTAAGACAGTCCACAGTTCTATTCCTAACCAAAAAAACTCCACCGGGCCTCGACCTCCACCTGACCTGCTCTGCGGGGTATTCGGCTGAAGAAATCTGTAGTTTTGAACCAACTCTCAGCTAAAATTACAGTTATAAGTCTAGAACAAACTGTAATTTAATATATATATATCTTTTTTTAAATAATGTTGCCACTCTGGTTTTTATGTTTAAACGTGTTCTCATAAACTGCCATTTCCCCAC
>UFQX01000753.1:0-236317 GCA_900497675.1 Arapaima gigas | reverse complement strand
GTGGTTAAGGCGATGGACTGCTAATCCATTGTGCTGTGCACGCGTGGGTTCGAATCCCATTCTCGTCGTTCGGTGCACGTGTGAGGTGGGCATTTGTGGTCTCACACGCGTCGGATCAGCGGAGGGGCTTTTTACGGGTACCCATCGAGTAGTGGAGCTGCCGTGAGCCACGTCCTCTAGGTGGATGACATCAAGCTGTATGCCACCTCACACTGATTCTCCGACCCGCGCCCAGGGTTATGAGATGTTGTTTGGGCTGGACAGGTGCAGACAGAGGCGTTACCCTCCACGTATGTCGGACTGGAACACGTGAATGCGCAGTTCAATGGACAGCAGCCGCAAATCAATTTGAACCTTCGTATTGCAAGCAGGAAAGCAGAACTTCAAAAGCTGAGCAAAACGTCTAAGCTGAGTGAATGCGTTATTTTTCAAATATTGTCAAAGTAATGCGAATTTCTGTAGAAGCTGCAGCAAATCTTAAAAATAAAAACAAAAATAAAAGACATTTTATATACTTGTTACACCACAACTCTTATTGTGTCGTTGAAGAAGATACTGAAGATTGCGTAATTTAAAAAAAATGTGTGTGTGTGTGTGTGTGTGTGTGTGTGTTTCTCCAAGGAAAAGTCATTTATTTTTTTTTTCTTTTACAGCAGGCGCTGCATCTACAAATACGGATTCTGGTGAACTACCGATTCTGGTATGAAAGGCTCTTCTATTGGGGGGACTGAAATTCGAATCAGTTCTTTTAACGAGTGCAAAATCATGTGGATTATCTAGGATTTGTTTGAAACTCGGCGTTTTATAGCCAAGTTAAGGTTTGTAAAGCGCTGCAGCCTTTCTTGCAGGTTTATTGGATTTTGTTGCCCGGATTTTCCGTTGCGGAAGTCCGGGAACCGTAAACACTCAGTTTGTAGGCTAAATATATAAATTCAATAGAATGTCACGCGGGGACTAATGAAGTTCATTTTACATTTTCATTAATTGCTGAGTTTGAGAATATATTGGTTTGAAAAAAAAAACACAGAATAACTTCATTTTTTTTAACTTGGCTATACTAAACATAATTATAAAATGTACAAAATATACAGGTCAAGCAGTAAGCAACCTTACTGGTATTGCACAGTCAGTGAACAAAATGACACTGTACATTTTAAAAGAATTAAACATGAAAATATTGTGCTTTGTATTTTGCAATTAAAAAGTGAAGAATTATAAAAACTGCAGCAAATATTTTGCTGCGATTTTTTGAAGTAGTGCAAGAAGAGACTTTTCTGTCATCAACAAAGATGCGGTGCATTTAAAAATGGTAAGTGGATATAAGTGGTGTAAAAACGTAATTATTTGAAGTGTAATTTTCAGGCGAGATGAAGCGGGCGCATCTTCTCCGGGACGTTTGTTAACTGTGGCCGGAAGGTGAACGTCATCCTTGGTTTCCTTGGTCTGCAGAAGGTGGTGACGTGCCCGGGGACATCTTACCCCCTTCGGGGCCTCAACGCGTGCAGCCAGATGCAGCGTGTTTGCGCAGCAGGGAGGCGCGGCTGAACGTGCGCGTGCACGTGTCGCACTTGTAGCGTTTCACCTCCTCGTGCGTCTGCAGGTGGGCGCGCAGGTTGGAGCGGTCGGCGAAAGCCCTGCTGCACTGGGGGCAACTGAACGGCCTCTCTCCTGCACAGAGAAACACACACACACACACACACACACACGCAGACACAAGGTCAGGAATGGAGAATCTGGGGACCAGGACAAGACAGATTTCACTGCGCTAAACATGATGAAATCACTAGCAGTGAGGGACAGTAAGGTGCCACTCAGTGGGCCATCGATCAGTATCAAGTACGGCCATTTAAAGCGATCATCGCGGTGATGAATTTATGCAGCGCGGGACGCCACGGCCCAGAGTGACTCACCTGTGTGTGTGCGGATGTGTCCCCGCAGCAGCCAGGGCCGCGAGAAAGCCTTCCCGCACGTGGGACACACGCAGGGCAGCGCGTGCGTGCGGATGTGCCTCTGGAGGGCCGCCGCGTTGTCGTGCTCCTCCTCGCGGTGTGTGCGGGGGAAGGAGCCTGAGCTGGCGGTGGCCGCCCTGCGCTCCTTGATGCGGTGGGACCGGCGCCGGGGGGGATCCGGACTTGGCGGGTGCGACGTGCTGCCCCCCTCCTGGTGACCGGCGCTGCTGGACGGACAGGTGCTGGCTTCGGGAAGCTTTTCGGGGAGCTTTGCCGGGGCCGCCTGGCCCACCACAGCGGGAGCGTACAGGTCCCACAGCAGCCCGATTCCGACGTGCGGCACTGGCGGGAAGATCTCAGTCTGGGGGGCGCCTGTGGGCCAGGAAAATAAGGACAAGAACAAGTTAGTGAAAGGTCCGTTTTGCCAGCGGAACCAGCACGGTGATAAAGCAACGCAAAACGGCGACACAATAACTTACACTTGAAGCCGTACTCTATACATGTAATTATCTTACACTATCTAACACGTCTTAATGCTTTTCGTGACCAACGTCATACATTTGAAACTAACCCAACCCCGCCGCCCCCCCCCCGCCCGTCCCCCACCCGATGCAGCAAAAATGTAGCAAATTACTCACCAGCGTCGATGTTCACCTGCCTGTAGCAGTTTGTTTTCTTGCGGCTTAAGTTCTGCCTGACGAGGAAACACCGAGGCATTTTAGATCCAGAGGTCGAGAACCTGCAGACAGATGTGGAGAGACGCGCCCAGACGTTGCGGAGTGCAGAAAATGTCCCAGGTGCGGCTGGACGGTGGTGCGCGGAGTGTCTGTCCACCTGAGCTGTCTCGAAGTCACATTTATGCTTGTGGCGCTGCGTTGGGACCGTGACGTCAGACCAGTGACACCTTGGTCATACACATGTTAATAATAGGCAGTGGCTCATCTCATGGCGGTCGACGTCCCATTTAATGTTCTTAGAATTATGTTTAAAATGTGAATAAAAGTAAAAACGACCAGCATAAGTACCCAGCACAGACGACTGCAGACATTATAATTCAGCGCTTATCCCGCGTACGTGCGAGCATAGGGCCTGGAAAATATCCCAGCCTGGTATTGGAGTGTTTTAAGAACCCCAAAGCGCCGCCTTTTTGCAGACCTTTTCAGCACGCACTGTAATCAGGCTTCAGCTGTAACCGTGGCTAAGATGTTCGTTGCTTTGCTAAATGAATAAGCAAAAGCAAACTAAGCTGACAGCGAGTTATAACAGTACATAGCCTCCATTCCAAAAGTGAACGTAAAAAGATTCGTAGAATAATTTCATGTAGTCAGTAGGGCCCCTCGTGAAGTTGCGCACTGATGCTTCGGGAAGAAATTTTATGAACACGTTGGCTAAGCCAGCTTGTCATTTGTAAGGAAAAAAACAGTGAGGCACTTTACTTGCGTTTAGAACAGAAAATTGGAACGTGTGATCGATAGCGAGATTGACCGAGATTTCAGTGCAGGGCTAAAAACGTGACCAGTTGAGTGCATGTATGTTGCCAGCAAGTGCCTCCGCCTGCATTGGCCAGGAGTTGCTCAGTGCAGTTTCTGCCAGTGCTCTAGTTTAGACGATTTAATCGCAACTGCTCACACAATTTGACAGAGTCGCGCATTTGGGCATTCTATCTTCAAACGTATCAATGTTGGGGAACGACTTTATGTAACTGTTTTATAAACAGATTATTATAAGTTCGAAAGGTCCTTGTTTCTGATTTGTCTTAACACTGTGGCTGTAGTGATGAGCTGATGGTGAGAAGATCCGCGTCAAGCTGGAGAAAAGCACAAAAGCCGACTTTTGTTCAACGAAACCTCCACCAGGACGCGGGTTACAAAGCCTCAGCCACTGAACTCGAATACACTTTGAAAGCCGTACTCTATACATGTAACTATCTTACACTATCTTACCGCTCTTTTATATATACATGTTGCAGTGGCTTCCTTCTTTTCAATGACCTGTTGCTTTTGACTTTGAGATGAATTAAATTGGGCGGCTTCTTAAACGCATAAAATCTGCACATATGCAGAAAGCTGCGGTTGGAACCCGAGTGCCTGAAAAACACAGTTTAGGTGTGAATAGATTTGCATAAAGCGCTGTAATTACATACACGGCAAGTAACAATGGATAGGGGAGCCCGAAGAAATGCTTTTATGTGTAAACAGAAATATTCGATTGAAACGTAATTAATGAACAAAGGAGCCGGAGCCGGAGCCGGAGCCGGGGGGGGGTGGGGGGGGGTCTGAATCGTCACATCCACAGGTGACGGAGCGATTCAGCTGAAAACGGCGTGGCTAAAAAATGAGCGGATTAAATCATGCGGGATTTCGCCAAAGTTCACGCAAGGAACGCGGTATTTAATCTCCCCCCCTCTCCCCACCTTGCTTTCAAAGTTACAGTAAATGTTACTCTATTTTACGAAGATTTTCCTATTGATAACTCTTTCAATTTCGGCATTTTGTTTTAAAAAGGGAGCGAACGTGATAGCGGCAGTATGTTGGCATCAGAAGGATTCGGAGCTTTGAAGGCAAAATCTCAGCGCCTCGTAACGAAATTATCGAAATATTTGTAGAACTGCTGTGCTGCCGTCGTAGAAATAATAACATAAAAACTTACACGCTACTGGTTAACGGTAAATATGGTTGTTTAATTAAAGTGTATCTGCTATTGGGCTCTGGTAGCTGAAAGTGTGATTGAGAAAATCGTTTATAACGCAGACTTTGCAGGAGTGAAAGTATGTTTGTACACAAGCAATGAGCTCTATTCTCACTATACTGGGTCCAAATCGTCGCCCTGGCCGCTACGAACTGTGCTCGTACCCGTCGCGATAATGACTAATTCATGGATAAATATCGCATAAGTTGTGATGCATGGTGAAGCAGCGTACAGAGGTGGTCTACAACGGCAGTGCTTTGTTTGGCTGGCTCTACTGTGAGGGGGACTCGAACCCTCCGCCATAGCCTCTTAGTTAAGCCCCCCTCCCCCCGCTGGTCGTCGTTGCTGCGTCGGATTTAAGCACTGATTCTCGATAAAGCCCCCGAAACGTTAGACAGATGTTTGGTTGGAAATTCACATTTAGTGATGAAGCAGATGTTTTGTGGTGCGCAGCGACTGCTGTGCAGTATTCAGTGGACACCTCTGTCCAAGGCCACTTCGAGCAGCAGGTGCACTAAAGAGCGAAGTCAGTGACAACAGGTGTGGCCAAGTAACCGAGCAGCAGAACCCCGACCCTGACGTGCTGATGCAGTTTGACACCTCGTTTGGGACCGAATGCACATTAGCCAATTGTATGCGTCCACGTGTGAATGGATTATGCCCGTATGCAAACAATAATTGACGTGGCACAAGTTCATGCGACTGAAGAAAAGGTATTAGCGGTAGATCAGTTGAAAAGTGGGGGCTACTCCGTGACGAGATGGCCGAGTGGTTAAGGCGATGGACTGCTAATCCATTGTGCTGTGCACGCGTGGGTTCGAATCCCATTCTTGTCGCTTTGTCTACGTTTGGTTAAAGTGTCCATTTCACAATCAAATTAAGGTCTGCCGTGTGTTGTGCTGGGTTTTCTTTACATGGTGGGTAATTATTTTCTTGTATTCTATTCGTTTTGGTTCGAGTTCTGTTTTAGTTGTTTGTTTCTTTCGTTCCACATGCAAATTGCTAATGTGTTTATGTAAATGTCCAGGGCTTTTACATGAGTTTTTGATCAATTTGAGGATATCTAAACCCGTGTAATATACATGCATAAATAAATGCACTTCGCAGTTGTTGTCCAGGCAGCTTCGTAGGGAACATTCAATGGTAAACACATTCTTATAGAATGTGCGAAAGAGTCATTTTCTTTAAATAGTCATGAAACTACTCAGTTTAAGTTTCTTATAACACACAAGAAAAAGGTGATTAATTGTATTGATGCTTCTATTTTGTTAGGTATAATAGACTACAATTTGTCCACGCAAAATGTATTCAACGGGAAACATCGTAACAGAGAACCTGCGAAAGAGGTATTTTCATTATTACCCTGTAATGAACAATTAAATGTAATTTAGGTGCTGCAGCAAAAAAGAATAAATCAAAATAGGATAAGGAGGTTTAAATTTTTTTCACTCGTTTTTTGTTTTTATTGCTTTGATATGATAAAATTATGAAATGATCGTTTGTGGCACATTGACTTGACTATAAATATCAAGGTTGCCGGGTTCAGCTGCGAAATCTATATATAATGTAGTTCAGCCGGCGTCTAGATACCTGGTTATGAGTTCTGCAAAATTAAGTATTACATATTTTTAATCGCTCTTTTGTCGAAGTCTGGCTAAAATACAGCACTTGCACAGCACCTAGTAAACACAGATAGCGCTACATGTTGGGAAAACTCATGCAGAGAACTGTCTTTTCTTCAGTTTTATTGTACTTTTCTTCAAATTTAAAGTTGTTTGGGTCTTATTTTTAAGGCTGTCAGCTGAAATTCATGCACAGTATGAACTGGTTAGATAAACCAAGCAATACTTTTTCGTTGGAAATTTGAACGACTAACAATACAAAATAGGGCGCGCGACTATTCGTCATAAACCTAGCCAAAAACTGCAAACAATTTTCACGTGTATTTTTTTCCTATATGTATGGACTGCTTTTCCATTCTTATAAAACTAATGTTCCTACACTGCAGGTCAGCAAATTCCCCGCGTTCTTAATGAATTTTTCGTCGATTTACATTTATTTCACATTTCAATGATTAAAAAAATTTAAGCGTTTAGAAGAAGCCGTTATTTCAGATAATTTATCGCAGGTTACAGACTTTTGAAGGACTCTGACACAAGTACTTTAATCTTTCCAATATACATAATAATGGTTCGGCGACGCTGTGAACAACCCCTCGTCGAGCGTCGTCAGGTCGGGAGGACTGTGCATCACAAAGAGGTGTCAACAGAACGGAGCCGTCGGACTGGATGTGGCGATCAATGCAGTCAGTCTTATTTATTAAGTGTAATTATCATTTATATGTTCGAGGTGTCAGGTGTTTGTGTGGTCACACGGCACAGCCCATCCCATCATCACCTTTGTAAATGGTTTTGCAATAGCACCTTATTGTGGCTTTATTTTGGGGCGAGAACATGGTGGTCCAGCAATTTTTTGTTTCAAAAAGTCATGGATATCCTTTAGGCTGAAACTGATAGGAAGAGGAAACACCTGGAAGAAAAACAGCTTTCACATGAGTCAAAGAAGTTTTTCAAACGGGGAGATCTCATTGAAAAGGAGCAGGAGGACTATTACAGAAGATGTTGGCACAACACAGAGAAGAAACAAAACAAGCAGGAGTCCCTGACTTCTTCCAAGTCTGAGCTGGAGCTGGAGCTTCTGGAGGAGAAGCTGCCCTTGACGCTTTCCTGTCTGAGGGAACGAGGAGAGCGCATATGCCTCTTCGGAGAGACCAACTACGACGACTTCTGACGCCTTAGGAAGACTGAAATCCTGGCGCCTGAACGGAGCAAGGGGTTGAGGAATGACCTGAAGACTGCCATGGACAAGATCGATCAGCAGTACCTGAACGAATTGGTGTGCACCCAGGAGGCAGGGAAGGAGTACATTCATTGTGAGTTGAAGGTCTATGAGGAGAACACCACCATGGAGGAGCTTGAGGCTCTTGGGGAGTCCCTGGGGACGGGCAACGACATCAGAGACATGGAGGTCGTCTACAAAGTGCTGAAGTTCCTGCTGGGCATGTGGGCCCGGGAATTAAACCGGCGAGAGGAACACGCCAAGTGGAGCGTGCAGGGCAAGTTGGCCAGCGCCACCCAGAAGCAGACCGAGTCCTACCTCAAGCCGCTCTTCGGGAAGCCGTGGGGGAAGAGCCTGCTGGCAGATATCAGGGAGTCTGTCACAGACATCACCAGGTTCCTGCTACAGAGGGAGTATGTGAAGGCCAACGATCCTTTCCTCCAGATGGCCATTGGGAACGCGCCCTGGCCCATCGGCGTCACCATGGTGGGGATCCACACACGCACTGGCTGAGAGAAGATCTTCGTGCAGCGTGTGTGCACGACGAGACACAGAGGAAGTACATTCAGGGCCTCAAGAGGCTCATGACCATATGCCAGAAGCACTTTCCCACTGACCCGTCCAAGTGAGTGGAGTACAACGCCCTCTGACAAGTCTGCACACGCGTCTTCAGACGTTGGTGAAGATTGAAAGCGCTAATCCTCCCACAGAAATGACATTGAAACTATTCTCTGTAGAAAGAGATGCTGAAGCTGCATCTGAGGAGATGCTCACAGCCGCCAGACCTCTAACTTTTTCTCCACCTGGGACTATTTTCGCTTTGTTGTCCCGGTAGAGAGACATGTTTTTCATCTTCTTCTGAAAATTACAATTTACAGGACTTTCATGTGTCATAACTCGTTTGAAGTTATAAACTTGACTGAAGTTTGTTTTTGTACATAATATGCATAATTATGAAATTCTCTACTACACATGTATTGCATTTTTATTTTTTTCAGGTATCTTCGCATTCCCACCCATGTTTTATTCATTTCCCAATGCATTTTGCAATGTTTTTTTATTATATTTGTGCGTTATGAAAAGTTTCTTAACTGCTTGATGTGGACTTTTATGCATTGGGTGTTTTATATTAATATCGTAGGTCAATAAATTATTTTTGTGGGAACACAAAGGCGATATTTTTCTGACAGGTATGTGGGGTTTGGAAACAGACTTTTAGGGAACTCCGTGGAAATAGAGGACAATTGAGCAGCTGACAATTGACTGGAACCGCTTTATATTGCAGAATTTTTGAGAGGTTTTATGTACAAAGCCACCAGGACCTGGCTACTATGTGCCACATTGAAGTTTCCAGGTTTTAGTGCTGTGTAAAAATGAATGTGAAAATAGAAAGTGGTGAGAAGACCAAAGTCTTATAAATGGACAACGAGCTACAAGGAGGTTTGAAACCTTCGGAATAAACAAGAGGATATGTCCGAAATAGGGGCCCTACTTGTAATTGTGCAAATAGTCTGCAGATTGATCAGTATAAGAGCGTCTCCTCTGTATGAAAGAGGCTCCTATTGATCTAAAGGGTTACTGAGTCAATAAATCTTTTGTGACTACATACAGACGGTCCTGGAACATTCTGTCCTTCACGTCTGTCCTTAGTTGTGAACGATTTGAGTCCATCCATTCGGTTGCTGAACATCCTCTTCTTTTTCCTCCAGCCTTTATCATCAAATTTTTGAGAGAATCCAACCTTCTTATGAGGTGTGTAAAGTACAATAACTTAAGTTTCATCAGTAAGAGCTCTGTTTTCATTTGGTCCAACACCAGTCCGTTTTCTTGTCATTCCATGGTGCCCTTGAAGGTTTCAGCCAGCACCACAGTTCAGTAGAGTGCATGCTCTTCCTGAGGTGCAGTCCTTACAATCTTCAGGCAGTGTTCTTTGGAGTGCAGTATAATAAGTGAAAGTGCCAAAGAAGTTGGCAGATGAAAAAAATGAATAAGTATGAGTAACTCTGTGCTTTCTTTCTGAGGTTCCATCTGATCTATGTTCTTAGCTGGTGCCCAACATCTATACATCATGTGTACTCCCATGTTTTTGACATGTTCCCATTCATTTTTTAACCTGTCTGGATGAAAAAAATTCCAGATTTATGGTTAAGAACCTAAATTCAGGTTCATATTTGGGGTTTAATGCTTCAGTCCGGGTCCTGTGCGGGACAAAAGATTTCCCACAACAGGTTACACTTGGGAAGGCAAGCGCGCCCCCTGCTGTGTGCGAAAAGAAAGCAACCCGGTGCAAACAAAAATCACATAAAATAAGCCCACAAACTTGGTGCAATTATAAAAAAGCAGTCAAATCAAAATTGGGATTGAGATTTAACTGGCATGTACAAAAAACCATTTTGCTATAAATCAATAGCCTTCCAGAAGCAGTGTGATTTTTACTTAAGCAGTTTAGAAGAAGGACTTTAAAATCATGGTGACTGGAGAAAATGATCAGCTGCAGGTGACTTGAAACACCAGTTTGCATAGCTCTGATTATTTAAAACTTTAATTATTTAATACTGTGGTGTGTTGCAGTGCAAGGGTGTAAGAATAGTGTCCCTGCTCGGGTAGTTCCCAACTGGTCAGAGGTTATGTAAGATGAATGCTCCACATAGCTGGGCTTTACAGAGGATCATCCTGCCATCCTGGGATCCCATCCAGCTTTGCAGGAACGAGCAGTGCTTTCCAGAATGAAGGGTACCATGCTGGTGCTCAGGCCACCAATGAGAACTTCTCTGATCAGATGACCTCAGCATCTCTAGTGTCCTCTACACATCAGCATGACATCAAAAAGCATATGGACATGCAGTTGTAATAATTTTAGAACTTATTTTTCCATACCTTTTTGGTATGGAAATTCCACATTCTATATGTGGACTCAGATTTTCAAATTCAGTCCTAGTCAAAAAGTAGGTTGAGTTAATGGAACAGCTTCCTTAGCTAAGCTGTGCATGCTGCCGCCAGGGTAGGGAAAACCTCAGGGGCTGAGGTTGGTTCCATCTTTAGTATTAAGGTGACACAGCGGTTAAGATTTGTGAGATAATTGAAGTCCCTTTGGAGAAGTGTGAATTCAGAGCAAATGCAGTATCTTGATCAAAGGTGCTACTGGAGGGGTTGAGAGCGGGGATTCAAACCCACTTCTTTGATTACAAGGTGACACATAATCACTACACCACCCGTGCTACCACAGGTGACTTTCCCTTGGAGCCATGAATAAATAAAAAAAATCTGTTCTCAGAGCTGGTGCATCTTTGAGGGAGGAGGGCCAATGGATTTAAGAACTTTTGCCCCACCCACGGTTTAAATGGAAACAGGCCATTGGCTTAATATCAGCTTTCTAGAGCAGCCGTTAACGCCCCGCCCACCTACCCATCAGACCAGTGGGATTTAAAGCCACAGTATATTTTTCCATCGTTTTAATTATTTTACCGTTTTATCCTTCGAATGAAAACACTGCCTTTTAACAGAATTACAGATTTAAAACAAACGTATGTATAACTATATAAAATGTACTTATATATTTAAAACAACACTTTTCTTATGAGGACTATATAGTTTACAATGGGTCAAATGAATATAAATGTATTTTTTTCTAGGGGGGAATCCAGGCTGCTTACAACAGCGCCCCGCTTGGTCAAAATGCCTATGATAGAGGTGTTAGTAGGGCGAAGACGTCTTTTCCTAAAAATAATTATTCATTCATTTATTGAAATAAAAAAACTGACATGTGGAATATCATACACTAGTCAGTTAATTTATAAAACATTTACCGTTAAAATTATCATAAGCCGATCAGCCTGCAGCCTACTAATTCAAGCTGCTTCGGTTGTTTTACAATTTCTTGTAAGATTCATAAACAGCTCGGTTACGAGTTAATACACATTCATCTGTATTGTTGTATTCTACTTTATTATTATTATGTTTTCACTCTTTCTCGATGGAGTGTGAAGCAGGCTCTTCCGTCTGAGTGGGCGGGGAAAGGGGCGTTAAGTCCGCCTCCATGTTTAAACTGAGCAGAGGTATTGGTTGGTTTTTTTGAAGGGGCAGAGACAGGGCGTGTCCTCGCGTTACTGTGATCTGTCCCAGTTCAGTGTGGAGACAGAAACAGCTGGAGTCTCACTGAAGAGCAGACGGTTTTCTTTCCCAGCTAAAGTTATACATGGACTACATTTGAGAAAGAAGCATTTTGTTCCTTTTAAGCTGTGTAACAAGCAGCTACATCAAATACCAGCGACGTAAAGCTTTTTCTTAAGGCTGTTTCACCGTAAAGACGATTAAAACATCCAGGTAAGCAACCTTTTACTGTATGTATTGCACGGTCCTAATGTTCTTCCACATTAATAATGAAAACAGTAACATGGAGGCAATATCAGCAATCCCTATTTTTTTTTACCATGTTTAAAGATTTAAATAATAATAATAATAATAATAATAATAATGTTGCCTAAACGACGAATCTGTTTTTCCGAAACAAACAGCTTCGTTTACACAAAGGTGAACGAGACACTGCAATATTCATGGCTTTACAGCAAATTTCACTCCGGAAACATGGGATATTGTACCGTAATGCACGCATTCAGGGTGTGTGTCTGGTGTCGTGGGAAATATTTTCCTGAAGATAAACAAAAATTGCCTTGAATTTATAAACACGTCCTTCCTCATCAGTTGCCCTCATATGTATCCGTATTACAATTATTGTAATATTTGCATTATTTGGATGCTACAGACGCTGTTTCTGGAAGCTGGATATTCTTAATATGGCGAAGAGATGCTTCAGATGTTCATATCGTCAAGAAATGCTTCTATATGTTTAAAAACAGTCATACTGCATCAGTCCGCAGGGGTTTTGGGTTAATTCAGTCTTCCATCCCACCTGTTTGTTAATGTCTCCGTGATCTGCAGGGTGTCACATAAAGATTATCTCGGGTGAGGGACACGCAGGACACACCTGAGTCTGCTGCCTATGGAGTGGCTCCGTAGCACCACCTGGGTTCGCAGGATACTACAGATGGACAGTGGTCATTTGCTTCCAACCACACCTCACATTTGCCCTGTACTTTGGAATTATAAATTTACCTGAAAATCTTATCTGAAGCACTCTTCACAAAGCATTTTATTCCAATTTGATTATTATTATTTTTAATTTTACACTTTATTCAGTTCATGCTTTAGTCAACAATGTTACAGAACCAACTTCACATTAATTTACCCTTTTATACAGCCTGGTTACATTTGCTGTGTCAGTTCAGGGAAAGTACATTGAAGAAATCTACAATAACTGGTATAAAAGTAGCTTTTCTGCGTATACAATGACGTGTAGGGTATTTTAACCTACACTCATTTGATCCATTTTATAGGTCCAGGTCCAGTTCCTTAATTGCCACCCCACCCTCCAGCTACCAGCTGTGACCAGCCTCTACAGACTGTGGAGTCTGGCTGGTTGGGTCTGCATTATAGAGACTAATGTGGTGTTAATATGTGTGGCCTGTCCCCCAAGCACGCTGATGTCGTCAATATCCCCTAAATATTTACACACTTAAATACCCTTCTGACAAGTAGCTGCTTAAAAGACTCTGTGGAACATCTCCATTGCCCGATGCTTGAATCTGTTGATCTGGGCTTGTCCTTTCCTGGTGAGATTTGTGATGTTGGGAGAACATTTATGACATAGACACCCCTTGTTATGAGGAATCGATGATGACTCAGCCAGAGACTAAACCCAGTTTCCTTCCCTCTGTTTATTTAGCCACTGGGCACTCATTTACTTTATAGTTACACTTATGTTTTTGGCAGACACTTCTTATAAACCAAAGGCCATCAAAAACAGAGAAAGAATTTTAGACACTGACATAGGTTAGTTAAAGCACACCTTGCTTGTCTTTTACCATCAAGTTTCTGGTTCATAACCCTAAAGCAGTTGTCTATAAAAGTGACATTCAAACAGCAAATACATAGATAATCATAGTAGATGGTGCTGAAATTATTTATGTAGCTGTCAGGATGTCAGAACAGAAATGACTTTGAAAGAGATGTGGCTGGCTCATTCCATTACATTGGAGCCAAAACTGAAAACTGACGGACTTTCTATGGTGAACCTCTTGCAGTCAAATGGAGGAGCATAGCAGTTTTGCTGGGATACAGGGAGTGACTGGGTCCATTTGGACTGATCAGTAACTCCCATCTCAGTAGGGAAATGAGAGAATTTATGTTCAAACCAATGACCACAGGACTCACAAGTAGAGGGGGCTTTAATCAAATGAGCATATTGGGCACTCTGAGGTGTTGTATTTTAAGCACTAAACATGTTCTTACCGTGTCTTATAATGAAATATGGTCACATATATGGTGTGACTACTTGTGAAACAGCATATAACAGTAAATTAGTTATGTTCATCTTTTAGAATTTCTCCATTCAAGCAAACTGCCCACTGGTGCAGTAGGGTCAATGGAGTTCTGCAGTATTATTAATGAAAACTCTTCCTGCTGCATTTATCAATGTCCACACACCATCACCACACACCACTCCCACGTGACATTTTCACATCTGCTGCAGTTTATTTATAACTGCAAGTCATAGCTGTAACTTTTTCACTTATAAAAAGTCCTCTTAGATAATCTGATAATCTCCCTTTCTCTGCCTCGCCCCATCTCTCCTTCTCATTAGCATTTTCTCTCTCCTTTCTCTCCCTCACTTTCTTTCTTCTTTTCTCTACTCTCTCTGGTTCCATATGTGGACAATTTCCAGTGGCACTACTGTAGGATCTGTCTTCCTGCAGTCCGTGGGTGGAGGCACGACCAACAAAACCACAGTCAAAACCCAGGAGCGGTCGATAGAGTTCTGCCTATCCAGTAGCCACAGTGATCCTTATTCCTAACAGGGATGCTGAGTAGAGATATACTAAGATCATGAAGTCTCTGAAAAATAAGTATCTGCCTGCTTTAAGCATTTGGTTTCTCCTGAAGGCTGACATAGGATACTTAAAAATTACAAATATTTTTGGAAATATGCATATAAATTATCTGGGGAATAATTTGAGCATTTCCACATGAACGAGAGATTAATTCAATCATTCCCTGGTTTATATTGTTAATCCATACCTGAAAATCACACTTAAACTGAGAAAATGTTTAAGCCCCCCCAAAAAAACCCCAAATTTCCTCAAATATGACTTACACGTTGTGACTAACTAACACATCATCATCACTCTCACTCATTGTTGTTTACCTGTAGAACAATGGGCATTTAGCAATGACAACTGGAAAGAAAGCCACAGCAGATCCCTCTCACTCACACTTAGTGTGTTATACAACATTTCTCCACTTATGGTTTGAACATTATGATAGGTTTTCAGAATGCAATTGGTGAAATGTATTGCTGAGAGCAGGCACAGATAAACTCTGTTGCAGACCAGACACTACAAGTAAGACTCAATCAACTGTTAATGTAGTAATAATTATTAATAATTTGGGAGGGAAGTATTAGACCAACCCCTTGGCCATGTCCAGTCATTAATCATGCCCATATGCATATAAGCACCCACTGTAGGATTGCTGTTTTCGTAAACCCACCATCAACCCACCTCCACATTTATCTTGTTCAAAAGAGATGTGAGCCCTCAAGTGGACTCCAAGCCTCAATGGACAGTACATCAACTATCCGTCTACATCCCCAGCCAGTGTAATACTTCCAACTCCTGATATAATAATAAATTTAAGATGAGGAGATTTTTAATTGCATTGTTCAGCTGGAAAACATTGGATCAAGCTTTTGGAGTATAAATGGCAGTTTTTTTGTACATGGTTAGGCAAAAATGTTATATGGGGAGATCAGAACTTAAACTGAATGTTTGAGGTTAGAGTTGGTGCCTTGTAGCTGGGAACTGTGTACAAATCTCACAAAAGTGCTCCAGTGAAAATTGCTCAGTTGTATTGATGTGGTAAATCAGTGTAAGGAACTTAGTGTATACACTGCACAGTGTAAGTCACCCTGGAGAAAAGAATCAGATAATTAATGGTTAATAATTTGACAACTAAATGCAAATTCAACATTTCTAAGTTAGTAGGATTCCTAATAAATGGGCATTAAAAATGATATGTAAATATGTTGCTGATGGTTTTCTCCAAAGCTACTTATATTTATTCACCCATTTATACTGCAAAGTAATTTTTAGTTTATCAGTTCAGAGTAAGTACCCTGATCAGAGGCACTACAGCAGGAGGTGTATTTTACTGTATAACTGTGTTTTTAGCTGGGGGTTTTGATCCAGCTAAAGGGCCATGTCAATAACCATAAACCACAAATCCATGGGCTCATTGGGTGACTTACTGCTTGTACTGGATAGTAAAAAAAAAACTGAAAATCCCACAGAACTTAGTGTGGCCATAGATGTGAGTGACTTTATTCTTGTCAAGAATTCACAATATTCTGTGGATTTGACCTGTAGGAAGTTCAGCGGAGGCTCTTTTTGTTTTCCCAACCCCAGCTGAAATAGCATTTGACTTTATTTCACCTTGTTAAAACTTTTCTTCTCATAAAACTGAAAAAAATATATATAATTGATAACTTGAGGAAGCAGGAAATGAACTTGTAGCCAGAAGGAGACAGGGTCAGGTCCTGGGAATGGAGCTGATGTTATGTCTGTGAGTGCATTGCTCAGAAATAACTGCTTCATTACAAATCCTCAGGCTAAACTTCATAATCAACTCAGGATACCGTTTCAGGATACCTACCATTATATGTAGTTTATAACCAAAAAAATAAGTAATTTTAATGACATTTTTCTCCAAAGTGACATTTGTACACTAAGCTACTTGCACTGATTTAGCAATTTATTTTCTTATCAATCCTGCATAAGTATCTCAAAAAACACCCAGACTGGAGGTGGTATTCAAACCTATGTCTTTTGATTCGAAGGTGTCTGCTGTTAACCACCACACCACCTGCTGTGCTGATTATTAAAAATAGTTTTCCCCAGTTTCCCCCAAACTTTATGCCCAGTGAGTGAGTTTGTTGTTGCAGTTCTTGTTTCTAACCCAAGCTTTTATTGGATAGTTACCTTCCTCAGGGCTCTGGGTTGTGAACCTGTCACCTTTAACATTTGTTACCCATGTATATTAAGTGTCACTTACCTTAATATATTTGATCTACTGAGCATTTAAATGGATCAGTTTAGGATAAATTACAGCTATCCCTCAGTACAAGTCTTTGACTTTGAGTTTTCATGTATATGAATGAAATTATTTAATACCCTTTATCAAGACGTGACTAAATATGAGAACATCCTAAGTAGGGGGATCCCTGTACTGTGCACAAAGGTAATGTTGCAATAGCTGAGCCTGGGATTTGAACCTGCAGCCTTCATCCAGTAAGTCCATGGGTTAATTGATACATAAGAACCTGAAACAACCACAATGCAGGCGTTAATCTCTCCCTCTTCCTTACTGACTGCAGACTGGTTGTGATCACTTGTTTGAACTGGATGTTAATGAATTGGGACAGAGGGACAGTAGTGCTTCCCTGCCTTAAACAGATGGCCCTGATGGGATGAAAGGTCACATGATCTCATTTGCATGAGACAGTGAGGACTCGTTCACAGCGGGAACAAGGTCACAAGCTTCTTGGTGATCAAAAACATGGACTTGGACTTTGCTCTATGAGGGGGTGTGCTACTTTTCAACCTTCACAGTTACATTTATTTATGTATCTAACACCTTTACCTCACAAAGCTACTTGTAGTGATTTACTCATTTATATAGTAGGGCAATTTTTACTCTATCATTTCAGGGTAGCTAGGTGTTCTCTGGTGTTTGATACAAAAGTGATGTGTTGAATTAAAAAAATGACATTTTGTGTTATTTGTGGACGTATATTTTGCTTTGGATAAATGATTTGTCTTTGTGAAATGTGTTGGTAAGGTACTAAATTTGAAGTATGGCGTACTTTGAATGTGGGATAGTAAGGGTGACGTGATTTTAAGTGATTTGTGAATTTTCTGTTTTGTTTCAATTGCTGGGGATATTGAATGTGTGTTGGTATAAGTGTTAGTGAGGTGTATTTGAAATTTTATGTGTATTATGAATTCTGGACAAGAGACAATAAGAGTGTTTGTCCTTTCGAAAGTTTTATGAGAGTTCTCTGAGAATCTTGAATTCTGCATAAGATTTTGGACTTTTTTTATTAAGTCAGTTGTCTTAAATATTTTATTTGTTGTTCTTAAGATGCCTATTTGGAGTTTTTAAAAATATTTTATTGGAATTTAATAAAGGATTGGAGTTGAAAAAAATCAGTTCAGTCTAATATGAAGGTATTTGTCTCGTGTTTATATGTTTGTTTGATGTATTAGATGTATATTAGTTAAGTGTTGTCAGGTAATGTGTTCTTTGTGTTTATAGGCAGAATACCCAGGTAAATGATGTGCAATGTGTGTTGCTTTGTGTTGGTGATGTTTTAGAAATTTTATGTGACTTATGGATCTATGAAAGTATGACATATTAATCATGATAAGAGTTTTGGAAGTCTCATGAGAATTGTCTGTGAATAGTGAATTTGATTTTATGAACAATGAGATCTTGAGGGCCTTTTTTCTACTAGATTAACTTTCTGATTTTAGTGTTTTAAATGTGCTATTTTGTTATTGCTGAGATATCTGTTTGGAGTGTTTTACTACTTTACTGATTTCTAATAGAGATGAGGGGATCAGTTCAGTATAAGCTCCTTGACCATGGGTACTGCACAAGAAGTAGGGATTCAAGCTCAGGACGTTGATCTGCAAGGAAACACCTCTAGCCACTGAGCCACCTGCTTCCTGTATGTAAGAGTTACTTCTTTATTTCTTCATTTCCAATACTGAGCTTAATAAAAGTGTAAATGGTTTGTTTACACACATATCTCTCTATTAACTGGGTCATAAAGCTGAATGGTGGCTGTTGTTGGAGGTGTATTGCCCTTTACCACAGTATTTACTCTGGATGACAAACACCTCTTGTGGAGTGGCAGAACTATCTTACACACTCTCCTCTTTGTACACATCAATCAGTACAAATTAAAGTAGGCCATGGAGACCCCCAGCTGTGTACATGTGTGTGCTTGTGTGAGTTCTAGGCATGATGTGAAAGCCAGCGCTCGTGGGTTTAGCTCCAGCAGACCCCTATTGTGGCCAAGACAAACAAACCAATAAGCAAAAAAAGTAATTTTCCGAAATATGGATTGCCTAGTAAATTGCCCAGGGGGTAGAAGCCCAGTTTTAAGATTGCATGTTAAAAAAGAGCCTTATCTTGAGTTGACATCTGCCTGTTATTGCTTCGCCACTTAAACATTTTACATATGGGCAATTTCTAAATTGTTTATTGTTAATTTATTCTTAATGTGTCCATAGTGTTCATGTTCCCTCTCTCACCCCTTTAATATTCAATAAGGGTGTCTCAAAAAGCATTGTGGTTTGTCACTCATTTGTGTGTCTGAAGTTCTTTGTCTGTTGGTACGCTTTTGTTTGCTCTGAATCATGGTACTTCAGAGAAAAGCGATTGGTAGATTAATAAATGCAAATGAGGTTGCTGCATCTCATCCTTCCAAGAAGGTTCCACTGGCAGATGTGGCTCAGCAAGGGGTTGTGGTGAGCGACTCAGTTTTAATAAATTTACACACACACACACACACACACACACACACACACACACACACACACACACACACAAACAGAGTAGGACTCACTATAAAAGAAGATGAAGATGAAGCAGCACTGTCACTAAGATAAAGCAAATTTCATTGTCCTTAATGATCACACAAGCCTTATGTGGGACATATTTAATATGCATGCTTTGTGCCTTGATTAATCCTCCTTAGAAATGAGGCCTGGAGGGAGTTCCCTCAGTGTCTTAGTGGGACTTCTGGTTACTGGATACTGACGGGTAACTATAAATCTGGTCAGGTGATCCCTTAACCATTTTCTGATGAAGTGTGCGTGTGAAAATTGTATGCATATATGTAAACATGAGCGACGAGTTTCATAATGCAGTGTGACAGCTGTAAAAGGGAAATAGTCAGATGTACCACAATATCCAACTAGTCATCAGGATGTTTCATACAGATCTGAGTACTGTTTCTCATCCAGTATTTACTTGTGTAAATTAGACTTTCATAATTGCTTATCTGAGTACTTCATTTATTATGTGGTGCTTTGCAAATTCTGTTTTTCAGTTTATTTTTAATAGCATTTTCTTCACATCCATTTTCTAACATTTCTAACTGTAGCACAGTGAAAGTGACCTGTGCTTACCTGTCAAGCTGATAGACAAAGAGCAGAAATAAATAGGAGTGTGGGACCACCTTAATTCAACTCACTTCCACTGGGTTTACAGCTCACGTCTGGGGTTTCTTTTTGCTGGTTGCCTAAGGTTTTTCTAGAACCCAACTTGTGAATAAATGAAAACCTGCTGGTACAATTTACTTTTTGAAATGAAAGTGATAAAAGTGACTTTGAAGCTATGAATAAAATGAATAAGAAACAGAGTTCCAGTCCCATTTGTGTTTGTAAATTAAATGATACAGCTGAGCAGTGCTTTGTTTTGAAAAATGCTGGTCTGGGGAATGAACCTCTGTCTCAAACTGTGTGCAAAATTTGACTGGAGAAACCTCTGGCCACTCAGGATATGGTCAAATGAGATGTTCCAAAGACACAGTGCAAAATGGAATTGCGTGACTCCTGACACCATCTCTGATTCTCTGGTTCTTTTGTGCTTTATTCTCTCTGCATTTTAAAAATGGGTTGATACCAGTTCTGCTTGTCATGTGGAGAGTGATGGGGAGAATTTGGTTGTCTATGGCAGTGGAAGGGTGGTGAGTTGGTTGACGTGAGTCAGGAGGAAGGGCTGCTGTAATGAATTATGAACACATGACTCCAATCTTGTGATGTGTGGGGACTGAGGACTGAGGATCTGGCTGTGTGTAGTAGGAGAAGGAAGTCTGCTTCTTCAGGATCCCTCCAGACATCAAACTTTGGAGACTTTCTTCTCCAGACCTGGTAAAGCTGCAGGTAAAGCCTGATGGGGGTTCATGTTGTCAAGGTCAGAAAAGGGCACAGGGAGAGGGGCAATGACAGGGTTGTGGTTCTGGCTCTTCATTTGTATTTTGTGCTTATTTTGAAGTTCTTAATTCCCAGTTGCAGCCTTAAAGCAGTCTTATCACCCTACGACTATCAGTCTGCTCTGAAGGTCAGTCTGGTGACACATGGATGTCTCAAGCTCAGATATTTCAGTTAGTTCATTACTTCAAGAGCAACTTTTCATCAACTCAAGTTATTTATCTGACACTTTTCTCTAAAGTGATTTGTTCCTCTGAAATGACCAGGCCCTTGAACCAAGACCCCAGGTAAACCATCACCTCCATGTTTTAACACTCTGAGAAGTGGCCACTGAGGTTTCCCCACGTGAACAACGAAAGAACCAGGAGCGAAAAGCTCCTTTAGTGACACAGAGACCGGAAACTTTACTGTTCCAGCATGTTCCAGCGACTCAGCAGTCTGTTCTTTGGGGGGCCAGAAGAGGTCTCTGCAGATCCTATGGAGCTGAAGCACCATGTGCTGGAAGCGGATGAAGAGGACTGGCTCCTGGTTAGCCTGCTTGGTGAGTCTGCAGAAGGTTCAACTTAAGTTTTTTCCCTAGTATAGTCCTTCTACTGAACCTTTCCAACATGGTCCTTCCAATAATTTTCAGCCAATATGTCCAGAGCCATAGTAGTTTTCTGTCTCTACTTGCAGATGGTAGTGGTATTGCACAAGTCAACCCATCAGAAGTCCTCCTTGCTGAAAGCCCTGAGGAGTCTGTGTCCGTGTCCTCCCAACCAACTTTGGAGGACAGCATACACCGAAGTTTGAGGTGAGCACAGTGGTCCTATTCTGCAGGGAGCCCATCAGGGGAGACGCACTATTGTTGTCATTAGTTTTTTCATTTAATTTAAATTTTAATGTTTTTTGTTTTTCTTGGCAAGCACATTGATGTGGTGCTGTGGTTTGCATTGTTGACTTAAATTATTAGAACAAATTTTAAATGTTTTTGTACATTTCTATGTGCTATGTGATTGCAGGATGCTAGAAACTGTGCCCTCTGGAGGCCGACGTAGTGTGTCTGTCCGGGCAACTCGAGTGGTGACTTGCCAGATGAAGCCTCTGACCAAGGTGACCCAGGTGGGCCAGGTGCAGCAGGCCCAGACATGGATTGAAAGGGGTAGCCTGGGCCGTAGCCGCCTCCGGCGTCAGAACTGCGTTCTAGAGAGAGTGGCTCGCCATGGGACTCAGGTCCGAGGCAGTTTTCTACAGCAGCCTTGCCGACGCAGCCTCTGCCACTAAGGTGCCAGCAGGGGGCACTGTTATCTGAGGACCTCTACACCCAACGCCAACTGATTGCTTCCTTGAATCAGTCGCCCATGGGAGCTCCATAGCACTGTCCTCCTCAATCCTGTTGCTTTAGCTAGCTTTAATTAAATCTAATTTAATTAATTTTAATCCAAATTAAAAGTACATATAACACAACACCATGGTTTTCACACCTCTTGGTTTTTACACGTCTCATACCTTGTCCACACACGAGTGAAGTTAGCTCCTCAAAGCTCTGTTTATTTCAAAGCCCAGTGTTATTAATGGTTGTTTTTCACAGAGATAGATGTCATGGTCAAACTATCACCCCTGTGTGAAGAAGAAGTTTCCAGGACTTGTCCAGTTGTTTCCCCAATATTTACTCTCTTGAATAGTTACAGACGTGGGTAGGGGCCCATACATCATGTCCAGGTGGCATTTCGCCTGTTACAGAAAAGTGGTGAGGGTCACCTCTCTGTGCCTTTCATTTCAGGTCTTATGTGCTTAGACAGACTTAGAGAGAATTTGTTTCAGGAGTCAAATGTCCATAAAAAAAGGAAGGACACAGCCCATATACACTATAATAGGGGAGAGGAAATGAGAACTTGACTGAAGCAGAGTGATACAAAGAGTGTAGTTCAGTTAGCAGCTTGCAGCCTCTCCTGTAATATACTGCAATAATGCAGGGCACTAAATGTCACCTTCTGCAGAGGTTAGTACATCAGGGAACAGCTTTGTCTGATTCCATAGTCAGCCAACAGGGGATGTTTATCATACAGTTCATAAATTTGCAGGTGGAATGACAAACAATAACGCAACATTTCAAGGGCTGATCTGCAAAGACCAGGACTGCTGCATCATCAGAGGATAGTATTTTCAGTGTTTTTCTGTCTTCCAATGACACTTGACACCTAGACAGCACTTATAAAAGCCTGTTCTGTGAACAGCGGGTCTGACTGTGTGGACTTCCTACACAAATCAGATGCCCTCAGCTTGGCTGACTGCATAGCCTCATTTTAACACATGTAAAATAGAAATGATAAGATGAGAAAGGGGGCAACGAAGAGGGGGCATGACCATTTTTTCCATTTGCCTTGATCATTGCATTATTTTCCCATCATGTTGTTGCATCTTTAGGCACAAACACATACTTTTCTAGTTGAAACAAGTGCTTATTCTGGGTGTGTGGTTATGAGTGTGATCAGAAATAAAGTTGTCACAGTACTCTGGAAACAGGGACAGAATGCAGTGTTTTGGCCTTAAATTGTGTCAGAAACACTGGAGCAGTTCTACAGCAGAATCTGTCTTATTGCATCATGGGATTGTGTGTGGGGGACCCTCCATGGGGTTGGTTCAGTGGTCATTTGAACCAACTGTTTTTTCAGATGACTTGCTTGTTCCTGTTCATTGTCTCCTTAACAACACACAATTCACCTCCATCATTGTAAACAACAAAAAACTATTAAAAGTTGTAGAAAATAACTGGTGCTAAAGCATAATCAACAGAGCTTCTGTTTGTAAATTATGTGGATATAAAGTTTTACATACTGTAATACATACTTAGTGTGTCAGTTTAGCCATTTGCAGAGTCTGATTATTTTTTTGATTTTTGTTTCTAAATAAGTTTTACCTGTGTGTGAGCAGGAACCCTTTGCCTGTGTGTAACATGTACAGTTGGAAATAAATCTTAAAAACAGTTGCTGAGAACACGAGCCTTTTTCTCTGCTTTGCTCTTTAGACTGAGTTTAATGTTTATTTTTAACCATTATTTTTTCTGATATGTCTTCAAAATAGCTTACAATGAGGTTCGTACACTGAAAATTTTCAATTTCAATTGATTTACCCATTTCTGGAGCTGGTTAACGTTTACTGTGTTAATTCAGGGTACATTCCTTGATCAAGGAAACAACAGCAGGAGGTGAGATTTAACGCAGGTCGTTTGAGTCTAAAATAGCACGAATAGTCACAGCCCCGCTTGTTGCCCCATTACATCTTAAGTAAAAAACAGAAGTAGTTTCTGTGACTGTGAAATATGCAAAATGGTTAGCAACACAATAAGCACAAGGTACAGAAACAGTTTTACTTCGTGAGTCAGTTTTCTTTTGGGATCAAAACAATAGAGGTTTGTGAGTAGAAGTTAATTTTGTATTAACCTGACATTTCCCTTTTTATTCAATCTGAAGCTGAGCTGCTAAACTGGTGGATTAAGGTAAATTATTCACAGACATGCCATTTCTTGGCTGTGTAGTGTGACACCGCTGACCATAACTTGTTTAATAGCTGGATGCTGATTTTTTTTTCATAGTCATGGAGGAATTTTTCTGCAACAATTAACAACTTACAGAAATCTGAAGTTATGCAGTTACCAGTTTTTAACTGGTACGATTTTTGCCAGGTGGTCAATGAACAGTTCTGGGATACATGGCCACCTGGTGATATTGACTAACCTCTTAAAAAGCACCCTCTGGTGTCAGGGAAGAGATACCTCTTCATGTCATTGTGCCAGTGATGTCCTTCTGTAGAGATGAGGTTTATCAGCTATACGGCAGCTAAACAGGCAGAAATTGATGTATGTTGTGTTGTTCTTGTTCAACAGTCAATTACATGAAGCTGGAAATTTCACACATTAACCTCTGACTCTACACTGAATATAAAAGTTTCAGATTAGACGCAATCAGTCTACAGGATATGGATATGACTATGTTTAAGCTACAAATGCTTATATAGCCTAGGGACTTTTTATGTTTGATGGTAATCATATTTTTTAATCCCGAAAATTTTCAAACCAGTGTATTTGTCTCCATTTTTTCATATCCAGCTGTGTATTTTAACACTGTGATATCTGAAACAGATGCATAATCAGGCTACTGCAGTCTTATTAGCAAGGTTGTGCACACTGGTCATGCCCAGTTCAAGTTCTTTTACAGACTGTGCACAATTAAGGTTCTTATACTAGGATCAACCAAAAAAGACAGCAGGAAGAGGAACGCAGTGACAAGGGCTCAGGGTCTTCCTCAGGTGCTGTGCGGCTTCTTCTATTGTGACCATCTGGGCCACAGCAGTCACGTTCAGGCCATGTGGAAACAACTGAACAGGAAAAGTGAAAACTTTAATAAATGTGTCTCTGGCTTTAATACACAGGATACAAAATGAGGGTGGCTAATTTGAATTTAAGAAGTTATTTAGCTGCTAAGACACAAAGCAGTTGCCCCAAAACTGATGCTGAAGTGAGGGGGAAAATAACTTGTCAGGTATGGGGTAAACAAAAATTATTACCATTGTTACTCTACATCTACAAATATGTTGAAGTAAGATGTTGAAATAAATTAAATTTAATCGACATTTTAGATCTACAGTTTGATTTTTAATTGCGGCATTTCACTGTCGTACCTGCACGTTATTGGTCCATCTTCCGTTCATACAAAATCGGTCTTACTGCGTGTTTGGTCAACCAACAGCCAATCAAGTTGTGCCGTATTGAAACGTCCGCCTTTGACCGCACAAAAATAGAACCGCATTTTGCGCAAAATACGGAAGATGGCTACTTGGAGTAGCACATACGGATTTTGATTGATTGCAAAAGATACTTACGGCTATTGTTTTTTTCCTTCTAAAGCGAATCATGGGAACAAACGCGAACACTGGAGAAATATTAAATACATTGTGAGAAAAAAGGCCCCTTTACCCCCTCTGCCTTGGTTTGTTTCATTACTGGACAAGAGGCTTTTCGTTCAGATGGACTGAGGGATCTGATTAAGAAAGGTTGGTCTGTAATCATTTCTTTGCTATTTAGCAGAGAAAATAAACAAATGGATAACTAAGCGATGTGATGGACTGGTCTTTGGTTCAGTAGTCGCGTTTTAGCGAATATTAGAGCCGTTAGCATTTGTTTGCTAGCTAGCGACTATGGTAGGCGCCTTCACCAGCTAGAGGACGGCTAAACGATTAGCTAGTCGGTTAGCTCGTTAATGGGCTGGCCAAAGATGGTTAACCTCGTTAGCTGTCTCAAATATACCTAAATGAATGAGTCTCCAAGGTTAAAAAAACCTTTTTTGCCAGGTGTTGCCGTGTTCTAGCCTGGCCCGCGAATTGCGGTTCGTTCCTCGTTGCGCAGTTACACGTCGCGCTGTCAGTACGTTACAAATACAAGTAGCTTCATTTTAATACACCTGTGCAACTACATCATACCTGAACATTCTGGGCAGAGCACCTGCAAAAGAACCTGAATGTACTGTTTAACATACATATGGTACAGTGTATAAAAACTTAAATGCAATTGTAACACACCAATGGATACTATGCGTATGCACTCACTGTAACACCTCTGAATGCACTGTGTAATAAACCTGTACAGGCAGCACGTGTGTATGGTATTGCACACCTGTAAATATATCTCATATATACATACTGTAAAGCAAATCACAAAAAAAGTATTTCTTGTAAAATGCAGCTGTACATATAATACTGTATTCCACCACCGAAAGTAACTCACTTGCACATACCATACAACACATCATAACACATAACAGCAGCCCTGTAGGCAGAGTACTGTTTAAATATACATATATCACTTGCATATATATTTCACCTGTACATACTGAATTGTGGACCTGTAGATAACCTGCAAACCTGAACACTGTTTCAAGCACTTTTATGTACAATTCAATACACACATATCATTATTAATCTGTGGTCCAGTGAACATGTGTGATACTGAGCACTTGCAGATTTATCACGGATCAAGAAAAGGTCTCAGTTACTTCCATTGAACTTGCAGCTGGACAAATATGCGTTTTTTTCCCTTAACCCAGCATTGTATGTCCCCTAGGCATCTGCCACATAAAGGCTGTAAAACTTGGATCCCACTTAATCAGGTTCTGATGGGGATTTCCTGTACTAATTGGTAAGGGTAATAGCACTTAGAACAGTTTATCTCAAGGTGCTTCTTCCAGATGACTGAGATTAGCTCAGGTTGAGGAAGAGGAACACTGGAGGAAAATCGCAGTTATAATAGCAACGCTGTAGCAGTTGGGGGCAGCCCATAGTGTACTGTATGGGCTCAGTTTTACATCACTTTGGGTAGGAGGTGCAAATTGTGGTTCACATTATTTGTCTTATTGTCACCATATATGCAATGGTCTGTGTTGTAAATGGGTGCTGTGGGATTATCACATGTATATAATTCATAAATTGTTGTAATTTGACCACTGTATCATACCCTACAGCTAACGGGGATTCTACAGCACCCGTTAAAGAGGGGAGGTGTAGCTGTGTTCCATGAAACTTGCAGGATTCAAATTACTGTTTCAAGTTTAACATTTCTGAACTGGAAAAAGTGAGAAAATCTAACGAAAAAACCTAGAAATGTAGATATAAATTCCAAAAATGGTGTTGTTTAAATCACTTTGTTGCCAGTGGCCACTTATCATACTGATTGCTCTATCACTGATGCTGAGCTCTTCTAGCCTTAGGACAAACGTGTGTGACCTTGGTGCCACGCTGAGGAAATGGCCCAGCATTCTCCAATGTGGATGACCGGATCTGCAGGAGACCCAGACTCTGAGACAGATTCTGGAATGGAAGATGATGGTGACACACGACTACCGGGGCCTTGGAACAAGGAGGAAGACTCCACCATCTACATTGCTTTCCAAGGGAACATGGAGGATGAGGACTTTCAAGAAAAGCTGGACAATATCCTGAACAATGTGCCTGGGATGCTACAGCTCGGTGAGGACAGTTGGACCTCTGTGTTCTCTGGCTGCTGTTCCTTTTTTTAGATCATTACATTTTCTGTGACCATTACACTAATACATTAATGTTAAAATTGTTTTAATCATTTTGCTGTCAGGTCACCTGAAACAAATAATGTGCAGTCTTACCGTGTTATCTTGTCCCCCTTACCTCGCCTACCTGCTGTGGCAGAATGGATTTCTCACTATACTGTTTTGTCTGAAAAGCGGTCAACCTTGCCTCTCGCTTTTGCTGATAGAAGGTGTTATCACCTGTGCAATTCTACCCCATCATTGCACCACTCACAGCAAATGGTGGCCTCTGATGTCAAGCCATTGATCTGATGTAGGCTAATGTCTTATGGTATGTCCACCTCCCATGCACTGCTGATTGAGTCTCGTTCAGCCACTGTCAGTTGTTTGTAAGATTAACTGCAGTTTTACGTATATGTTGGTTCTTACCATTTTATAGTAAAATGACAAACAAAAGGAATTTTTTTCTGAGTGCGAAACAGAAAAAAGATGTATATCTGTACAGACCAGTAACCTTCAAAAACACTGCTGGAAATTGCACAGTTGTTTAGTGAGCACTTGAGCTACGCTGTTAGCTTCACTGTATATACATTTTCATAAGTTGTGGATTATCTGGTTTGCACTATACTGACATACTCTGGTTAAGTTGCCAGCCTTGCCTCCAGCCAAAAATCTATGTTAAAAGGATGTATGCGACTTAAGTGTAATACCTTCTTTGAACTGTTTACCAGTAAACTTTGTTTTGTGTTCATATGAAAGTAAAGCAGATTGTGTCTGTATCCAGGGTCAGAGAAGATGCAGCCCTGTCGAGTGGAGCCTTGGAACAGCGTGCGCATCACCTTCAACATCCCACGTGATGCTGCTGACCGCTTGCGCCTTTTGGCACAGAACAATCATCAGCAGCTGCGGGATCTAGGGATTCTGTCTGTACAGATAGAGGGTATGGTTTGTGGGTGTGTCAGGGGAAGAGGAAGGGTCTTGAGGAAGGGTCTGGATACTGCATGAACCAGGTCAGCCTGGGGATTGGTCAGGCTTGGTGAGGGGAAATGCTGATTTTGGTAATGGACTTTGAGATATGAAGATTTCATTTACACAGGAGCTTACCGTGGATGGGTGGGGCTCCTGGAGGGGGGAGCAGGTCTCTCATCATCCACCCTTCAGGGATGTTTCCTGGGGATAGAAGAAGCTAGAGCTGGGGAATAGCACAAGTTGAAATCTGTTTTTATTCCCAAAAACTGTTATTAATAATCTCTAAACACACAAGAGCATGGAATAATCTGATATATTAGGGTTTAGTGAGGTTCACTTTAAGATTTTTGAGTGGTGGTTGGCAGATTTTGTGATCCTCTTCATCTAGGGGAAGGTGCAATCAACATAGCTGCAAACAGAGGTCAAGAGGTGAGACCAAATGGCCCAATTGGAGCTAGTAATCAGATGAGAATGGAGGTTGGCTTTCCCATGCAGCCAAGCACAGGTAGGTAATAGTTATATTCAGACTATATCCCACTTTTGTTGCATTAATAGGTGTATTAATTTAAGTTCTCATGGGGCATTGTTTTAATGTTTTCAATCGGAAGAGGTGCCAAACTGTAATTCATAGTTTGTTGAGATAGATTAAAAAATGTGAAACTGAATATCTGGTGGAACAATAAATGTTAAACTATCACACTTGCATGGCGGTGATGAATTTGACTCCTTATGCCATTGATGGAACACTGGTTTATCTCTCTGTGGCAGGAGGCCTGCGGATGAACAACCCCCCTATGGTGATGGGGCCTTCGGGCCCAGGCTTGCCTCCACAGGGCATGGGTCCTGGGGTCAGTGGACAGAGGCAGACCAGGCCCCTGCGGGCCCCTTCTCACACAGGTATGTTTGGGTTCCTGTTCTCCTCTTGTACTTTGGTAGTGTCAAATGGTATCAGCTGAGCTTGGGAGAAGGAAACACACTTGTACATGGGAAAAATATGCAAACTTCAGACTGGAGGATTTGAACCTACTCAAATACAGCCCAGGTGCTGCCTATCAGTGAACAATACAAATGTCTTTTTGTTCATACACATTTACAGTAAAAATCTTGTATAAAATTACAATACTGTAAAAAAAAATACTAATTTCATTTTTATTAACTTAAAATGCTATTAAAACTCATAAAATGACAGAAAAATACATAAGTTCCACAAATTTCTATTTAATACCAGTTGCTGGCTGATTTATTTAGTTTCACTTTGTATCAACTGGTGGTTTTACCAGGGTAGTTTAGGATGTTACAGGCTTGGATCCATCATAGCCATTTTTGTGGCTTAATCTCCAGATTCAATGGACCCAATGATGTCAGGACTACAGCAGCAGCAGCAGCAGCAGCAGTCCCATGGTCCGGTGCCTATGCCCCCACAGGGCCACCCCATTCAGAGTGGCAGGCAGCTCACACCTGCTGCCATGCAGCAGCTCCAGCAGCAACAGCACCACCATCAAGCTCAGATGACAAGCAGTCGTGCTCCCTTCCATCCCCCAGGGCAGGCAACTGTCTCAACGGGATGGAATCAAATTCCATCTGGGGTCATTCACAGTCAGTCCTCGCAGAGCTCTCCTTGGCGGAAGGCCTCGCCACAGGCAGTGATGGGAACTGCGACACGCCCCTCTTTGGCCACTGTCCAGGTCCCCAGTCACCCGCCGCCGCCGTACCCCTATGGGAGTCAGCAGGCTAGTCAGGCCTTTGGCACCTCTGTGGGGCAACAGCAGCAGCAGCCAGGGCAGTTTGCAGCCCCTCAGCCCAAGGGCCTCCCAGGAGCTGCCCCAGGAGTGGCTGGACCACGGGGACCTGCCCCTTCACCGCTTCCGCCACCGCCAGCCTCTGTTCAGCAGGGCCATGTGGCTGGCAGGTCCCCGGGTTCGTCCACGTCCCCCTTCCAACACAGCTCTCCTGGGACGCCACCCACATCGGGCCAGGCACAGACACAGCTAGGAGGCTTCCCTCAGGCTGTGGGCTCTCCTGGTAGGGCTGCACTGGGGCAGCAGGGCAAAATGCAACCAGGCTTCATGGTGATGGCCCAGCAGGGGTCCCAGGCACCACAGGCCAACCAGGCTGCAATGGGAGGTATGAGGCATTCCGTGCACATGGATTTTGAGTTGTTCTCCCTCTTTGAACGGGACACTCTAGCTTGCACTTGCATCTGTTTTGAATTTATACCTGTATATCCATTTACAGCTGAATATTTACTGATGTGCTTGAGGCTCATTGTCACTTTTGCCCCCTGGCGGAATATGAATTTATTTTTGTTTAGTTTTGTCTGCATGCCTGTTAACAAACGTCTTACCAGCCACTGCCTTAGAATGATAAGAAACTGTTTGGCTGTTGTTGCAGGCATGCCCAAGCGCTTGCCAGCAGGCTTCCCAAATATGCAGGGTACTCCGAACTTCATGCAGGGCCAGGCTGCAGGCAGCACAGTGGGCACATCTGTGCCCAACTCCAGCCCTCAGGTGCTGAGTGGTCATGGCATGTCGCATGCAGGTATATACTATATTTGTTTGTGTGTGAGACTGCAGGCTATACCACTTAACATTCAACAGCTACTTATGTAGTCTAGGAGAAATGACATAGTGGTCAAATGCAGCGATTTGCGGTCATTATTTTTCCTTAACTTACAAGTTACCTTTGTCTATGATAGCTTGTATGGTCGGAATTGGTATAGTTCACAACTGTTGGTAATAGTACAGCCATTCCTTGCTTCATTTGTTGCCCAAAAATAGGGTGCTGAAAAAGCACTAAAGGAAAATGCATTTACCATTGAGCTTTATGGGAAAAATTGCATTGTGTTCCTGGCCACCCCACCTGTGCTGGTTTAACCACCTAAAACATCAATGAAATACCTAAAAGACACTTCTCAGATTTCTTGACAGCAATTGACAGCAATTATTTGATGATTTTCTCTACCCATGACCCTGTAAATAATTAGGCTAGCATCACAAATCCCACTGTAACATTAAGAGAACAAAAGCTGAAGAGAAGAGGTGCTGAAAGGCAGGCAGGAAAATGTAGAACACAGGTTTCATGGTGAGTGGTAAAGAAGGACAAGTATGGGGATCATGAAGATGTAAGGATCTGCAGGTAGGCATGAAAGGCATAAGAGTCTGAAATAGGATGCTAGCAAGGCTAGGAGAGAAATCAGAGTAGTATAGTGCAGCTGTGAGGAACGTTATAAAAAACAACCCAAGCAGTGGCATTCATGATGCAGGAAGCCCTGATAAAAAGTTATTGTGTTGTAGAAAAAAGAGGGGCCTTAAAAACTTTGATTTGCATAATTTGTGAAGAAAAGACAGGATTTGCAGATGTTTAGAATGAGCAGCAGTAGAGCAGGTTTGTCAGGTGATGATCCAGTGTCATGAAGAGGTTCCTTACACCAGGTAAGGGTGAGAGGATGATGTTTTCAGAAGTTTTTAAAGCAAGTGCTATGGAGAAAGGAAATATGTCGGACAACAGTTCAGTTTAAGGTGACGGTCTGTCAACTATCAGGAGATAGCAGAAAGATAACTGCATATCTGGTCTGAAATGAAATGAAGACCAGGGTATCATGAAATGATGAGTGTTCTTAATGAACAAATCTAAATGAGAGTTTAGGAGGTCCCAGCACTGATCCTTGAGGCACACCTGTGAAGAGTAGACAGTTATGCCATGAGGACTGGTCAGAAAGATAAGATTTCAGTCAGCTCAGCACAGGGCCTCTTGCTGGAGTGAAAACAGAAGACCATGTTAAACTCTATCAAATGCTGGTAAGAAGTCAGGATTTTCCTTGTAACATTTTAAAATTATGTTCATTTTTATGTTGCTTTTTTAACCATAATGTCTGTGGGTAAGTATGATGTCTTTGTTGTTTTTTTGCCTGTTGTTTCAGGAGTGCAGATGGCCACCCCTTCTATGACACACATGCAGCCAGGCCCACAGAACCAGACTGGTCCACTTCAGGGCAACACAATGGGTCTCCAGCCTCCAGGTGCAGGTGGGATGGGGCAGTCCCCGATGGCCTCCCAGGCCCAGGGAATGGGTGTGCAGCACCAGCCAGCATCCTCCTCACCTTCCACCACATCCTCTCCGGGTCAGATGGCACCTGGCCAGGTTGGAGCCCAGGCAGTGCTCTCCAGGCCCCAGCTTGGGGGACCGGCACAGATGGTGCTGGGAGGCCAGACCCCAGGCATGGCTGTGCAGAGGGGCATGACACCTCCCAGACATGGGGTACCACAGCAGGGCCAAGTAGTCGGCAGCCAAACACATCAGGTAATCTTACAGCAGCAGCAGCAGAATGTCTTGATGGAGCAGATAGCATCAAGTCAGATGCAAGGAAGCAAGCAAGGCTTTGGCCCAAAAGCTCAGTCTGGGGTTATACAAGGGCAGATGATTCGAGGTCCGTCGCCCAACGTGCAGCCCAATCCAGCCCAGTTTCAGGGACAGATGGTCCAGCAGCAACAACAGCCTCAGCAGATCCCTTCAAATGGCAGTCCTGCACAGACCTTATCCTTACATGGCCCCCAGATGCGATTTCCTGGAGGCCACCATTTGCTTCAGCAGCAACAGCTTCAGCAGCAGCAGCAGCAGCAACAAGCCCAGATTCAGCAGCAGCAACAGCAGCAGCAGCAGCAGCCATCCCAAGTTCAGCTTCAGCAGCAGCAGGCAGGGCAGCTTCAGCAGCCACATCCAGGCCAAGTTCAGCTTCAGCAGCAGCCAGGGCAGCTTCAGCAGTTTCAGCAGCAAAAACAGCAGCAGCAGCAGCAGATGGTACAACAGCAGTCACAGTCGCAACTCGGGAACACCTCTGGGGGTGCAGGAGAGATGGCTTTGCAGCAGATGCTCCCTGAAATGCAGGCCCAGCAGCCACCGCAGCCATTGCAGCAGCAGGGCATGGCAGTGGGTGGTAGTCACTTTCCTCCGGGTCACGGGCTGCCCTTCAACCCCCAGTTCACCGGGCCAATGAGCATGGGTGGCCCGTGCGCGCAGGCGGGTGGATTCCCAGGGAACAAGGATGTCACCCTTACCAGCCCCCTGCTGGTCAACTTGCTGCAGAGTGACATCTCAGCCAGCCAGTTCGGAACGGGTGGGAAGCAGACTGCCGCTGGTCCATCAAAACCCAAGAAAAAGAAACCTCCACGCAAAAAGAAGGGCGCCAACAACGGAGGGCTTCCAGGACAGCCAACCGATGAGACCCTCAGGTAAGAATATGTCCTATCCCACTGTAAGGTCCACTTAGCTGGTTTTTGGTATATCACAATCAGATGGGTTTTCTGTCAAATATTCCTGATCACATTTTTTGTGGAACTACACTAGAATTAACACTCAGAATGTGCTAGAAAATGGAACGCTAACCAAAACTGTGCATGATGGGTTTGTTACAACATTATGTCCTATTAAATAGATGAAAATACAAATAAAGTAGAACATTAATGAAAGTTTCTTAAAAATCTTTTCTTCAGAATGACATATAGTTGTTTCTTATTAATCTTCCTAATTTTACACTTTAAACAACATCTCATCATGACCCATGTGACAGCTGCAGAAAAAAAAGTTCATTGTGACACATAAAAATTTGAGACTAGAAGAAAAATCTGTTATGCACATCTAAAATGGGTAAAAGAAAGGGGAGATGCATGTGAGAGCATGTGCGTGCAAGCCAAGAAGGAGCTATGTAATGGTGGGTACGCTATATGCGTGTGTGTTATGAAATTATAGAAAAGCACTATAATGAAGCAGTACTAAACAGGACATATTTAAGCAAGGTATTACTGTACCTGAAAAGTGACAAAAGGGGCCATATTTTTTGTGTATGCACGATGACATTGGAATCATTTCACTATTGGCCAATAATTGTTTAAATCAGTTTTACCAGCACTGGGCCAATGTTTAGGTATGACCGATAATTAAAACTGATTACACAATTGTTGTATGGATGCAGCATATATAAACATACAGCCCAAAAATATCTGTGGTGAGAGTTTTTTGAACTGAGGGAGACATAAAATATGCCACTTGTAATATTTGCAAATTGAACTTAATGTTAACAGCAAGGGATTGTTCAGTGTGGCTTCTAATATGGTCAAGGGAAAGAAACAGAATTCATCTGCTCAGGCAGCGATGTGCTTGTTTAAAAAAAGGATCCCAATTGCTAAAAACAGAATGATGTACTTTGATGAAAAAATATCTGCTATTAGGTAGCGTTTTTTAAAATCATTGTATTATTTTAACTGTTTTTTTCATTACGTAAGTGTTTAAACTTTTTTAATCAGAAAGAAAGAAAAAATGTTATGTAGCATTTAAAGCTAAAGCTAGCAAAACCATTCCCTATTTAAGGATTATGTAGTAAACCAAATACGGTTCAGTGGATGCTGTTTATTTAGAAGATTGTACATGCTCTGCAAAAGTGAAATGGCATGCACATGAGTGATATTTATTTGAAATTTTAATCCAGTCATTTCTAGTCACATTTTTCTCCGTATTTTATAAATCTGTGTTGGTATCAGCATTGGCTGATAGGTACATAGAAATTGTTGGATATTGGGATTGGCACAGAATTCTCATATAATGTATTGCTATTATTTTTTAACTTTTTATTATAGTTACTTTAGATTGTTGACTGGTAAACTGTACAACAACTGTGTATCATATTGTCTCTTATGTGATTTATGGAGGGCCAGGGTTCAGTGTGTGCTCTGTCTGCAGTGGCCTGGCTGACATGCGGCCCCATGGAATAGATGACCTTGAGGGGCAAGGGCCCGGTGGTGACCTGGGAGTTAGTGTGGACCCTGCTGGCCCTAAACACACAGAATTTGGGAACAGGCCTCAAGGTGGGGTAAACATATAGTAGCAGCTCTTTACATCTGAACCAAAATTTATAGAGTGATGATGTAACAAGTCTATAAGTAACCATTTTTCTTTACCTAATATGGTTTGCTTTTTTACTTTCAGGGTTTCCTGCACAGCCAGGAGACCAAAGGGCTTTATCCCAACTTCCAGTTCAGTTCATGCCACAACAGCAACAGCTGCAGCAGCAACAACTACAGCAGCAGCAACTACAGCAGCAGCAAATGCTACCACAGCAGCAACAACATGTGCAGCAGCAACTGCAGCAACACCAACAACATCTGCAACAGCAGCAACAACAGCAGCAGCAGCAGCAACAAATGCAGCAGCAGATACAACAACAACAACAAATGCAGCAGCAACAGCAGCAGCAACAAATGCAACAGCAACAACAGCAGCAGCAGCAAATGCAACAGCAGCAACAACAGATGCAAAGGCAGGCCCTCCCACCTGGCCAGGCAGGGATGATGCCCCAGGCTCAGCCGCAGCAACAACCACAGCCCCAGCTCCAGCTCCACCACCAGCAGCAGCAACAACTCCAACAACAGCAACTACAGCAGCAGCAGCTGCAACAGCTGCAGCAACAGCAGCAAATGCAGCAGCATCAGCTCCATCCACAGCAGCAACAGCAGCAGCCACACCACCACCAAATGCAGCAGCCGCAACAGCCACATCAGCTGCAACAGCATCAGCAACAGCAGCCTCATGGGCTGCAACCCCAACAGCAGCCTCATCAGCTACAGCAGCAACAGCTGCATCATCAGCAGCAGCTGCAGCAGCAGCATCAGCTGCAACATCAGCAGCAACAACCAGCCCCACAGCTACAACAGCAACAACCCCAACAGCAGCAACAGCAGATGATGATGATGCTTATGATGCAGCAGGAGGCCAAGATGAGGATGGCCCATCCACCCAGGGCTCCACTGAATCCAGTAGATGGCCAGCGAACACCTGTCTCCCAGCAGGAGAGTGTGCCCCCTATGATCCACCTACAGGGACATACCAGTGTTCCTCCTTCCCCAGACAAACCGAGGGGTGTCTCACTCCCAATGAACCCCCAGCTGGCAGGGACAGCCAGGAGGATGCCTGTGCCAGTGTCTATTGCTGAGGCTGGGCAAGGCTGTCAACCGACTACCTCTGAGGATGCCACTGGAATACCTGTTGCTCAAGACCGGACAGCCCACGAAGCAGGTCAGCAGGTTGTCGGTGCAGGAACACAGGCGGTTGTTGGGCAAGGTCAAAACACCCATCTGCTCAAGTCAGGCCCATCGCCAGTCCCGCAGCATCAGGGCCCCGGCCCTCAGCAGCCGCCACAGCAGCCACAGCAGACAATGTCAGCTCCCATGTCAGGATCGCACAGCCTCCATTTCCCCAGTGCTCCTACCGGCACCACACAGAGCTCTAGGCCTAAGACTCCAAACCGAGCCAGTCCCAGGCCGTACCACCATTCTCTTACTCCAACCAACCGCCCACCCAGTACTGAGCCGTCAGAGATCAACCTGTCACCCGAGAGGCTGAATGCCTCCATTGCTGGCCTCTTTCCTCCCAAAATAAACATCCTTCTGCCACCAACGCAACCTAATTTGACACGTGGATTTGACCAACAGGGTCTCAACCCCACCACCCTGAAAGCCATTGGGCAGGCTCCACCCATGCTGAGCTCCCCAGCTCCAGGCAATAATGGCAGCAGCCAGCAGTCCTTCCTAACAGGAGGTGCAGCAGTAGCCACTGCCAGCAAGGCAGAAAAGCCTCAAACAGGAGGTCCTGCCAAAAGAGCCAGTCCGAGCAGTGGTCGCCGACCAAGTCCGGCTTCAAGCCGTAAGATGACCCCCAGCCCAGGGAGGCAGAAGGCAGCCAAGGTCACCCCCACCTGCCCTCCACATCCACAGCCTATGGTGGGTCCTCAGAACACACCTGCTGGCCCCACTATGGTCCTCTCCAGCCCTGTTGCGATGGCCCCAGCAAATGTGGAGTCACAGCATGCTCAGAACCTATTCCATGGCGTCAGTGGGAAGCCTAGTGACACGGGCAGGGATACCCAGACAGTGACCTTGGAGCAGCAGCACCAGACACCTCAGCCCCAAATGGAGCCTGCTGTAGCAGTATCAGCAGGGTTAAGGAGTACGGCTGTCACCATGGAGCAAAAGGGCGCAGCTGCTGAAGACTCAGCCAGACTCAACCAGCCACAGGTAGCAGCACAGCAGGAAGCCAAGTCCTGTGCTACTCCAGCCCTTAGAGAGGCTCCAACCTCGCTTAGTCAGTTGCTCGATGGTTCCATACTGTCTGGCACTTCCCTTGGACCAGCAGAAGGTGGTGGTCTCCAAGAAGCAGGTCAGACTTCCAAGGACACAACATGTCCTCCAGAAGCCAGAGAGATTCAGCGGCCTACTGGTGCATCCCAGACGCCTGACACCAGTGTCATGGCAGTCACAGCCAAACTAGACCCCAAAGCCAACATCCACCCTGCTCCCACTCCCAAGGTTAACACTGGAGTCAGTCCTGGTTCCAGTCAGAGTCCCAGCACTGGCACTAACACAAAGCCGGGCCCAGACCCCACGCTTAATGTATCGCTAGTCCTGCAGCGGCCACCCCCTTCATCCTCTTCCTCCTCTTGCTCCTCAACTTCTAGTACTACTTTAGCCACTCCCACTAACATCACAGTTTATGTAACCTCCAACACCGCAAGCTCCTCAGCCTTGGTTCCCACTGTGGTTGCCATGCCCAACAAAAGTATGAGGCCCCAGGAGGGTCGTGTGACGCCTACAACTGTCACATCCAACACCCGCCCTGCTCCGTTCATCACAACGTCCATGTTGATCAACCCTGTGTTTCAAGTGCCCGCCTTCTCTGTGGCTCCAAGCGCCAACATTGTGTCCCAGGCTGGTGCAGGACACCATGCCATGGTGCGGTCCATCCAGGTGCCTGCCAGCATTCAGCTTTCTCCATCCCCTCCGGTTAGGACAGCGACTCTTCCACCCACTGTCAGCTTGGCAAGCAATCAAGCTGGCCGGCCAGCACCTACTCAAGTCCAGATACCCTCCAGTCAGGCATCCCCTGTCAGAGTGTCTCCTCAATCACCTTGGCAACGTCCCGCCACCCCTAAACAGGAAAGTGGTCCTTCTTCTGAAGCAGGACCTTCTACTGGACCCAGTCGAGCAGGGCAGCCCTCTCCACGTTCAGGAGCTGGCACCTTGTCTCCCTTCTCTCAGCCCTTGGCGTCCCCACCTCCATGCTCCAGCCCTGGTGCCACTCCTACTGCTGCCGGCATGCGGAGAACCCCACTGTCCCCCACAGCCACTCCGCCAGTACCTAAACTTGGCCAGTCATCCACAGGAAAACCATTGACAGCTGTTGTCTCCAGCGATTCTTCACAGAAAGCTGAAGCCAGCTCAGGAGGTGGTGCAGCTGAGCTACCAGGTGTGATGCGGTTGCCATCAGTAGTTGGGGTTGTTTCCTCACCTGCAACTCCATCCTCTACAGCTACTGTTACCAGCACTATCATGGAGGGACAGCAGGCTGTTTTTCCTCAACCAACAGTTAAAACTCCTCTCCAGATGCCTCTTTCCTCACATGCTACCACTCAGACCCCGCCCCCTGCTTCCGTTGTTACCGCAACAGCATCTGCTGGCACTGGAACTCCAAACACCCAAAGCAACAGCACTGCCACAGCTCCAGTTCCAGCTCCTACTGAGCTCCAGAAACCCCCAGCTATGACTGCAGACAACCCAGCTCCAGCAGCAGGAGTGCTTGAAGTTGCTGGACACCCAGGTACAGATGCTCAGATACCAGGGTGGCTGAGTGAAGATGCCCAGTAAAACTGAAGGATGTTGTACCACAGTATTTCATACACAGTTAAAGGTTCATGATAGATGAAGATATAGCTAAAGAAATGCAACATAACTCTTTAATTTAATTAACTTGCAGAAGATACTGTAGTGGTCAGAGCTTTTGTTTTCTACTTGGGTGAGGGTGTGAATCTCCACTTTCTCTGCAGTGCGCTCAACTGTGGTACTTACCCTAACTTAATGCACTCAAATTTACCCTGACGTATAAATATGTAAATAATTTTGTGCTGCTGTAATACAACAGTAACATTGGAAGTTGGTTTGGAAAAACTTATCAGTAAAATGTCTTACTAATAATGATATTATATTTTAATAACTGAGGTGGATTACAATTAAAAATAATTTTAAATGACCAAAAAAGGGAAAAGTACACTGTCTCCACAAATTGATTCACTGTTGATTGCCGGGCAGTTTCTTATCTTGTTATTGATCACTGACACTTTGGAACAGCAAACACAGATTAAATTGGTCCCACACTCATACTCTTTTTGAGTGATGTTTACTACCGTCTTTTACCATAGCAGGTTAAACACAGGTGACATTTATTACAATACAGGCAAACATTTAATTTATAACTCTTGTTTCATTACTTGAGGCACCAGCATATATATCAAATGTATTTAATTACATGTGGAAATCACATAAGTTTTTTTTATTTAATTTTCTGTCCATTGGATAATTTTTTGTTTCCCTGTAATTTTTTAAAATAGTTTCTGCAGTTGCTGTTCAGTCAGACTCTTCTGTGCAAGAACCTCCTGCTGACACTGCCGGTAGGTGGCATATCTGGCTGCATTAGTGTTTAGAAACTACAAGACATCTGAAACTGTTATGAGTAATATGTTTATGTTGTCTTTTGGCTTCCATGGATACAGTATTCACAGCTTGATGTGGAAATCTTTGTCTTTCTCCTCCACCCCCCAGGTGATGAAACAGGAGCAGTGACAGAACAAGGGTAAGAAATCCGTATGTTGCACTATAAGTCCTCTTGTACCTGCCATTGTGCTTCATTACTTTTTAAATGATTGCGATTTATCTTGGACACTCCACTCTGCTTCTATCTTGGATAAAAAACATGATCATTCCTAATTCACTTTTCATACCTGGGCTCAGGTGTTTCTTGTTTCACTGTGGGATGGATGTGGAATTGCCACTTGAGCAGCTTCTTTGCTGCTTCTTTGATAACAGGAATTGATAAAATTAAATAATTAAAGATGCGCAGAGTCTCCACTGATGTGGCAACATGATGGTTGCTGCTGTGTTGTATCATTGTGGAACTGCCAAAGAAAGGAAGGGAATCACCTGGTTGATGTGCTACTGGTTTATGGAGAAGTCGGTCAGTAGAGGGTGCTGCTCATGTCCTCTTGATCGCTGTCTTTGACCACTAAATGCTAATGCTGATATAGGATTGTGGCATCAGAAGACACTGGCATCACAGAGCAGAGTTGTGACTTCATAGGTCACTGGTGACGTGATATAAAGCAGGACACAACTTCTCATGACCTGGATCATCAGTGAGACCAAAGGAAGAGGTCTCAGGAGGTTCTGCTCTTTCATTCAAAGGGTCAGATGAGTTCTTGGGTGGATTAGAGAAAGAAGGACGTGATGGAATAGAAGCTTCCAGCACCAGTTTGGCATTTTTTGTCTGGGTCAGTTAATTTTAACATATTGAGAACTTGCTACCCGAGGACCCATTCGCAGTACTAATGTTAGAAGATCAGCCTTCCATGCAGTGCCATTCTATGAGTTTACTGCAGCTTTTCCGCTTTTACCACAGACATGTAAAGGCAAGAAAGATGGCCATCAGCCTTGTCCCAAGGTGTGTACTGCATGTGCATGTTAGAGTCCTGTCGCTAGGTTGTAAGAGAGTGAAAGGGGGGGGCGTCTGCAAGGCCAGAACAAAAAAGAGCCATCAAAACACGTTCACTCTTTACCCTCAGTGATGCCAAGACAGTCCCTGAGAAGCCCAAGGGCCCTGGCCGCCGCAGCTCCCGTGTTGAGAAGGAGCTGGAGGAAGGTGGCGCGGCTTCGCAGGACGCTCCTGAGAATGGGCAGAGAAAGCGAGCGGCCCGACCTGGATCCGCCTCTAGTGCAGCAGCTGGCAAAGGTGGGTGTGGTTCAGCACACACATGGGAAAGATAGCCACTTTGGAGGATGAATCTGTGACATCATAAACTTGTTCTTCCTACAAGCTAAATGACTTGAAAACTGTTAATATTTACATAATTTCTGTTATGTTAAGTATAATGAAACAGCTCCCAGTTTTTACAGTGTGTGACCAGCAGGATGAGCATCTTGATGATGCTAGTTATTTATGTTACTCAAGCAATTGGAGTTAAACAAGAAAATATATCTTACTGCTATGGTCACCAAAAGCTTCCACTGTAGAGATGTGGTTAACTTAAGTAGAAAAAATACCTTTATAATCTGCAAAGCAATTTTTTCAGAATTTCTGAAAGCTATTCTAACTACTTATATTAAATATTTCAGCCTTTTGCCTGTCTTCTGCATTTACTTGTTTATCAGTTTGTACAGTAAAACCCCACCATCATGTAAGAGGGGTCTAGAAAATTTATATGTGTAAAATGCAGGGACGCATATTGTGAAATTAATGAAAAACAAAATTTTTCAGCTAATCTTTCAGTTACTGTGTGAAAAGAAGGGAATAAATGTGCATTTTTATTTGTTGGACTACTAATACTAGTAGAATAATTCTCAATAATAATAACAATAATTATAATAATGATAGTATAATCTTCTACCAAAACATAGATCATGTTCAATACGTGCCACACATTTGTTTCTGTCAGAAGATGTTAGTGATTGGAAAGGAAGCAGGAGGATGGGAGACAACTGCTGATAGTCTTATATTCAAGTTCATCTTATCACAGGAAACATTATCACAGGGTTTTATTGTATCTTTTTTTCTGTCTTTGTGTTGTCGTGATCTGATTCCTGTTATCAAACAAAATAACTTTCCGTTCATAACAAGAACAGCCTTTTCATCTGTACATTGAGGTTATGACATTTTTTTCCAGCCTCTCTAGGTTCACCCTCCGTGCATGTGTGTGTGTGTGCGCACGCATGTTTGCATGTCCCATACTACCGATGGAGTCATGATTTGTTCTTTGTACTCTTCCTGACTACTAGATCCAAGCGGAACTTCAGCTGCTCCTACACAAGCGAAGCGGCGGAAGTCAAAGTGACCGGTGACCCCATGTACATCTCTCCTGGTCTGTTCTCCTTTTTTCAGGCTGTGGAAGACATGAAGGAACCCTGTACAGATGATTGTTTTAATAAGAGCAGTTAATATTGCTGTTGTCTCCTGTGGCAAGTGTTTGGAGTTCTTACTCAGAGGGTGTTGTGTGTAATTTTTTCTTTTGTTGATTTTTTTTTTTTTTTTTCTCCAGATGCTGGAATAATAATGTTTAGGCTCCTGGTCAGGAAAATTCCATGGTATTGTATTTTGTTGCAAAATTAAATTTTCTACCACTTATGGGTTGGTGTGTTTGAAAGCTGATTGATAACTGTTGTTTTTGCCTAATCTTTGATGTGTTTTAGTTTTCTAACTGTTAGTTAAGTTTTCAGCAATCAGTCCTGGATCACAAAATTCAAAGCAAAGTCAAACTCTACACAGATCACAGCTTTTACATGTGTACTTAAAACATTTGTCAGACACCTTTCTCCAACCTAATGTGCAATTGCAAACAAAACTATCAGGAGATCATGAGAGAAGTGGCTCTGATGGAGAAGTGAGCCAGTATTCCTCAACATTCAATGTGAGATCCCGGTCAGTAGCTTCAGGACTTGTTCAGTTACATTTGTGCAGCTAAAGGTGCTGAAACCAGTTATTGATTGCGACAGGACAGTTACTCTTCCACACCTGTAATCGCAGGTTTCATTTTTCTTTCACACCAAGGATATGATGAAAAAATACTGATGTCTGTTTTTCCCTCTCAGGCTCCAGTGACAAAAAAACCAAGATTCAAAATTCAAAACTGGAAAGTTTTCACACTGTTTCACAATATCAGATCCACTAAAATTCAGCATAGACTTGTGACATTACTTATCAGAAATATATACAAGCTAAAATTGCTTCTTTGAATCAAACATGCAGGCTTTCAAGCAAAACCTACAAAAGATATCAGTTTAACCTGGACAGTTATGGCAGCCTTACTTAGTACTTTAAAATCTACACTGAGCTTTATCACTTCATCCATACTTTTCTCCAAAGTGACTTACACTGATTTACCCATTTATACAGCTGTGTAATTTTTACTGTTATCAGTTCAGGTTAAATACCTTGATCACTGGTGCTACAATAGGAGTTGGGATTTAAACCCAGAACTTTCAGCTTGTATCTTCATCCACTGCACCATCACAAGAGCATTTCTGAACTGGGATTTGAACTTGCAGCCTTTTCAACAACCTAAAGCAGCATTAGCATGATTAACACATTTTAATGGGGGCTAACACAACATTTAGCTTTTTGTACTATTTGTGGATTTTACACATTTGTATTGTAGAGATTCATGTCAAGTAGCTACACTTGAAATGATTTTCATAGTGCTATATGTTTCTGTGCCGTGGAGCTTAGTGGTGAAACATGGAGCTGTATAATTAAGCAGCAGGTAGCACTGTGGTTAGCGTCACCATAAAATTGAAGGCCTTGTGCTCAAATCCCACCTGCTGCTGTAGTAAGTATGATCAAGATATTTTCCATCAATTGATAAAGTAAAAACTAGCCACCTGGAGAACTGGACTAATAGGTTAGTTAGTACATCTCAAGCCATCTTAGCCAAAAGTGTCAGATAAATTGTAACTAGTTATTTAAATAAGTGAATAAAGACTGTCAGTGATGAAGTTGAACATGGATTGGTAGTCATACAGAGGAGTAATGCGAAGATGACAGCTGACTTGGTAGCCTGGAGCAACTGGTCAGCATCTGCTCCTTAATTCCTGCAACTGGCTTGCTGATATGGTTCTTGAGACAGGGCTTCATTTCAGCAGAGAATGTGATGAACTTGTGCTGGCAGCTGGGCCATGACTCCTTCATGTCAGAGAAGAAAGGTGTGTGTCTGCCTGTTGACTTTGAGTGTGATATTGAAAGTGCCTGGGCAATGGCTTTGTGTGAAACCAGAGGGAACAGAGCTGGTTTCCTGATGTGACAAGTTTCACCGACATTGAAGAAACAGGCAGTGAAACAGGTGCTTGGGGTGAAGCCCCTGCTGAAGATCAGGTCTTGGTAAACTCCCTTACTTTGCTGCTGCTGATTACTGCTCTCCTTCACTCTTTCACCATGTTAAATACACACTCTATCTAATATAGTATCTCCAGGGCAACCTTATTAAGCTTTGGGAAAGTTCTGTTGTGATTTGAGGTATCAACTTGCCGTCAAAAAATCTTGGATCAAATCCCACCTCCTGCTGTGGCATCCTTGATCAAGCTATTTACTCTGAATTGATACAATAAACTGCTGTGTAAATAGGTAAACCAGTGCAAGTAGTTTATTGTACAAACCTCACACAGTAAGTCTGTTTCAATAAAAGTGTCAGCTAATTGAATGCACTGAAAAATATTATGAAAAAGAGCCATGCAGATGAGATGCCACTGTTCCCCCAATCCTTAAGATTAGTTTACTTGCTACACTCTGATTTTTTACAAAATTTTATCTGTTAATCACATGCCAGGGGGATGTAACTCAGTGTACAAATATCTCCTTACCAGTTTTCCTGTTTTGTTAGATCGAATGTCTGTAGTGTTTTTGGTTTCCTGAAAGAGAAACTGTGCGTTGTGTTCTGCAGGTCACACGGCAGGACGATCCAGGAGGTCTACAGGTTCCTGCTCATTGTGAACGAGGGGTCAGATCACACCTGTGCCCACAGTGCAGCAGGTGCTGGCGGTCTCTTTTTAGTCATGTGAACTCATGTTTGAAGAGGTGTAAGTACTTGACTCAGATGTGGAGGAAAAGGGCCTGTCCCTCATATGATAGGATCCCATATGGTCTTTTTACATCCACAACAGATATTTCATTCACTGTCTACTATGCGTTTTACACTTCCAAACACACTGTACTTCTCCAGTAACAAAAGTACTACAAATACTTCTTGCTGCCTACTGCCTACTGCCTGTCACACTGACAGGCTCAACAAATCACAACATCAATTATGGTAAACCTAACTTACAACTAGGAGCAGATTTAATCCAAAAGTTTGCACAATATGCAGTATCATTTTAGATAATTAGGATAATAAGAGATGGAATAATTTTTGTTACAGGTATTTAAAATATATGTACTGGTGTTATCGTTGCTATGCAAACATATGCAACCAGATTTATTTTGGTTAATTTTGAATTTTACGTGACCCCTACAATCTAAGACTCAGCAGGAGAGCTTGACTGTTTAGTTGTACATACCACAAAAAAAAAAAATCAAGGTTGTGCATCACTGCCCAGTTGTCCCTGGAAGTTCCCCAATATTAGGTCACAACATGGAAAGTGGGGAGGAGGGGAACAGCAGGTGGCATGGAGGGGGGGGGGTTGTTTCCAGCAAAAGGGAGCACAGTCACCCTCACCCACCTTGTGGGAGAATGACAAGGAAATGGTGAGATCCTGCTAAAAACAAGTATATATAACACAAGTCTTTGTTAATGACAATGTCCCATTTAAGCTTCTTGCCAAGTGCATGGTGAATATTTACGTCAGGCCTGGTGGTGTCAAATCATAATGTGCACAATGCCTTGAAAACCGGAGGCAGATTGGCAAACAGATTTGCTCTGTTCACGCCTACGTTACATCTGTTCTGCTATATATAGGACCCTCTGTCACTGCCTGACCCACTGTGGTGAGTATTTCACTCAATCTCCTCCAAAACAACTGACACTCTCTTGCTTCATGGTGCCTGTTCGTTGCCTAGCAACACAGCTATTGGTTTAATGCTGAGATTATACCGTTTTAATTGTCGGTGTGCATGTGAAAGAACTAATCCATGTGTTTGTTCACGACAAAATATGTTTTAGCATTTTTAACACATACATATAGATATCACACACATATACAGATTTACAAAGGCTTAATCTTAATTCACTGTCTAAACTCTAAAACTCCTCAGAGGAAACCACTACTCCTTATACTCATTGTTAGTAACATGAATACTATTAAGGCTTATGAAAGGAAGACTGAGCGACCTAGTCTGTATCAGTTTTATTAAGTTCTAGAACAAATACCTGGTTTGTTTTATAGGTATAGATTTGAAAAAGTAGAGTAAGCTTGCTTAAACACAACACTACTATCTATTGAATATTCACCATTTGCATACTGTTTGATTCAACTCTTACATAGAGGTTCTCGCACAATGTGTGCATAAGGAATTGCACAAGGCAATCTGTTTTGTGTCTGCCCTACCATTAATCCTGTCTTTCACATCAGTTGACGCAGCCTGTCTTGTAAAGATATTTACCTCAAAAAAAGAAAATAGAATATAAAAGAAAACAATAGTTACTATCTCTTGTGTGCACAGCCAAACTAGATTTGTACCTCATAGCTGATCAACCCCTACACAAAAAGGAAGACAAAAAGCAGGGAAACCGTTTGTGTAAACTGGTTACATTTGATCCTATAAAGGAATCTATTTTAAAAGGACAACAATTTTAAAATTATTTATACAAGTTGATGGCAAAAATTCGTGATGGAAATCCAAAATCTTTGTAACAAGCTCTTTAGTGCCAAAAGGTACAATACAATATCTTACTTGCATTGGTGGATTAATTACATGTTGCATTTCCTCACTTCACCAAGAGATGCCACTGTTTGCTAACAATTGCTAATACTATAAATTCTGCAACTTTCTGTTACTTTTCCCTATACAATTCTACTCTAAACCCTAAAATATAAATTGATCTGAAAATATAATTGGGGAGTTATAATTTTGATAATAGGGACCAATATAGCGGACAAGGCATCATAACTGTAAGTGCAGCACTAACACCTTCCTAGTTTTCTCAATGATATGAGAAATCTTGTCATCTCTAACCAGATGAATGGAATCTAGCTGGTACTTACTTTCAGCAGGGTCATAAATGTGGTAAAATACGAGTTCCTGTGTACTGTTGGTTTCATTACTATGGTACATCCAGAACAACGGCACAGGGGCCTGGAAGCACCAGCAGATGTGCTCCTTGTGAACAAGTGGGACAGCAGTCTCAGTTGCCACATGTCATGTGTGGAAATGGATTAGGAGATATGTAAAATGCTGCTATGCAGATTGCCCCGGATCGGGATGTCTGTGGTAGCTGGTGAATAAGCTCCATGCCTGTCAGATCCATTTGTTCAGCTGCAGCATCACAAAGTATGCAGATGATTTTGGTGAAGCTACAGCAATGTCTTCCTGATCTGTGATCCATGCACCCAGCCATTATCCTGGAGGTATAAATGCTTTACACTCAAGGTCTAAATCAGAGGACTAATAAACAGAGGGTAAAATAATATGAATGGAAGACTAATTAAGAGTTTATGGTCAACACCTGTTCAGCTCAACACTCCGTATGAGAGATTTTTCAATCAACATACTGGTACAACGATGCAGTAAAACAAGGAGTCCTTCAGCACAGCAGACGCTTAGCACAAGCAGGTGCTTCATGCCTTACATTTAAATTATATTCAGAATGTATGCAGAACATGATTGTCACCAGTCAGATGTTGCCTACTGCATCTGAAATGTAACTTTTGACTATTAAAACAAACATCACTGATTAGAAACAGTTCAAGTATTTTTGGTAACATGGCGTTATCATTTATAATGTTAAAAGGGAAATACACGTTTTAAAATTAAAAAATAAATTGTGCACAAAATAATTTAAGAATGTTCAGCTGATGATAAACAATAGACAATGGCTCTTGTTTGCTGCAGAGAGAGAAAGAAAAATAAAACAAACTGACCTCACATGACTTTCTCCCTCTTCATTTTTTCCATGTTTAAAAGTTCACATTGCTGGCTTTATGAATTCTTGTCTCCTTGTATCAAAAAATACATAATACCATGCAGGTTTTACAATCAATTAGGACTAAGAGGGCAAAGCACTGACACCACAGACACCACTGGGAGGACATGATGTTGTAAACATCTCCTCTGACTCACGGCTTCAGATGAACTCTCAGCTCTTCCGCCCATGAAACGAAAACGTCAAATAAATCTTTAACAAAGGTTTTTTTAATCAGCCTGTGGAGGCCATCGAGAAACAGGTCAAACGACTGCCAAGTTTGCACCTAGCCCTGTTATTGGGGGTTACACACACATACACTTAAGATAATTAACAATGTTGCTTCGATGAGTTTAGGAATGGCATTGCTTAGATAAGCCCTTGACTTTCAGAAGAGAGCAGTGAACTTTATTTTTTGGCTCATTAAATTTAACCATGGGTTTTAAGCTCTGCTCCTGGGCAGCTACATTCCATGCATTCTAAGTTTTTCCCCCATCTGACTTAGGCCTGAATTCTTAAATTTGTTTAATTATCCACATAATTGGATGAATTTCATACTTCTTTCTCGTGGATTCAGACATTTGCTTTGGAAATGACTCCTGCAGTCAATGGTACCATAAAAATTGATCAGCTGTAAAAGAGAATATTTAATATGCTGGAAGATAGTTTTTAAAATAATTACTGTAGATAACTGTTTTCCTAGATACAATGTTATCTGTTCCAAATGGTATTTGCATACACGAGGCTCTTGAACTAGAAAATATAGAAGTTTTATTTTTTTTCTACAATTTTATAGATTTCATTGTTGCCTTGTTTCTGGGTTACAGTGTATTGCTGAATGGTGTTTCCAGGCCAATATTGTTTAATTCTAGTTTAGTTGCTAGTTGTGATCTCATGGTTTCAACTTTAACTTTTCAACTTTTCAACTTTTTTTACATATTAAAAAGCTGTATTATGAAAATAAACTGTATTTTCTGTTTAATATTTTTGTATGTCCAGAAAAATCTTTGAAAATATCTCACTTTTTGGCATATGGTAAACAGAAAGTATACCATGAACAAAGCATCAGCAAGCATTTTATGAAATGTCAAACACAATGTCTGAAATGAGCATACCACCAGCATGTCTGCATTTGTTCAAGCAGAATCTAAAAGTAAAGGTATGGATTTGTCCTTTGCTATTTGGCACTACTCCAATGGGGTAGGTTGCATAGAGTTTTGAAAGACACACATTCTCCATTCTTCCTTCCAGCAGACTGTCCTCTGTATCAAACACACAATTTGTGAAATATGCATTCCTTAGAAGAGCTGGGTTCCTCACAAGCCACTTCATTATTTATCTCTCCATCCATTAAACTCTTACTACCCACTCTGTAACTTTTTCAAACCCTCAAGTTTTAGTCAAGGGGAAAAGGAGGAAGGAGTTCAGTAAGCTGCTTAAAGTTAGTTTTTGGCCAGGGTTTAGTCAAAAGACTGTCAGTGGTTCCATTTACTTACATTTGTACTCTTGCTCACTTCACCTGAATATATAAGCAGTATTGCACCTGCTTCTGTAAGCACCCACTGCGTTTATCTTACAAGTAACAGTTGCCCATTTTAACTGCTTCCATTAGATACAATGCAAATCCAACATTGTAAATCACCTCAGATGGCAGAATAAAAAATAGTAACTATACAAACTCAGGTGTGTCCCTATCTAGCATGTAAACCTGCTCCACTCACATGATAAAACACAGAGGTAATAGGACTAAACTGTACAAGACCAAAGCAGCAACGAATCACACATGTGAATACAACAGGAAGAATGCAACAAAAGTTCAAGTTGAACAAGTTTTCTGTCCACCTACAGATGGCTGTCTGCAGTACCACCACATCAGTATGTACCATTATTCAGTAAACAAGTTTAAAACGGGATACAAGTAGACAGGAAGGAATGATCTCTCACCTAGAATTCCATCCCACTCAGCTGCCATCTTGCCTCTCCTCCCGCAGACCTCTATGTATTTGGTTCCCCTGCTAGTTGGATAGCACAGTTGCGGTAATATCCTGCACCACACATTGATAAAGAAAGAGCAGAAAACACAAAGACAAAACTCGACCATCCTCTCTGCTTCTGAAATCTCCACAGGTACTAGCTGTGCCAGTTGGGAGTCTCTCATGCTGTCTGTTCCAATGTGTTTTTGCCCTCCGGGTGTTTTGCATTTATTTCAAACTCTTTTTGGCAAATGGAGACCCTAGAGGGTTAACTCCCAGGTTCTGTACCCATGTTTTTCCCGATGGGGGAGATGCTGCCTGTTGACTATGCAGCAGGTGGGGCTTTAAGCAGCACAGTCAAAAGAACCCATTGCAGGACTGGCTCTTGCACTGTGTTTATGCAAATTTTGTCCAGGCTGTATTATAAGACACTGGCACACAGAGTGCAAAACTGGTGTCTGCTTTTCATCATTTGTCATATGCACACTACTTTTGATGACTCTCTTGTTCACTTTTTATTGCTTGATATTTAATGTAAACTTGTCTCTTTTGACAGTCAAACATAACAGAACCAGGTGATACACCCCGTGACTGAAAAATCAAGTGCACCCCACTTGCACATCTCTTGGAACATGATGGCAAAACTGACAAGATTTCCCCATAGTACTATCATACTCTTATCTATACCCTGCAAGACCCCAATCACACACCTCACTGGTGATACTAACATTCTGTGAATCAACCCTACTTTGTACCTTAGTAGCCATTCCTCATGCTCTATGATAGTTGTACAACTGTGCTGAGGTCTCATACGGTCCAATAAAGTGACATAAAATTACCTTAGTTTGATTCAGTGATTTTTTCAGTGTTTCACCACTTGTTTTCCTGTAAGATTTAGATATGAAATGTAGTCATGTTTTAGATCCAATGGCTACAGGTTATTTGTACTTACATATACCAATGGAAATTCAGCCAAAGTTCTGGGTTACAGAGCCCTGGTGTGTAGGAGTTGTCATTGAAATACCTTCCACTAAGAAAATAAAGAAACTGGGTTATGATGCTGAGCATAAAGTATTAGTTTAGCACAATGATACACTGCAGTGCAGGCCAGCTTTCCAAATCAGGAAATATTAAGGGTGGTTTTAAGCCTTCCTCATATCTTAGCCTACACAAATCTCTGTGTTTCATTGTATTATCAGAGCTTTCATTTAACAGGGGAGACTTTTTTCTTGCTGGAATAAGGAATTTAATTTAAGCCTGTGATTACTAAAAAGTGATCATCAGAAAACTGTCAGCAATAAGACCATATGTTTATGCAGCGCTGTTCTTGCCCATAGATTTTCTTATTTCCCACTTGAAATATTACATGCTTGGCTGTTTATTACGAAGAGAACATTTTCTTCACAGAGAGACACCTCCTGCTGAAGCTGCTCAGACAATGAAGATGCATTGGTTTTAACCTGTGTGGATGCTCTACACAATCTCTCTCTCCTTTGTCTTCCTTTTCAACACAAAATTGGAGAAACGTAAATGAATGGAGACGAACACAGTAGGGAGAGGAGGTGAAGGTATTCGTTGCCTTCGGATTCGGTGCTCCAGAAGTGTGGATGGAAAGAGAGATTGTTACAGAGACAGCAAATGTGAAGGAGAGAAATGGCGTTGTTCCCAATTAGTGTCACCTAAAATATTTTCCTGTACGCCTCCTGTTCTGAATAACCAGAACTCTTGCATTGTACAGTCACTAGAATATATAAATAAAACCTTGGTCGACAGGGGACTTTGTCTGTCCCAGCTGGCCCCTGTGCCTGGGAACATGGCAGCAACAGCGGCCTTAATTAGTTCCCTGGTTGGGGCACAAGTGAAGCTAATGTCAGCTGTCAGCATTCCTGTTCTGCTTTGACAGTCACTCTCTGAAAGTGCAACATTTCTCCTCTCTGTCCACTTGGCCTCGCAGTCATCTCTGACAATTTGCTTCTCTTGTCCAGCCAGTGCATCCAGCAACTCAAATGGCACTGAGATTTTCCTCAGCTGCTCTTCCAGGCAGTGCAGTTGCCAGAACTGTGCAGGTGTCCTTTCTTTCAGACAGGCCCCAGCCCAAGTTTGCATCTTTATTTTCTTTTTCCTTTTTACTTTGCTTCAATGGATAATTCTTGAATCAGTCAAACTTATTTTTAATTTAAGTGACAGCGGGCTTGAGAAAGACAGCTTAACAAATGGAGACAAATATAATTACATCGCAATAATATCTTTCAATACACAAATATGCCACAGAGATTAGAAATGTTACTCTTTGTCCATTTTAGAGGTTTTGTAAATATATATTACCAATTTAAGCCTTATATTTTAAGGTTCAGTGAAGATGCAAGCTGGCCTCATGCAGTTGTTACCTTGAATATTATGTCATTTTCTTTTACTGTTTTGAATCTCAGGAGATGTAAACTCTTTTGTGAAGCATTGTGATCACCTACCTGATTCATGTCTGTGAATAAGCACCACAAAACTTAGCAATATTAGGGCAAAATAATGATGCTAACATGCATAACTGGCTTCAGTGATATAAAGCTATGGTGTTAATTTTCCTGATTTTCTTCTGCAGCCCTTGTAGATCCCACCACCATAGTAGTAGTAGTAGTACCTGCACACATTGAGCATAATCCCACATCAGTCGGGAGGGAAGCAGTAGTGGGGCCACACACTGACTGCGTGGGAAGCCAGAACCACTTGCTTTACTGCGCCAAGAGCGGCAGTACTCAACTGTGAGCATCCTGGTCTGGGTGGCCACAAACTGCAAGATCCCACATGCACAGAACACCAGGTACACAATGCTGTCAGCGACTGCAAAACATGTTAAATACACCAACTGCTGCTTCCAAGAAAAACTGGGATTTGAAATACACCACACATTGTCATAAACTTTGCCAAGCTGAACTTTACAGATCAGATCAACGTTAGTCGTGTCATGATTGTGCAAAGAAGGGACTAGTTGGCCTGGGTGTTTAAGATCTTGTTTCCATACAGCTTTGTTGGTCCACAAGGCACCTGCAACAAACAGTAATTATATGGAAGAGTCCCTTGACCATCTGAGTGACCATGTACTTAGCTGATGATTAACCCCACAGAGCACATTCATCATCATCATGCTGTTCTTTCCTGAAAAGATCCCCATAGGTCTTGTACAAGAATGTACTTGGCCTTGATGAAGTTTTAAAAAGCAGAGGACTGTTTAATTCTTACTACTCCAGGGCTGATGACAAAGAATGCTCCTTAACTGCAGGCCCCAAGGTGACGTGAACAGAGGATGTGTTTTTTTCTGCACNCAGAGGACTGTTTAATTCTTACTACTCCAGGGCTGATGACAAAGAATGCTCCTTAACTGCAGGCCCCAAGGTGACGTGAACAGAGGATGTGTTTTTTTCTGCACCCATGTGTGTGTGTGTGTGTGTGTGTGTGTGTGTGTGTGTGTGTGTGTGTGTGTGTGTGTGTGTGTCTGCCACTGGCAGCCAATTGGGAGGCAAGTGACCCTGTTTTCATGAATATGTAGCAGGCCCCCCTCTTCTGCATCCCTGGACACTCATGCCAATTAGGCTGCTGAGTCAGTAAGCGCTGCCGTCAGCCCCTGCTGATCCCTGCCCTTCTCTGCCACACATCTACCTGTGAGAAAAATTCCCTTGCATGGCTGGGGGTGACATTTCACCACATGTCTGTAACATGCAGGAGTTGGAAAATGAACAAAATAAAAAATAACAGCACTCAGCAGGCTGTGAACAAATTTTTGAAAGATCTGACCTTTGAAACAACCCTTACATTATTTATCATATCCAAATTCATAATTTATTCTAATACAAAGTACTCTGAAATTGGAGGTGATAAAATGCTGTGTTTAAATCACATAACATCCTCATTCAAAACTCCAACCTGGGGGTAGAAGCTTGGTGCATGAGTGTTAATGTGCACAAGTCCTGTAAAAATGTCTACAAACCAGATAGTGGGGCTGCAAATTGCTCATATATCAGTGAAATCCCATAAAATCACCCAGAGATGTCTTTGCACTCAGCTTCTATGTATGATTTGACCCTGATTTCTTCAAAGTCTGCAGAAGAACCTCTAAAGAGAGATGTGTTGTAGAGTGTCCCCATGTCTGCCTCAGTGCTTACTGCAAGCTGTCTATTTAACTCTCTCCCAGCCATTTCATCGAAAACAAATGTATTCTCTGAGTGTCACCAAGCCAGAGGGAAGGAGGACTTGGAACTGACAGCCTCCTGAATGCACACTGGCAGAGCCAAGGGGATCTGAAGGACCTTGTCAAGAGAGCCTTTTTCTTCTCCTGGGGTGGGAGTGGAGGTGGGTTGCATCATGACAGCTTTGGAACTTGTCTGTCCATTTTGGTGGCTAAGGCCACAGTGGGACTTACATCCAGGTGGCAAGTGGCAGACCCTGCTATGTAAAATGAGCCAAGACTGGAACCAATGTGTAAATTTGTGTGTGTGTGTGTGTGTGTGTGTGTGTGTGTGTTTGCGTGGGCATGTTTGTCTGATGCACTTAGCAATCTTACAGAATTTGTGGTAACTCTTAAGTATGACAAGCATAATCACTGTCATAGGTGGGACAGGAAGTAGATTATGGTGCATAATGCATTCAGTGATTGACTAAGTACGCGTGGGGAACTTGATAAAAATGAACTCATGCAAATGCAGCATAATTATTGTCAGTGTGCTGCGCCTTTTCATCGTGGCGCTGGCCCCATTATTATGATAATTGATGTGCTTGTTCAGTTCACGGTCTGGTTATGTTTATTTTGAGGGAGGTGATGGTTGAGAACAGAGAAAGGAAAACAGCTCCTTTTGTCAAAATGTGAAGGTCAATACAGTCAAAGGATTTTGTCACAGCAAAACACTTCAAGGGTTTTGCAAATCAGAGAGAGGCAGCCTTCTTGATGGAGTGTTCTGTTCTTCCATATTTAATCTAGCATGGTGTTAATGATCAACACTATAGGGCAGATTTTATTAACGCCTGTGGTTGTGATTTTTTTTCTTTCACAGCTTTGAAATGCATCTATATATTCCCAACAATCAAATTGTGTGTGCAATGTATACACTGGAAGTGTGTACATTTCCCTTATATTTGTGAGAGCATTTATAGGGCCATATGAAATGCTGTCCATTGCATTATGCTAGATTTAAACATGCTATCATGCAAGCATTTAGTATTTGCATATTCAGTGTTTGGCATTTAAAATAGCTGTATGTTACAACTCTCCTCAAATTTTTGGTAAGACCAGACATCAAAATAATTAGCCTTTTTGCATTTAATGTCTTATATTTACAAGTGAAACATTAATTGAAAAGATAAAGATAAATCAGGGTGACTTGAGTCATGAACATAGAAAAATCTGTAGTGTTTGATGTTTAGCTGATTGCTGAGCTTGGCTTTTTGGGTATCCACATTATCTAACCAACAGCTGCAAAGTAGGAATATCCAGACACTCAAAAAGGTGAACATCTAAAGGTAAAGAATGTTCATGCACTGATGAATCAATCACAACCATCGTGACGTCAATCACTTGCTCAGCTCATCTTCTCTTTTACTTCTGCTAAGCTGTAGCCAGTTACACCATATGCTGTTAGTATTTCATTCATTCAGTGATTGTAGGCCTGACAGTTCTTCTGTGTGCTTTTATGGCCAAAAAATTGCACTAAAACAATAGAAAAAATCTAAATCTAATAAGCTAGGGAGGGGTGATGGGCAGGGGTGTGCTGGAGGAAGCAACTAAACAGACAACAGGGAGGGGTAAAACATACATGACATACATGGTGCTGCACACATTAAAGATAATAAGTTTAATGACATATATTTTGTTATTGCTTTCCACCTTTTCACTGGACTACAATCTTTTGCTCTTTTGCAACATCCACCTGCTCAACACCACTAACCATACTTATTTATGAAATTCACGAGAGTTCAGTGATATAATGTGTTATTAGTGTTTATCTTCCCACTTTCTGACCCTGGCAGCACTGGGTGACTCAACTAGTCTTAGCAAAGATGGAAGTTGCACTAAACAAAGAAATTTAAATCTACTAGCCTGTGTTGGAGCCCCTTTGATACATGTGCTATCTGGTTATGTCTGCGTAACATCTATCATATAATGCCTTCCCTATACTGTTGATCTTTTGATTTCTATCTCAGTGGTTCTCATGCCTGGTCCTCCTGACCTCCTGTGTATGCTTTCAGTTCCAGCTGTTTTTCAGTTCCAGCTGAGCTGTTAATTGTATTGTCCTGATTGAGCTATTCGTAGGATAAATCACATTAAATCAAACTGCCTTGAAGGGGTTGCTACAGCTGAGAACTTCTCAAGGGATTTTAAATGAAGCAGAATGGATTTTTAAAAATAACCTTTATATTTGTCTATATATTTATTTATATGTAACACGCAGGATCCCAGTTAACACCTCACCTCCCAGACTGTCAGCCACACCTAATAGAGACTCAGCTTTCAAGAAATGAGCACCAGGTGTGGGGCCAGTTCACCCAGCTAAAGAGACGAATGATTAAATGAAAAGGAAGAGATGGTTTTAAACTGTTCATCCAATATTGTGGCTATGAGTGGTACACTTATTTTTGCTTCTGTGAATGAGTTTGCTTTGGTTTCAGTTGTGTTTCAAGTGCTGCTCTTTGTTTTTCAGCTTTTTGGCTATATGGCAGTTTTTTGTTACTTTTGCATTTTGTGACAACTCAGAACTGAACATCTGGTTTCATTAGTAAACTTTGGTCTAGTGTTCATTTGTTCATTTGTTTTGTGAATATAGTGTGAAAGTCCAGCAATAAGTAACATAATTCTACTCTTGCTGGCACATGTGTGTTCAGTTCTTGGACTCAGGATGTCTCTGCATGGCACAGTGTATATTAAAAAAATCTTGTGCAGATGTATTTGTCCAAATAAACAAATAAATGAATTTGGTTTCAGATCTGGTGACTTGAAGAAGCCATTGAAGTTCACTGAACTCACTGTCATATTCACAGAACCACTTTAAGTTATGCTTTGTGACATGACGCATTATCATGCTTGAAGTAGCCATTACAAGATGGCTAAATTATAGCCATAAAACAATGCACACAGTCAGCATCAATAGGCAGTTAGGCTGTGGCTTTCAAATGATGCTTGATTGGTATTAGGGACCCAATATGTGCCAAGATAACATTCCCTACACCATTACACCACCACCACCAGCCTGATCTGTTAACACAAAGCAGGTTTGACCCATGGTGTCATACTGTTTATGCCAAATTCTGTCCCTACCATCTATGTGTTGCAGCAGAAATCGAGATTTATCACACCAAGCAACATTTTTTTAATTTTCAACCGTCCAGTTTCAGTGAACTAGCATCAACTGTAGCCTCAGTTTCCTGTTCTTGGCTGACAGGAGTGGATCCTGATGTGGGCTTCTGCTGTTGTAACCCATCCGACTCAAGGTTCGATGTTTCAATCATTTAGAGACACTTTTCTGCTCACCACTATTGTAAAGAGTGGTTATTTCAGTTACTGTAGCCTTCCTGTCAGTTTGAACCGGTCTGGCCATTCTCCTCTGACCTCTCTCATCAACAAGGTGTTTCCTCCCACAGAACTGCTGCTCACTGGATTTTTTTTGTTTTTCACACAATTCTCTGTAAATTCTGGAGGCTGTTGTGTGTAAAAATCCAGGAGAGCAGCAGTTTCTAAAATACTCAAACCACCCCGTCTGGCACCAACAACCATGCCACGGTAAATGTCACCTAGATCACATGCATTTTCCCCATTCTGAAGTTTGATGTGAACATTCACTGAAGCTCATGACCAGTGTCTGTGATTTTATCAATAGCGCTGTTGCCATGTGATTGGCTGATCAGATAAATTTGTGAACAAGAAGGTATACAGGTGTTCCTAAATGGCCAGTGACTGTGCAGTATATTATCACTCTCAGCAGATACTCTGGAAAAGCTGTGCCTAGTATGTTCTGGCCAACTCCAGTGAATTCAAAGATGTAATCATAAGGCTGGCAGAACAATACACTGTAATACAGGGCTGATTCCTCATGGTTTAGTGGCCAGAAGAGCATCAGCACTAGCATGGAGTATGGTTTATAAATCATTTGCTTTATCTACTGTCCCAAAGCACAGCACTGAAAAACAAATCAAAATGAAAAATGGCTCCATATATTTTCAGCAAAGTATTATGAATAAACACCCTTCCATTTAATGTTGACTGGTTACATAAATAAACTACTTAAATATATTAAGAGTTATATGCAGATGGAATTCCTACCTTAATCGTTTATATGCATATTTTTTCAGAAATGCTCATCATTTAGAAAATGCATAATGACTTAAAGGTCATGCATGTATTAAGTAAGTGTATGAAATCTGTACAGATTTAAGAAATTATACAAACATAAGACCACATTCCTTTTTTCCTAAATGTGTACCTTGCTGCCTCACCACAGTCTCGCTATTTCATTTCCACAGAGACTACAGCTTACCAAACAATCACAGAAATTGAATTTTTGTTACTATCCTACTAGTAATTAGCCCATTATACCTCGTGGCACCATTTGTGTGTGCAGCTCAAGAGATTTCTAGCCATGAAAAGGCCATTCAGCTTAATGCATTAATGTAGCCTTTTTATGACCTTCCTCTTTCATTGATTTCCCTCCCTCCCTCCCTCCCTTCCCCCATGTCTCTGTCTCAGCTGAACATTGTAGTATGGATGAACCTGACAACTTGGGCTCGCCTCTGACAGCTACCGCAGTACGTGCAAGTATTTAAATTTCTTTTAATAGCAAACGCATGTAAGGCAGTAATGAGTTCAGTGAAAACATCTATTGACTTCTCTAGGCAATATTCAGCATCTGTGGAAAACTAAGCCAAAGTGAACATGGGACAAGTTTTAAACAGGGTCACTTGTCTCTGAGCAAAGCTTTGACAGATATTCAGCATCAATGCCTGATTTGCTTTCAGCAGTTGCAGGAGAACCCCAGGGTTCCAGTGATGACTGCTAGATGGCACTGTCAACTTGGCTGGCGGACGACAGTTAATAAGATCACAAGACTAATACTTACTTTTATGGCAATTTACAAAAAAACAAAAGAAACCAAGAAAAGCCCAAACAAGGCATGAGACCAAATAAAAACCAGACTAATCAAGATAACCAGACAAGTTAGATTTTGCACATCCTATATATATATAAAAAAACAGAACTGGAAACCAAAAAGAGAAAAGCAATTGACAGTTTTAAATAAACTGACAAAAGATGGTTTTCATTCTTTCTCAGGATCTCATTCTCCTGGGCTGATGCTCTGTTGGAATGTGTCCCATCTCTCCCCATCATCTTACTGGAAAAGGGGTTAGAACAGGTGTTGCTGAATGTACCAGGACTATCTGCAGGTGAATTGGTGAGGTATTTTTTATGTGAGATGTTACATTTGTAGAACTTCTGTCAATGTTGCTCATATTTTTCAAATTAATGTATTTAATATTGTACTGAAAATAAAACCCATACTGGAGTATATCGGATATTTTTGTTGCAGTGTGTTTGGCCAGGTGTCTGTAGATGTCCATAGACCATTTCAACTTGAGCTGAGTTATTCCAGGAAAACACATCTTTGCCACCTCTTGTATTAAGCCTTCTGTGTTTCCAGAGATTATTCAAACCAGTGTCAGGCAAGATCTTTCCACAGAAGTGTTATCTAGGTAAGAGTTTCTACCTGCTTGGAACTTTCAAAGGTTGCACAGTTACCATGATAAACAATAATAAGAATATTGCATTTAAACAATTAATTTACTCCTTAGCTAATGTCCTCATGTTTAGCAAATTGTAATATATGACCCAGTTATCCCCTTTTGTATTTTACTTATGCAGTTCAGTTACTGAAGGGTATTATAGTAGTAGAGAGGAGAGCAAATTGAAGTTAAAACCTTTGGGCTACTGCTCTGTGGACCTAACCACTACTGTACCAACAAAAGTTAAAGTGCTGATTAATAGCTTGTTACATCTACAATTTAACTAATTTGCAAGAATATGCTTTTGAATTACAGCTTTAAGAAAACCAAAAGATGTTCATTCAACACAATTTCTTTAACAAAGAATGTAGCCAATTTGGTGCCTGAAAATGTAGGTACACACTAATGTAGTTCCTTAAAATATAAAAAAAGATATAAAACACATATATAGTCATTTTACTTAGGTTGATGTTGCTACACATTGTGCAAAGTCAACTGACCACAGCTTGAAAATTATATTCCAGGGTAGAAAAGCACAAAAAAAAAAGATTGTCATGGCAGGGTCACCATGGGTTAAAATTAGGAGTGTGAGAACACATATTATTAAAGTGGCTATGATAAAAAAATCAATCAATGTCTTCATGGTGCTTCTAAAGACATTGAAATTAATGGACCATAGATTGTAAATGCATGATTAATAAATTATTTCAAGCTGCTATGTAGTCCATTAGTCCTGTTTTTCTGAACAAAGTAGATGACAATTGATCTATGTGCATTCACAGTGTGGACACAAGAAGACAACATGAGAAAGCCGAATGTCGGCCTCTGGCTTATAACCATGGAACAGAGGGACTTAAGGATATCCTGTCATTGTTGTCTGTATAGATAAAAAATGACTTGACTGTGTTTTTCATTAATCAAAGGCAGCATCTATTTATTAGACCATTTGTTCTCAGATTATTTCACATTCATCAGAAGATTTCTGATGGCTGTTGGATGTTGGATGTCTTTATGGGTCTCAGTTCTTTTCAGTTATTATTTATTTAATAATCTTGGAGGAAAAATATGTGAGTGTGTGTGTGTGTGTATTTATACATATAAATGAGCAGTGACAGATACAACGTGCCTTTTCTGCAGTTTTTTCCATCTGAATCTAGCTTTTCCTGCAATGTTGCGTAGACCCCCAATGGCACAGGAAACATAAGTTTGCCGAAGAAGATGTGGAGGATGCAATCTGGTTGCTGCATTTTTTTGGCAGGGTGATGCTACCATAAGTGCTCAGAAACTTGGCACTGCTTCTAGACCGAGAGCATAATTCAGCTTTAACCTGTCATTACAGATGCCCATAGTAGGAGGAGAGAAAAAGATCAAAGTACAACAAGATAATATGAGAAAAACAAATTTATCTGAAAAATAAAGGAACATCCTTGTTTGTTGTTTCCTTCTACATGAAAAAACAATGCAAATAATTACAGTTCACTGTACCATGATCACAGGACAGTGACACAGCTGCTATTACACAGTTCCTGGGTTGCAGATTCAAAGTCTACAGTAGGCTGAGTTTGCAGGTTCTCCCTGTGTTTGAGTGGGTTTGAGTAAATCAAGTTCGGTGCCCTGTGAGGTACTGTTGTTACATTATGGGTTTACCCAGCTGTGTCATGGTTGACTGCATAGATAACAATGACTAGACTGAACACATTGTTTTCTGTGTTTTCTAGTAATCAAAAGCAGTACTTTTAGTTCTGGGATAGTCTGCAGACCACCACAACCCTCCCTTGAACAAACAAGTATTGAAAGATGGATCCACAGATGGCTGGATGGATCAGTGGATACATATACCATAATATGAATGGACAGGGGTACATGGTACCAGAAAATATCATTAAAGGAATAGATTTCTTAGTATTAAAGAGGTGATAATTTCTCAAATGAATCAATTCTTGAATATTCTTGAGAATCATTGCTTTCACCAGGAATCAAAATGTCACGGATTTACTGTCAAGTCTGTATATTGCGTATACAACACACTATCTCTAGCACTAACTGAATTCAATTTAACTCTATGAATCTTATTCAACGAGATGTGTATTAGGGCTGCACTGGCTCATTTTACATGAACAAATGCACTGATTTCACTACTAATGTAATTAGTTTATTCATGAAGAAGATCATAAATCAAAACAAAGATTATTTCCTGAACTTTAATTCTTGCAGACAACTCACTTTGTTTGAATAATAGTTAATTTCTGATGAAAAGAAAAAACTAAGCAAATGTATTCCGGAAGGAATTTTGTACAGTGCACATTTCCTGCTGACTGATCAGTCAATACTTTTGTAAATAACCACCAAGCTAAAATGCTGATGAACAATGATGTAGATGTTACTTATTGTTTTTGTCCACAAAATGCACAAAATAGAGGACCTTTAAAAAAATCATTCAGAGAAACTCGTAACTCCTTCCTTCAATCACACACTTGCTCGGACTAGAGAGGCTAGCTATCTTTGTATGCACTGTTCGTCATTACACCCAAGCAGTTTTATCTTGTGGAGCAGAGATTTGAGGCTGGCTTACTGATGTGCCTGGACAAGTTGACAGATCAATGTTACCATCTCTCCAGTGCATGATCTCTATTGAAATCTGCCTCTTCCGTCCCATTACAGGATTAAGGAAATAGCCCACTTGTCAAAAAAGCTTTTAAGCGCTTCCAGGAATAACAGTTTGGCAATCACTCTAGATGCCTGGAAGAGCAAATGAATCACAGGCATGTAAAAGCTAACAATAAGGAAATATAGAGGTTAAGAAAATTATATGTGACACTTTGCACAAAAGTGTCATCTACTGAGACTGCCATCATTCTACTGATACATCATCTTTTTTAACCAACATGATAAATAAATGCACCAACGTGGCAGCGTAAAGAGAAATAAATATGATTTGGCAAGAGGAGGAAATTAAAAAAAAAATCTAAAGATGAGGTTAACATAGATGAATAAAATAAAAAAACTGAAACAAAAGTTAATTTTTTTGGAAGACTGGTAGAATCTTGTATGTTTAAAAGCTGTATTGTTTGTTCTAAATTACCTAATTATAAAGCGCATATTAAAACACTTTGCTGCACACAATTAAATTTAAATTAGACTGTGATTGCAGATCATCCAAATCTGCTTGTGCTGGAAGCAGCCAATTTAAGAAGAAGTGCGTCATATAGTTCTGGTTCCTCCGAATCATGTGGCAGCCAAATTCCAAAAGAGAGGCTCACGAAAATTATGGCATTACCATGAATGGAACCAAGTGTGAAGCATGAATGAAGGCCAGTAGTTCTAGGTGTGGTGCACAGAACCAGCTGGATTGTGCTCTGATTTGTTCACATGGCTTCTCTTGGGAATCACACTTTCTGCGGCATCTGGGCCACAGGGATGCAGTGCTCCAGAAGAGGCCCTTCTCTCTCCTGCCATACATTAGATGTTTGAGGTGAGGAGCCTAGGGAAAACACCGGCTTGTGCTTCTTCAGGATTATGAAATGGCTGTGTTTCTTTCCCTTGCAGTGATGTCTGTAGTCAGCCAGGCACATGTACATTTTTCCATGGAATAGAGTGAATATCTCTTTTCTTAGCGGAAGGAAACCCACAGCCTGTAAAATGAAGAAATGATATTGGATTACATTATACACTTCAATACCCTTATGATCACAACTCTTGAAGTGGGGTGGGTGTGACACGAGATTTTAGGGATCGGCTGTGACTGAACTGAGGGAAAAGGGGGTAAAAAGAAACCACACATACTACACACATGAGGTGGTAGAAATACAATATAAAAGTTGCTCTCTTCACTGTAATTCAGTCTTATAACCCAACAGGCCCAGCATTTAGCACCACATGATATTTCTTTGGTTGAGATGATTGGGGGAAAAAAAGAATAACGTCTCCCATTTTATTTTGCCTGCTGGCCACATTGCATTTCACCTGATGCTGAGATTACTGGCTTTTATTCAAAAAGCCAAGACAAACCATACAGGTAAATGGCTTCAACAATTTAGGAGTTTCTGTGCACCCACTTTCCAAAGGAATGCATAGCAGAAAGACACAAAATCCCTGTGGGGATCTGGTTACCATAAATATGTGTTTTCAAGTAATGGAAAAAGCCCTTTCTGCCTAGAAGCCTTTAAGATTGAGTTCAATTCCCTGACTCTTTCTCTCTCATGCACAGACACACACACACACACACACACACACACACACACACACACACACACGAACCAGCAGGCCAACTCCTGTTGCGCTATAGATGTTTACAATACAAATTCTATATACATAAATTAAACACACATGACAGAAAAATCAAGAATGTTAAGGTATTATATGTGAAGACAATTAAATTTTGAATTGTAAGAACTGCACCATCAGTGTACTACTCACCCAAAGACAGGCAACAACATTAATTTTAGGATCATTGTACTTCTCAAGTTAAACTGGGAAGGGCCTGAGGAATTGGGGATGTTCTATTATTAATGAAGAGCCATTTCACAAACCAAATATAATGTCTTTGCCAGACAGATCATATGTCTCAGCCTAATCAGGTTGGAACCCAACAACTCATCTATAATAGTCTCATTGTAATAGTGTGGTCCTCCCTCTTGTTGAAACCTCATCTATCCTTAGGGTATAGAAAATTATCGATTCTCTTAATGTTTCTTTCATTGAACGAAAAAGGATTTTTGAAAGAATCAGGCAAGTACACTGTCAGTATATTGAAAAATTACAAATTTATTATGGTTTATAATGTTATAAAACATATTCAAGCTTAGCTAAATCTCAATCTGTATTGTAAAAAGAAAGAAAATGGAGCATTTAAATGCTGTGTTGCATTTTATATGGATGCACGAAATAACTAAAAGACCAAAGAAAATACATTCCATTTTGTGGAGGCTGGCTTAATAAGGCAAGCATTTTGTAGAATCCATCTCGTATAAATATCTGTCTTTATCCCCAGGGGTGAGATGAGGTGCAGCTGGTGAAACAAAAATGACGCTATAGCTCTTTTATTGACCATATAAATTATTTATGACAATGTACATTATAATTAATTTATCATTCACTGCAGAACTTCTATATTTATAGTCAATGAAGGTGAAGGTCCTAAAAAAATCAGAGATACTGTACTGCAGACTGTATCTAAAAAAAATATTGTGAATAGTATTTCCCAAAATAACAGAGGTGTTTTTTTTTACAGTAGAATAAATATAATAATTATTAGAAGGTACTGTGATATTTATCCCATCACATTTAAAGAAGAGTCTTACTATCATGAAAAAAGAAGTTATACCAACAATGCTTCACAGCATTGTGCATTACACCCTCAGTACCCCCTAAACATACTTTAGGTCAAGCACTGTGTTTAGGGCAATGCATGTGCCTTGTGGTTCTGGGATGGTTTCCCAGCCATTCACTTTCACTTTAATTATTCGGAAGGGATTGATTTTCAAGAACCAAATGCTGCTCATTTTCCATCCAAATTTCCACCCCATTTGAAAAATAATCGCATAAAAAATAATTTCACCCTGCCCACCCCGAGGACATTTGGAGCTCATGTGAATTTCTAATAATTTTGGGAGTGGGGTTGGTAAGGGATTATGGTCAATCCCTTGATGTACTTCAGCCCAGAGCATGAGATGGGGGCAAGGGCTGGAGATAGCGGTGGTGGCAGAACTCCAGACAATTTGATTTTCTAGTGCAGTTTGCCCCACATAAGTTTAACACACTCACAGAGAATTGCAGGCAAATGTCATTTTGCAATAACTTGTCTGACATGACCTCAGAACATTGTGGGGTCAGAGCATGACAGTATCATAACAGCAAGGTAAAAAAAAAGATGACACAGTTTGTCTCTCCTCTCAGCACCAAGAGACTGTGTCACTCAGAGTGATGAAACGTTGTAGAAACATTCTATTCGAGAGACAAATTTTACATCTGAATGTCCTTGTCATGCACAGATTGTAGTAAGAAGTTTCCTGTCCTTCATTTCGGCTGACATATAGCATAACGTCAGTCACTAATTTGCATGTGTCCATTTTTGCACACATATGGGAACAAGAGAAACATGCTTTCATGATGTATGAGACACTGTTGAGCTGCACCTCAGTATCCAAGGACGGGCTCACTTTGACACATCAAAGAAAGTTGCCAAATGTACTTAAAACATCGAAAAAGCTAAAACAGAATGGTATCTTAAGACAAAGGGAACAGAAAATTGAATATGTATTTCAGTGAAATTGCGTCCTTGATCACTTTGCAAACAATTCTCAATGTTTCTTTCATGTTCAAAATAATTATGAACATCATTAAATGGATTCAGGGCAAAAGTCACTTCAGATGAACTGAATTAAAAATGATGAAATGAGCAAATACAAGCAGGACCAGTGCCCTTATTCATGGCATTTCCTATCAGTAATGCTTGACAAACAGTCATTTTGATAATCTGCGATTAATTTTCCATTTCTTGATATACACTTTCACTGAAACAAAAGGTAACTTTCACCTCTGATTCACCACAATATGAAATTCTTATCAATTTTTGAAAATATTTAGTCGAAAGTAACCCTTTCTGTGTACAGTTAACTCTTTTTTATATCCTAAGTGCTGCTTAGCTGCCTGTTATAACTGCAATAATTGCAATATCTGCCAAGATCTGGGTCCATCAGGCACAACCTGATGGTCTCCTAGTCAAGCCTGATGTTGTGATCACCAGGGGGGACTTACTGTGGCAGGAATATCAATCTGTCATGCCCTACTCTGGGATCTCAGTATGGCCTGCTGGCATCCTTGACCCATGCTGATGGACATAATCATTCGGCCGCTCAGCAGGTGGTACATCTCACAGTAAAAAGCCCACTTTGTCCACTGATATTTAGGCTGGCTGTGACTATGGCCCAAATGACCTTGATTTGAGATGTTTCATTCCTCTCGTCTGTAGTGGGATCTCGGACCTTAAAAGAAACTCACATCACCCACTCACATCACCTTTACAGCCTCAAGAAAAGGAACACTAATGCCTGTTTTTATTGCCCATTGCTACATTTTATTTGTAATATATTTTAAGACGATCTAAGGATTTAGAGGGCTCTGCTGAATTGGTGATTGTAAATGTAGCCAAATTTGTTTTCCAAATCAAAAACCTTTAACTTACTGAGAGGTACAATTTTTTAAAATCCAGACACATTTTTTGCCCTCAAAACCTGGAAGAAACCAGAGTGCAATTTAAAACTGCTCCAATTTTCAATTTAGAATGGGCAGCCATGGAAAGGAAGGACAAGTTCCACCTTTTTGTGATTTCTTATGCCAGGAGGCGTAATCTGAGCAGTAAAAACTTAACAGGAAGAACCTTTGAAGTTAAAACAGGCATCCAAGAAAAAGGACGTAATAGCATACTAAATCTCAATGTTTTTCTTAACCCATCTAATTTATGGTACTTGGAGGGAAAAGAATTTAATGAAGAGAGGCCCATGTTTTAGGTGTCTTACTTGGAAAATTTTAAAAGTTAAAATGTTAAAAATCTGTATTAGATCAGCAGTTATGAAGTCACAAATTTAAAGACGTGGGCTGTCACCAGCACTTGTAGCAACAATTTTGAGCCATCCATGCTGGCTTTGCACTGGGCCATATTAATAAGTAATTTCATGTCACAGAATGTCATACAGTAACTATTGCATGTGTAAAACCGTGCTGGGTGAAGAGGTTAATATACTCTGGACCTGTTTGTTGTGGATTTTTCGCTTCACAACATGACAGAACAAAAATTTAGGCACTGCATGACACCACTACTTAGTATTCCCAGTGCCCTCCACTGCAGACATTTGTTTCCTAGACTAGAGGGTATATAATCATTCATCTGCATTTATCATTATTCCACTCTCTTCCATTGATAAATGAAATACAAAATATATGTAAAGAGGGATAACCATAACACATTCAGTTCCCAGTGGACATCTATGAGTTAAAGAAGCCCCCTGTTGTATATTTCATCAATCAGGCATTTCATTAAATATTGAGTGGCCTTTTACAGCAATGAAAAAGTTAATGAATCCAACATTTGTCGCACAGCTTATGGAAACGGGACCACAGAAGTGGAAAGTGCACCGATAGATGGCATAATTCAATGGCTTTAAAATCCAATTATTTCTGAAAAGTGTAATTTTCAGAGATTCGAAGTCTGAGCGATGATGTTTAATGTATTTTCTACCAACTGGAAATAAGTACAATAAACTGCAGCTCCAATTGTATACTCCATCCAAATCTTTTTGAAAAGGTAATAGTACCTTTTTGTAGTCTGATGTTCAGTGAGTGCAACAGTGGTTCAGGTGTTACATTATGCATATGGTCCTGAACCGTATTGACCCTTATCTAGTTTCATCTTGAACAAAATGACTCTCACGCATCACAGCCTGAAAGTGATCAATGCATCCAACTACTGTACTTTCAACAGTGATGGTAAATCTCTATAGGGTTACCAGTTAGTGTTAAAATAATGACCAAAACAAGCAGTTTTACTTCAGATTCATTAAACTGCATTTTTGAAGATCAGCTGACAAGATGCTGTGGATACTGTGATGCTGGGAATTTGTCACTCTGTTGAATCAGGACTGATTAAGTTGGGCATTAATTTTCTGAGAAAGCAATTTACTGCACATTTCTAGTTGACATCCCAAGTGGAGGGTGTTGGGATGATCACACTGAACCTGAAAGAAGGCAAAATAAAAAAGAGCATCAAATTTGCTTGAAATTTTACAGGCACTAAGAATACCTGTCTGGTGAAAAATTTTATTCTAAGACACTGTTAGATGACTGACTTGTGGGATGGCTGTTGAGGAAGCACCAGGGGAAATTACAACGAGGTGTTCCAAGTATCAGTGGGATGGGCGCCGCTGTGAGACAAACGTTTCCAAGTGGTTTGGTGCACACCACCAGACTGGTGCCAAAGTGCTTGCTTATTGTGAATCTTTGATCCAGCTAAATCATGAAATCTGAAAATTCAATTTTGTCAGCAGTCATTAGGAACAGCCACTCGCATGATGCTGCAAACATCCTCTGGTGTCTGGGGAAAATTGAAATGGCTTTATTCTGAAATTGGAAAGGAGTTCTGTCTAAGTAAGGTGAAAGGATTACATGAAAACATTATACTTGCCATTTAAAACCATGAAATTGACTGGGTTTTTCCATTTAGAGGTCTTGAACGTGGGTACATGCAGGAGGTCCATGTACCCTTGTGAAGCCTCGCCTGCATGTGTGCGCATGGTTGTTTGCAGAGTGAGGAGTGGGTGGTTAAGGTGGATGGACTGAATGTGACAAATTTGAAAAGTTTAATTAAACACTACATCTAATCTGAATGACTGACTTGGCTTGGCTGCAGGGATGGAATCTCACCAGCGCGCTCATGGGTTGCATAAAGTTTTTTTTTTTTTTTCCCGACAAGCCAGTATGCTTGAATAACTTCTAATGCCACCTCCCTTAATCTGTAAAACTCACAACTTACAATTATCATTCGTTTTGGGTGCCCAAACTTGGGATGCCTTCAGGATGTGAAATGCTGCCTAAAGAAGAAAACTTGGTCATAGAAATTACAATATCTGTAATATTTGTCATTTCTTTAAAGCAAATCATTGTGGTTTTATTTGCAAAATATATTTCAACATCAGTGATGTGGGCAATACATGCAGCACTAGAGAGATTTCCTCACAGGATCATTACCACTCGGGCGCATTAGATTACCCTTGGATTTGCCTATTTTTGCAACACTTTTCTTGTGGTGACAACTTTTCAAAGGGGAAAATATTTTCTGTAATATGAAGCTGTTATCAGCTTTCCCAAATCAGTCTGTTATTAATAGCAGAATGCCACGCTGAACACCTTTGGATACTTGTTTAGCACTGCTAAAAACGACTTAGCTTTCCCTGCAAAAGTACTAGAGATGTATTCAATCTGAAAGTTGCATTGGGGGTCGCTTATTGGAATTCACAGCCACCTGGTTGTGTGTGCTGCTCTGAGGGCTTCTCTCTGCAATTCACCACAGTCCTGTTAATTGAGCTCTGCCTCTAATCTCTTTGCTAAAAAATGCAATTTGAAATTCAGTCAATGTTTCACTAGTCTACTGCATTCAGCAGTCTGCTGACTGTCCCAGCTATTCTTATCTACTTCCTGGAACAGTTAAAAAAGGAGCTGGTTAAAGCACATTAAACAGTAAGAAAAAATAACTGTGACTTAACTATTACTGAAGAAATGTGGATAATGATTAGTAATATCAATATTTAAAAATATTCTCATATTTTTTATGAATGTTCTCCGTTTATGACACAAATTTATTCTAGTTAAAATGATTCATTCATTGTAACTGACATGGTGCTCTAGATTATCTGCAGTCTCTAAACATTTAGCCATTGTCACAAACTCTTGTTCAAAGCAGGGTTGTAGTGGAACAGAGCTTATCTTGGGAAGTGCAGGGTTTAAGGCGAAAGACTTAAACACCAGTCTGTTGCAGGACAAACGCACACTCAGGTCAATTTAGAGTCACCAATTTACCTGAAACACTAGCTTTGAGCTGTGGGGGAAAAGCCACATAAACCTGAGGACAATATGCAAAATCCGTATAGACAATACCAGACTGGAATCTACATACAAACCCACAGCTCAAGAACTAGGGGTAACCTGTACTACCTGCTGTGTCACTTTAGTTCTATACCTTTGGACAAGTTTAATGAACAAACCTGAGGAAATCTGATGGACTTAAAACTAAATCTGGATAAGTTTTATTGTCTAATTGTCGTTGCCTGTTTAAGAAAAAGGCCACGTGATGTAAGCATGATTTATGGAAAGATACAAGCGGCAAAAGCAGAGGACACATCTCTGTAAGGACTGCTGACAGACAGTACTGCACAGAAGCTGTTAATTTCAGTTAACACTGTGCACATAGACTCACAGCCGAATTGAAACGAGACTGGTGCCCTAGCGACAAGATTAGTTTGTTGACATGTCAGTTCTTTATTCTCCCTTTTGGTGATTTGTACCAGATGAACAGGGTGGAAAGTGTTCAGTTGGAGACAGAGGGGTCTTACCATGGTGTCTATGATTTGTTTATTTGCCCATGTTTAATGAGAGTGGTCAGCTGAAAAGAAACTTATTTGTCATGTTAGTTGGGAGTCAGTGTCAGCTGCATCCACTGGTACAGCCAGTTAACAGAAAGGGATGTTCAGAGGAAAAATGAAAAATGCTTAGAATATTTAATAAACTTTGCACTGTTTACTTCACTGTGTAATTTCTGGAGATGTCCCTTCTGGCTCTGTGACACTGCTTTAAATGTGAACCCTTATGGGTTTTACATTCAAATCAGGTGCAGCTGTGCTCAGCATAATGTATTAGATGTCAAATAAAAAGGCCAAAATAGGTACAGCAGCCAGTTAGGCTTTCAGTTTCTTCGCCTGTCCTTTCGTCTGGAGAAACTTACAGTTTTAGCCATTTGCACAGCTGGATATGTTTGCTAGCGCAGTTCAGGGTAACCTTGCTCAAGGGTACTAGAGCATTGACCCTGCAGAGACATGTACCAGCAAACTATAGGCTGCCACCTGCTTGGTTGCCTGTTACTCTGCTACTAGTACAGTAAGACATAAGTGCAAAGCATTATGACATGTGACTACCTTATGGCTCTTTTCCTCATTCCTTGAATGTCTGGAGGAGTCATGTCTTACAGCTTGGGAGTTGCTCGGATGCAAGCTGTAATACGCCCCATTAAGCTCTTTCGCATGGATTAGACCTACACTGTTGTTTTTCTCGATACATTTAATAGATGTATAATAAATTCCATTTATTGTCCATTCATTAATGTATTATAGATGTGAGAACACTTGCTTAATGACTCTATGGATTTTTTTGCTCAGGCTGTAGGAAGATTGATGTAGGTGTATTTTAGCACATATCTAGGTATAATTTCTCCTTTTTGAGATACAAGAAACTTGCTCATATTCTATGGAAATACAGTTTACACTCTATACTGTACTATTTAGCTTTTGCAAAATATGGTTTATATTTTATAAATCTTTATATTGTTCTTATAAAACTGTAAGTATATTTTACCATTTGTTTTATTTTACATATGAGAAATAATGAAATACAATCACTATCAAGCTTGTTGCAACAATGCCCCTCAAAATCTTCTCACTGCTTTATGCTGTTTATTTCCCTTCTTACTTTCCAGTTTGTTAACAGCTGTATTGGCACCAACACCCTGGATTACATTTTCTTCTTAAAAAGTATTTGAATTCCTTTGTTTTGCGCAAAAGTTTATACACTGCTTCTTCATTGAAGATATGCAATATTATATTGATAGCTATAGATATTCACATTTCGTTTCAAATAGAATCAAACACTAAAAATCTTTTGTCTGGCTACTGATTTTCTAGTCCATATTATGGCTTTTTTTTTCGCTTTTACTTTTACCTCATCTGTTTCTCGATCTCCCATGTATTACAACTGTATTGTTTGTTGTAGCATTAAATGTCCTGGTAAATGCTGTAAAGTTTTTGTGTAGCAGACCAGATACTCAGCTCAGAGTGACAGTGAAAAATAAATGAGGTTTCCAAGGTCCGGCTTGGATTTCCCCAGAGTCAAACAGCAAGTGAAAGCTAACCTGATGTGGGTCCAGAAATCCGGTTAACAGCTCCATTTGCTTCGGCCAACGACAAGTTCAATATTCTGTTTCCCAGTGACACACAGATAAATAAGATTATAGATGGCTTCATTGGACAGAATAGCTCCCCTGATACCACAAAATCATTGCTGTCTTACCACTTGCTTTTCATTTGCTCAGCAGATGCCCTTATCCAGAGTGACAGATAAAAACGCAACATTCACTCATTTAAAGAGCTTTCTATCTTGAGCCATTTAGTTGCTGCTATTTAGATTAAAGCAGTAGTTTCCCTCTTGGCCTTTGAACCTCATGCTAAAATGTCCAGACCTGTACCCTTAGCACCAAACACACTTTGGAAATGCCTTACTGCAAAACACACCTGGTTTATTTGTGACATCAGTGTAGCCTCATTCATCACACCTGAGCTGCACTGTACCCTCCCAGGTCAAACTTATATAGCCTGTCAGTGCAAAGGGTTTTATAACAAATGAACAGATCCATGTAAGACTATTACTCCCTAGAAATGCAGTGACAGGCAGTCGTGTTGCTCGAAGAGATAGAGTACCTATATCAAGGTAGCCTGTTTAGTTCCTTACCTTTGGATTAGTATCATCAAATGATGCACAGTGATATGTAGCATGATACATCGCAATATGAATAAACCATGTGTGAAGTTCTGTGCAGAAATAAGCAGCCATCGAACACTGCATTGACATCTCATTACCGCACATGTCAGGATTAAAACGACTTGAGTGAAAGTGAATCAGACGCTTTGGCAAAGTGTTGTGTAAAAGAGGTAATTGCAAAAAAGCACCAGCATGTACAATCAGCTGCCTCACTTCCCTGTTACCAGGCATTTGCCAGTTTTGTTACTCTAGCTAAAGCAAGGAGAAGAAAGGCAAATAAATGCCTTCACTGAGGTCGTAGCTTTTGAGATGTGTTTTAGTGCCAGATATGTACATTTACAGCATTATTAGCTCCTTTTGCCATTGTTTTGGTTATATATACAAAAAACTAAACAAAAGAACAATAAGTTGCATGAAAGCGATGTACCAAAATCCTCATAATTAGTGTTTGGGGCCTGAGGAATATCATCATGAAATTTTAACAAGAATATCTAGAATGACATCATGAAAAATGATTACGCAGAAGAGAAGCATCAACATTTGTGTCTGTGTAGGTCATATCACATTTATTTTGCCATGAAAATCTGTCACACGTGTTAGGAGTAGGCTCTGCTTGCTGGTCATGGCACTGACATTGTGGCCCTCTCTGTGCTTCAATACAATGGCATTCATTCCATCTGTGCTAATTAGCACCCTAATGTCTGTTTTACTGCAATCCCCTTTTGAAAACTCATGTTTAATACATTGCATATCACAACCTCTGTTATACTGAGAATTCCGAAATATTTTTCCTGTCTTGCTCTGAAGATATTCATATGCTGTAATTAATCATAGGGCCACTTCAAAGACAGTATTTACCTTAATCTTGCAAAAATGTACAAAAATAATTTAAAAAGGTGTACAATAATCGCCAATTTTAGGAGCTTAGATAACTACAATAACGCAGGCTCCAGTTATGTAATTCCTTAAAATTTTCTTTCTTCCTTCTGTCTTAAAAAGACAGGGAAAGAAAAGGTTTGTGCAGCTACCCAAGGAGTTTTAAACTGTTATGGAGTATAAGAACAAAGTGTGACATCTACTCTTGACAGTCTAAGCTTGTGGAAAAAGAAGAACAACAGTAATCCATAGTGCACTTCTGCATGTCATGCGGTCATGTTGATGAGAAAGCACAAAGTGAAATTTATGGCCTAAAAGTAGCCTCCAGGGTCAACAGGTCAGGCTTTTTGCCTTGAGACAAGCAGTTCCACCACTGTGGTCCACAAAATGCTGCATATCTTGACTATAACAAACCATCTAAAAGCTCAGAATAATGTCTTTTCAGTCTGTGCTTCTTTTTGATTTTTTAGTCACCAAAGATGACATAACCTTGCAGTTCTTGTCTGGGATGACATTGATTACAGAGTGAAGGACTTTGACTCCATCTGTAGGTGTTATGCTTTCTGCAGGGATTCCAGCAGCTCAGGTCTACGTGAATGAAGCCTTTTGACAGAACCCCTTACATCAGACGTTATCTGTGGGGTTTCCACTGAGCTGTGGTACAGATGGAAATGTCTAAAATCCAACTGGGTACTTGTTCGTGCAGGACTATAGCACTATTAACCGTTCTACTATTACCTTATGCTGCACAATTTCAATTTCAAATCAAGACAAACCAGTCCAAAAAAATAACCATTGAAGATACTAAAGTTTAGTACCCTGTAAATCCTGTCTTTCTTTCTCTGCACATTTATATTATCATTTGTTAACATGAATGACTGGTATTTCAGCTGTTATTGTAAACTAGCTAACATATAATATCATTTTAGATTAATATCTGAAAGATTCAATTACCCTAGTTTTTTTGTTAAAAAAATCTGTTGAGGAGCTGGAAACCATTGTGAGGAACTGGTGGGTCAGGCTCTGCCTTCTCATCCTGCTCTACTTGCAACCCTCACTAGGACAAGTGGGACAGAAAACTGTCTGTCATATAATGAACTAATATTACATAATAAGGTCTGGACTAAAAAACGAGAGAAACTTGAAATGAGCAAAGTGGAAGACAATGGTGCAAAAACTGCTGTATCAAGGAGGAACAGCAGCAGATGAGTGTATGACATGAATATTGGTTCACAATGGAGTAAACTGGCAGCACAACAGACCTGACTAAATGAAAAGCAGCTTCTGGAAGGTTAAGATGATCTTCCAGATGCATGGTTGCATGACTCATGTTTGTTCTAGCAGGTTGGTCCCTGCAGCTGCCATTCCTACATGACAAACATGGTTAAGTCTGACCCTGGTTATTCTGGCTAGTATGTTATCAGTCATCTTTCCTACCTTCACATCTCTACTGTCACATATTCCTGATAATACTACTACAGTCAGAACATCTGGATCTTTTCTGACAGCCCAAGAGAAGGGACACTGCAGGAAATTCTGGGTTTTGCTCCAATGAAATGATGTGACACACTGTAAGTGAAAATTAACTGCTCCGGGCTGTGAAGCTGTTTGAAAATAGCTTGATACACCACTTCACTTCAGAAACATAGTAACTGAGTCATCAGATGTTAGACCAGATTAAGCGATGAATCATCCCCTTGCTATTTGATCTCCGATCTTCTAAGCACTTCATATTGTTTTTATAATTTCCACATTTGCCCTTACATGACATTCTTGCCCAGAGAGGATGTGTTGTCTGATCACCAAAATAAATTGTAAGTACTCAGAACATTATATCTCTTCCACTTCAAAAGTACTGAGTGGGTGGATAATATAGCGGATAACACCACTGTCCAACACGTACCAAAGGGGGGGGGGTTTGTTCCCTGGTCCAGGCATACCACTACTCTTCAGTAAGAGTTCTGAGGTAAGACTCCAACACCACATCTGCCTAGCTGTGTGTATAAAAGTGACAAGAACAAAGAGAGTCATGCTAGCCTGAGTTCACAAGGTCAAAGGTTAGGGAAAAAGCACAATTTGATAAGTGGACTATGTTATCTGGTCATAGACGGACCAATGTGATAATCTACTTGATAAAGTAAACCCAGTGAGAGAAGCTGCATGAATAAACTATGGAAAAACCATCATCCATAATCACAGAAACAAAACTTCTTGTGTGTGTTGTCAACTACACTGCAATAAAATGTCGGCCACAAGTCCACCAAGATTCAAAATTGAGCAGTAGTATGAAATCATATGGGGTCAAAAACATGAAGATCTAGGCAGCACCAGGACCTGATATGAACTGCGACTAATGGGTAAAGAAACTAACAGCTTTGTATACTCAGCTAGCAGCAAAAATTAATCAAACAACTCTCACCCTGACTGGCTAAACCAAAGGAGGACTGTACTGATCCTGAAACACAACAAGGGACAAGCACTGACTACTTACCTGCACCTTCATAACATAGAAGCTCATAGCCAAGCTGAAGGTACGTGGATATTAAGTGCTACACAAATGGATACCTGAGTGCCAATAGTACACAAGGTACACTAAGGGTCTTCATCAGATACCCAGTGAAACACTGGAGGACAACATTGTAAACCAGGAGAAGGACAATTGCCTAAGTGACAAAAAGTGTGGTTTATACCAAGGAGATGCACTGTCCCTTCTACTGTTCTGCATAGGCCTGAATCCTCCTTAGCAACATTATCAATAAGAGTGGTTACGAATACAGGTCCAAGTATTGTAATACTATCATCTGCCTCCTGTATATGGATGACATCAAGGTGTATGCCAAGACCAAAAAAGACATTGACTCCTTGATCTACAGTGACGATACTGAAATGTTGTTTGGACAGTGCAATAGGCTGATAGCAAAAAGAGGGAAAATGATTAGGACAGAGGGAGCTGAACTGCCACATAAATAGCAGCTACCACTACCTTCAGATCCTTTGGTCATATGGGATCCATGAGGCAGAACCTAGGAAGATAGTAACATCCTTGTACTTTCATAGAGCAAGACAGATCCTCAAAAGCCAGGTGAATGCAAAGAACAAGATCACAGCTATCAACACATATGCCCTGCCACTCATCAGATATCTAGGTACTATAGTAAATTGGCTAAAAGATGAAATGGAAATTGTTGACTTCAAGGCCTGAAAACACACCAATAATCCAGCATCCAAAGGCTGAACACCAGTTACAAGGACAGAGGACAGTATGAATGAAACATCCATGAGTACATCCAAGCAATGGCCCCTAAAGATGCAGTGATAGAATGCCTCATACAGATGTGATGGGATATGAGTAACAGAGAAACAAAGTGGCTACCGTGGCAGGATAAGGACCTACACGGAACGTACCATGGACAGAAAGCAGAGGTGGTCAACATGAGAAAATCTGACCAATGACTAGAAAAGGCAGGACCGAATGATAGTACAGAGGCAATCATGGCAGCACAAGAACTAGCCCTCAGCACCACATCAACTGAAGCAGAGGTGTACCACATCAGACAAGGCCCCAGGTGAGACAATGCAGATGTGTGCAGCATATACTGAGAAGCACAACCAAGTGGTGGGCATGGCTTACAGGAACAAGGAATATGTATTGGAGACTCTCAAAACTAAATGGGAGGTACCACAGAGAGTGGTGGACAACCTGTGGGTCTTCAAGAGTCAGACAGATTGACAGGAAATAGCTAAACAACTAGATACAGTGGTTATGAATAAGGAGGGAAAGCAGCAGAAGTAAAAGATGTGGCATTCTCAAGTGATGATAATGTCAGAAAGAAGAAATATGAGAAACCAGAGAAATACCAGTGACTGAAGGAGGAACTGGGCAGAATGTGAATGGTAAAAACCAAAGTAATGCCGCTGACTATAGGAGCACTTGGGACTCCTATAGGGAATCCTACCCAAGTAGGAAGACTGGCTCCTTCAGATCCCAGCAATGATAATATAGATCACAGGTCAGAAAACAGCAGGACCAGCAAAAACACCACACCGTAAATTCCAAGGGCTCTGGTAGGAAGCCTTGGGGCTGAAAGACACCGTCCAAAGAAAAAAACAAGTTGAAAAGATATTTTTTTGTATATGTATATGAATATATTTAGTATATATGCAGTGTCTGTGTTCAGTAAATGATTTCATACATTTTTAACGGTCATTTCCTTTCACTCACATTAAAATAATACACAATAGGCACTAAAACTGATTGCAACTTATTTTCTTTAAAAGTGTTTGAAATGACAATATCAGAGGCAGAATTAACTAAAGGCGATGTGAGGTATAGTCCCTTGTGACATTCCGACACTGTAATTAGTGGCAGGGCAGAGTACGGGAAAGACAGTGGGTGGCAGCGCTGGATTTTGAGCATTGTTTAAAAAAAGGCCCACTGACCGTAATGAGGTTAGAGAACTCATTCATTACAGTGCCCAGCTGTGCAACTCACCTGTCAAATTCACATAAATCCGAGAAAAAGAGGCTCAACATAAAAAAGGTTTAATTGCTTTTGTGTTCATCCTGTTTTTTTCTTATTTTTCTTTTCTCCTTTTTTTTCCTCTGTGTTTTTGATTCCGGGTTTTTGTATTTCATTACAACAGCTTCATTTATGGTATCACATTGATATACAGCTTGGATGTTCATAGTACAGACAAAAAGAATCCAACTGGACTGGGTGATTGAGAGATGGGCTTACTGCATCCATCAACCAGTCCATTCATGCATCCATCCATCCATATATTCATTTTCAAAAAGTTTTTCCAGGTGAGAGTCATATTTGACCATAGTTCCCTTTCCCCAGTAACAAGTCCCCAAGTATTACCAGTTGAGCCCAGATTTGTAATTTGTCCAACATATCTTATGTCTCCCTTAGGGCTTTCTCACGACTTTTTGTTTTCCACTAATAATTAAAATTATGCCCATTTTTTTTCTTCCATTATTTTTGCTCATTACATGACTTTATAGAGCATGTTGCCATGGTTCTGTCTTACATCCACCTGGAGTTCTAATCTACAACACTCAAGTCTGAACCCTACTGTCCTAAACAGTGCCACCTTCACACATGCCGTGCCCAGTATGTGACAGCCTGCTGATGACAAGTCAGCTGGAAAGGGGAACATAAGCGACATGAACAACAGCCTGTGGTAGCACTTTGTATCTTGTAGTGTGAACCTGAAAAATAAATAAATTATATAAAATTAACCAGAACTGGCAAGTTCTTTGCATGAACTAGCTAATGAAATGAAAATAGATTCAAAGAGAAACAGTAATGTTCGAAAATCATTGTACTGCTGTATCTGAAGTATCTATCTAATGATGTGGTCTCCAGATATCTGTTACACCTGTTGGGAAAGTGAATATACTGCCTATGGCAGATAATTATTTCAACAGATAATACATCAGTCTATGTAACTGAACCTCAAATTAATGAACTGCATTCCCACATGCGCTCAAGTGCAGTGTACCTCCCAATGCAGTGCTTTATTGCTCCTTGTCCTGACAAAATAAAACCCTAATTGTAACGGGGGCTGTAGAGTCTTGAAGTCCAAGCAATTGGACTGAATTCCTGTGGATCCAATTTCTGACTCATTTACAGCTGATAGATGGCTCCAAATTCTCTCAGCAATGGCCCCTTTTCCCTTTATTTTTTTGCATTTTGATTTTAATCTTGCAGTTTCCCTGGTTTATTGTTTTTTCTTTGCCGTTTTCATGTTAATACAGGCCTTGGTTAAATACACTGTTTAATTTCATGTTATTATGTTTTTCAGTGTGGTGGTTTACAATATGTATATAATTCAAAGAAAATAATCCTATTTTACCTGCAACAGCTGTTTAAACAAAACCAGCCATCAAACTAGATGTCCAGAAACACATGTGGTACAATGACCTTTACCCAACATGTTGCATGTCAAATGGTAGTTGAAGGAAAGTGTTCTATGTTTCTCACCCTGTATTGCTCCTGTCTGCATATCGCTCCTCTCCTCCTCCCAGGATCCTTGGCACCCGTCACCGGCTCACTCCAGACTGTTGACGGCATGAACGACAGGACTGGCACCTCATGCTGGCCTTGCTGCACTGACATGCGTAGGCCTGGGCTTAGAGGATGAAGTAGGAATGACGGAAACACTCTCACATCAGTTTGACTGACTACTGTGACTCATGAAAGTATCGTCTGCAGATTGTGGTTTAACGCCACCTCTATAATAGGGTACATTGCAGTACACGATATTTTGAAAGGTCAGGTACGTATAGTAGATTTGTGTGGGTTCAAAGTAATTTAGCTGCGCAGAGAAGAATTTTGCAGAAAGCATATTCATTTGAATGTGATGCTGATTGTGCTGTGAAATTACAGTGTAACTATCCCCTTAAAAGAATAGCCAAAACAATTTGTGAATATCACTATTATGTTGTAGCAATTTAGCCATGATAAATCTTACTAAAATGCTCAGGCAACCTAGGAAGCACCCAGTGTATGTTCTATCATTGTAATATTTTTCAGAGGAAAAAAAATCTAACACAACTCTTAAAAATTGCAAATTTAGTTTAACTACTCTTTATCGCAATAGAAACCAGAGGGTATTGTACAAAACCACACTGAGCTCATTTTCTCAAATGTTTAAAGGCTTGGTTCTGAGGTTTAGAACATGAATTAGTATTCCACAATCTTCTACAAAGGTTCCAAAGAATACTTTTCTTTTGAGTTGGTTCAGCAAGAAGGTTCACTAATATCTTTTGTCTCAAAGGCTTTACTCACCCAGATGAATTTGTTTGATGGTCATCATATTTTTCGAAGGGCTGGAGGTGCATGAGGAATGACAGAGTATACAGTATGTATTTTTTAGCTACTGTAGCTGAATGCAGAAAAAAAGAACTTAAGTTCTTTAAGTGAGAATGCAGTTCAACGTAAAGGAAACACCAAAAGAAGACTGGGATTATTCCACATCAGACAACATACTGAAGCATTTCTGTGGGCAGAACTGGATGGCTGGTTTGGGGAGAGGACCTTTGTGTGAGTAGAACAGAGAGATGCATTAGGTCATTATGGCTCCGTGTGTGGACGGCCCCTGGCATGGGGAAATCAATAAACCTGGTTATGGGAAATGAGTGTCATGACCTGGGCTTCACACCTTGACATTACCTGTCAAATGAATGACTCTGCCTCACTTTCCTTTCCTGTCTGCCCTGCCAAATTCTGTGCACTTCATGGAGAATCCATGGGTCTGTTACTAGTTAGGGCACAAAAAATGCAATTGTTATTCCCTTTGTGTCTTCATTTTGCCCTGAACTGCTTTCAAGTTTTTTTAAATGTTAATTCAATGCATTTGTGGAATGTGAAGGAGAAAAAAGTTGAGGTGGTGCTTCACTGTTTGACAGCTAGTCGGCTCTTTGCATTTAACCGCCTAAGATGATGCACCAGAAATAATGAGAATCTAATGGAAGAAGAAGGAGGTTAGAAACCTTTGACCTTCAAATCCAGTGCCCAGTGTTATACTCATACAGGATTTAGATGTGTTTTTCAGTCAGTGGCTGAGTTATTATTTACTGTCTCAGTGTAAATATGGTGGATTTTTTCATGTAGAAATACATATGCATCGTGTACAGAACTGAACAAGAAGTCTGTGACTGGTTGCGATATGTAAACAGCAAAAAAAATGTGATTTTGTCTGAATGCTTAAATTCGTGGTGACATAAAAAAGCAACCACATTCTCCTCACAGAACAAGCCATTACATTGCTCTTTCTTTCACTTGTGAAGATAAAGAAATTGTGAACCATGGAGTATTTCTCGCCTAATTGTTTTCTTTGTAAGGAGTGTCCTTGGGGTCGGAATTAGTTTTAACAAAATAGAATATTCATAATCTCTGAAGAATGTCCTGGATCTATTGTGTCTGATGAACATTCTGTTGTAATGCAATCCTTTTACCTTTTTATGACTTTCATTAATTTTCGCTGTACATACTCTGTAGACATGAGGGAAAACAAGATCACTCAAACAGGGGGTGTGCACAACTCTACACACGCAGCAACCTGTGGGATACTGAGAACTGACGCAAGTGTGTTCCTTTGTTTTTCCATCTGCATGCTTGTGTGTGCATGTGTGCATGGGAGGGTGAGATTGTTTCTCAATGTGTTTTTAATGTGAGTGCCTGAGTACATGGATTTCCATGTAATTTTCACGGGGTGCTGGCCCATGGAAGGTCCCAAAATTCTTCTTTGTCAGACATGTCTGGACAAAAAACAGACAGCAACATTCAGACGTACCATGAATGTATATTATAATACTTGCTGCCAAAGCACTTTCACCAGCCATATTTTGCACTGATTTAAATCCAGCTATTTTGAGAGAGAAAAAAAAAAAAAAAACACCTGTATCCTGATCAAAAGAAAGCAGAGGACACAGGAAGAATAGTTCCTGACAGATATGCGATAAAAGCATTATTATTTTGGTTCACGTCTATACATATTATAAGCTTTTTTATTTAGAGATCATCTAATTTTTTTTCTCCTGCAGTTTTCAGAGGACACACGCTAAGCCAATTACTGCTAATAAGCCGGAAGCAAAAGGTAAAATGGGATTTGAGAAGAACAAACATTTAAATGAACGTGGCCACACAGGGACACAGAGCTTAGAGCGAATGAATTTCTAATTGTAAAACGGATGTGTGATACCAGGTCTTATATGCCTGGGGACAGCTGACTTTGGTTTTTCCAGCGACACATCAGTAATTACAGGGAATATTTTTCTCTAATGTTGAAGGGGTTGCATTTAAGACCTCCTCTGAACTGTTCCTACACCCTAAAACCCATGAATTAAGTCGAACACTAGTTCAGTAAGCGAGGCCAGTGGTCAGGGCCCTTTCTATATTGTGAAACAGCAGTGGATGAATTCTAAATGGCCAACATATGTGATGTTATGCAGTACTTGTGATTAGACAAGTGTTTCACTTTAGTTGTCCAGGTTTCTTGTCTTCGTAGTAAATTGCTGTTGTCCTCTTGCCAGTCTCTTTACATTGTAAATTTATAACATCTGTTGTGTTTCTGTGCTCGCTTTCATAAATTGATACATCATTATCTTGTTCCTTGAGCTGTTCTGTCACAACAAACTTACTCTTCAAAAATGTTCCCTGTGACAGTTTCTACAATGAAATGAAATAAAGAGAGATTGATTGGTAGGTCATGCCCTTCTCAGCAAGAAACTAATTATACCTGACATGGTGAAGATTGATTTATTGTGATATTGTGCAGAAGAGTGTTAGCGCTTTTAATTAAATTTAAAGTTGACGTTTAGAGCTATTCTGCTTCTACCAACAAAACAAAATTTTGCTAAGTAAAGGAATCGGATAATAACTGCTGCATTAACTACATTTTCCATTTTTCTGCAGTTATGCTGAGTTGAGCTATATTGCTACAATTTTGCAATTTACATTGATGAGAATGTTATTTTTCATAACTGAAAAACTGGGATTATAACTGCTTAACATAACTGCTTGTCCAGGTGAAGGCCATGACAGTACATAGTCTGTCCCAGAAACACTGGGCACCAGGCTATCAAACCTCCTTGAATGGGCTACCAGTCCATTGCAGGGTGGCCACACATGCACATAGTCTCACACACATATACATACTTCGGGCAATTTGGAGTGAATAATGAACCCGAAATGCTTGTCTTTGGATTGTAGCAGGAGATGAGAGGAAACCCACTAGGGCATGGACAGAATATTTAAACTCCACACAGACTGAGCTGGATTTAACCCCACACTCAAATAGCCCAGGTGCTGTGAGGCGGCAGCACTTCTTACTGCACCACCATGCCAACCCTACATACTTAAATACATAACATAAACACATGTTACACATTCAGTATATCTGGGTAAAAATTATTTGTTCACACTCAGACCAGCTGAGTGTCCTCATTTTTGCAAATTAAAATCTGAATTTTAAATGACATCCATAAAATGTTCTTAAGATTCAGAGTCTTTTAACAAGAATCACAGAAAAACTTTTTAAAGTATGTTATTATTGCACATTTTTTGGCTTGACCTTCTTTTCTGTAAATGTGATTGTAGCATACTAGGGCATGTCAGGTTCAGGGAATGATTAGGTAGGGCCCATGTCTGGGACGATTTTTGGCTCTTTATTATCTTTTCGTATTACATACAAAACACCAAATTAGTGTATAACTAAAACAATAGAAAACCACCAACCCAACACCCAGGAGCACAATACAAAGCAAAACAAACCAATACTAAAGTTAAACATCACATTCCAAAGATCCTCGACAACACCTGTCACCCATTCCCAATCCCCCCCCCCCCCATCGTCTTGGACTGGGGTTTCTTGGCATCCTTTAATAATTAATTGATTGTGCCTGAAACACATAATTTTATTAACAAGCTCCTTCCTGGTGGACTGGACATGACTTATAGTTTTATAAATTTATGTAAAAGTATATTATACCAGTGAAATTCAAATGCATCACCAAGGTTTTACTACTGGATCTGATTTGAACTAATAATACCACTAAAGTGATACTATAGACCACTGCGTTAATATAGGACAAACTGTAACACTGCTTACAATTTAAATAATTTTCTGAAATAATAATTATATATTTCAAACTTTAACCAGTCATACTAACTGATTTCTTCAGGCTAATTGATATGGCATGTGAGCTTTGCTTCTTATACAAAGTTTTTGTAAAAAACACTTGCTATACAAACTGAAGGACCCTTGTTATTTGCACAACATGAGCAAGAATCATCAATATTTATTAATAAGTCTTTTCCCTGACCCATGTCTATTCTGTAACGTTTCTAAATGTTATTAATTTATTTGTTATTAATAGCCATTTCCACAGTTGACTACTCACATTTTGTATTGCATGCAATTAGTAACTGATTAAAAAGTGAGCCTTAAAAAGGAAGCAATTTTGATAACAGCCCACAAGAATTTTTGCTTACTTGAAATGTTTGCGGAAGTGTTTAAGTAATATAAATGTGTGCTCAGTTCAGGAGCCATGTATCATTGCTGATGGCTTTCACTGCGTGGAATATTCGTTTTTCCGTGTCAAATTACAAATATTTCCATCTGTATTGAATTCCTTTTCAAAATATATGCTTTTGCAGCATTTAACTCTAATGTCTGGTGGACTGGACATTGCCCATTACAGCTCTTACCACAGCCTGATAGTGGGGTTGAATTCAGTGCTGGAGTAGTACTTAGTATTGTATGGGACCTCAGCACGAACAATTTATAAATCATTTGAATGTCATCTTTCCCAGAAGATTCCACTGATAAGAGATATTTTTGAAAATTCATTTTGTTAAGTTTTTTTACTCACCTGCAAGGTTTCTCTACAGACCATTTGTTATTGAACTCCTGCCATTTTTAACAGAACAAAATATTTATTCATTTATTTTCCTTGGTCTTTAGCAGCTTCTTGACATCTTCAAGGACTGCAACTGTCAAGAGCTCTTTAGTGCCAAATGTTCATTCCAGTGGGAATTTATAGCTTGAAACAGAGTGAAACCCCATGCAATGGAATGAATCACTTCTTGCCTTGAGGATGTTACCTTTCACTCTGAGAAGTAGCACGTTAAGAGTAAAACTCACCACATCAAGACATACAGTGGGAATCTGATTGTCAGTTTTTAACAGCAACCTTTCTTCCCTTGAGAAGTGGTTAAAGGATACCTTTATTTCCATAAATTCTTCATTCTAATAAGCCGCATGCACTTCTCATAAATAAGTTACCAGACATCTCTGAGCTCTGGGTTATGTAACGTGCACAAAAAAGATAAAACCAAAATATGATTTTTCACTACATGGCAAACACACACATCAGATGCTGATGCTAATATAATCCCACTCTTTTTATTGTTAAAAACATTAATCTAGGTCGGTCCACTTTGCTGTTGTTTCCTTTTCATTCTGCATACGTTTTGCATGTTTGCTTCAAAAATTTTTGAGTGACATAAAAATCTACTTCTATTTTTCAGATGTGATCTTATCACCTTATACCATTCCATATGTCACGTTTCTTAAGACAAAGATGAACAGAAACAGACAGAGTGTTGCAGTGGATTCATTCTGTAAAGGTCTGGCATAAAAGATCCTCATAGTGCTTGTACAAATACCCAATTTAGTAGCTAACCTACATCGCGAACTTTTCTCTTCCCAGAAGCTTTACCTTAATAACTGTTGACAGACAACCTACAGGGTTTTGTAATTCTAGGACAATAGCCTTTGAATAGCAATGCTGAAGATAATAATGGTTGTGACTGACCATGCCATTTAAAATCATTGCCCTGGGCATCTAACAGTTATTTAAAATGACTGAACAGAATGAAAGATCAGGTTGAGTATAATAACACAGCAGAATTCCATCAGCACCTCGCAGCATCTGGTCAAACAGAAGCCTTGAAGCCAGGCGAATTGTGCTCAGAATCAGTCAGCGGAAAATGGCGCTGATCTGGTTGAAAGTGTTCAGCTATCAGCAGCTTGTCTTCATCTGTTACATCTGATCACCTTGTTCGTGGTAATTAATCCTTGCTGGTGGCTTTACTTTCATGTTTGCTGTCATTTCTTACGTGCCCAGTCTTGATCTATTGTCTCTCATAAAGGGTTGTAATGATCAAACTGGGGGGGCTACCTTGTAGGACTGTACCATTGTTTGTAATGAAGATTATGAAGATAGCTTCCAGCACAAAGCCCACACACTCATTTAAAACTGTGTGACACAAAAGTTTGTGAGTGTTTGAACTTAGTGGTAAATAATGTTTAAACACACAAAGTGCTTGGCTAGAAAAAGCTTTCAAAGAGGTGTTTATTTTATTTTCTAATGTTCCATAGTTCCACTCACTGACTCATACTTGAATATAATTACCATCAGTTTCAGGGTTTCAACAGACTAGTTTAGCATACTGTCTAACAACAGTTTTTGGTTGGATATTTTGGAAAAAAGGGTTATGTTTCTCATTTATTCACGATGATTCCAAATAAATAGTTTATCCTCCCTTTCAACTTGACAAATTTCTTATCAGAATGGGGGCAGAAATATTTCCATTATTGTCAAACAGGAAAAAAAAGACACAAAACAGATAAAATTACAAAACATAAATGGTGAATAAAAGGAATTTTAGATGAATATTTTAGTTAAACATTTAAGAATAAATAAATGTTTCAGCACTGCCAGAGAAGGTTCACTTCACCCAAAGCAAAAAAGAAGAGGGAAAAACTTCTGGACTGAATCATTCATTGGGATACTCCAGAGATTTCATCCCTTTGTTTTTTGATATATGTTTTGCAAATACCAGTATGAGGGAAAAATGAAAGTGCAGATAAAAATAGAAAAAGACTAGCTTTAGATATGTTTCAACTTTGAAAAATCCAAACTATTACGTGAAGTACATTTTTTTGTGCTAAAAAATAATTTTTTTGAAACAACACACTAAAATCAGATTTCTTACGACTATGTATGAGAATATGACTATTCTGAAATACATGTACAACTCAACACACGTATTTGTCAAGCTTTTGGGGGATAACATTCTTTAAAATATTTTGAAACAATTTGTCCATGAAGCAATTTGTTATCTGACTTTGAAGAATGCAGTGTTCTGCATTAAAAGAAAAAAAAGAGAAAAAGAACGTAATGAAGCTTAGACTTGTAAAATAATAATAAGAGAACTAAAATAATAAACATGCATGAAAATGATATGCACAGTTCTCAGTGGCATGACCAGTTTTCAGTTGTATGAAACACAGTTTCCATGGAAACCTGCAGAGAATTTGAGCTTGTTTTATGACAGACAGGAATCTCATAGTAGTGCCATTTCAGAAAAGTGACATAAAATATATTTAATAATATTTTTATGATTTTATTTGCTATATATTGTATTGACCTGTACTTTATTATTCTAAACAGAAAAAGGAAACTGTCGTGAGTGTCGATAATCCAGTTTGTGTCAGTGACCTTGTTATGTCACTAACCTCCCTGGTAAAAGTAAATACTTTTGGCAAGACAAATTCCAGATTTTTAACACAATGGTTTATGATGGGGAAGGAACTGTAAACATACACTTTTGTGGTTGATTTTTTGGATGAATACATTTAATAAATTTGAACAAAATGTTTTGCTTATGCAATTGTGGCTATTCAGCAGATGGATGACAAAATTGTTATCAGCCATCATTTTGCTGAGAGCTTTATCCAAAGGGGCTTACAATGTCAAATTTGTATACTAGACCACTTACAATTATTTACCCATTTTATACAGGTGTGTAATTTATAGTCAAGCAATTCAGGACAAGCACCATAAATCAGGAGATACAAGTAGGAGAAAGAGTTAGAACCCACAACCTTTGAGTGGAAGGTTCTAGGCACTATGCTACCTGGGTAAACTGAAAAATCAAGCCAGTATACTAAGATATTAACAATATCAAGTCATTTAAAAAAGGTGGGGTCCCTGACCTCAGAAAATCAATGTTAGCAAGTTAGAAAAATATGGACCATTGTTAAAGAAGCAAAGCTTCCAGGGCTTTGAAGGACAAAATACATGGATTTGTACTCCTTCCTCATACTCCACACTTGATTATATTTAACATTTGTGGTTGGCAACATACAATGTGAGCTGAAGGTTATTTGGTTTTCTCTGAACATAACCCACTTGGGTGCAGGGCAAAGATAGAAAGACAGTTCTTTACACCCTATTCTCCCATTGTTTAAAGGTTTAAGTTTCACGCTAATTCCTTCAAGATATATTTTTATGTACTGGTCTTAAATGAAAATACTTTTAAAATAGCCATCCTGCCAGAATATATGCTTTGTGTGGCTGAAGGCTTACAGTTATTGCTAAGAGAGGGTTTCAGAAACCTTGACTAAACTGCATGGTGATTTTGAAGGCTGTTGTTTTGTGGTATTTAACAGTTGTCCTTAGCAAGCACCCACCCAACACCGTTGGAGAGCTTCAACTGCCAACCATTTTCCTTCCTTCTCTATTATACAGTTTTTCCTTTTTGTCACATACTGTCATGAATTTTGACAGTTTCACATCCCACGTTGAATAATTTTACAGTTTTCTGACCAATGCACCTGCAGTTCAGGTGACTTTCAAATATTACTGATGTTCAAATTTTAATAGCTGAAAATATATTCAAATTTGCCACTGAACCTAATTTGGCTCACCTGTGAGATGTCTCTAAATTATTATTATTATTGTTATACACACAATTATTTTAATTTTACATACCTTACCTCATTGTGTATAAATGCTCCAAATTGTTAGTAATTAAAGCAAAATTCACAGATACTCTTTCCTTCAGACAGCGAAGAAAAGCATGCTGTCACTGCCTTCACCAGACATCTGGGGAAGGATCAAAAGGCCACACATATGAAACTGTAAGCTTTGCTGGAACAGTGCATAATGTTAATGGCACACACATCCCAGTGAAGCAGATTTATTCATTTTCATTCCTTTAGGGTGATGCTGAAGAATGCCAATGAATATGAGCTCGCTCTTACTGCCCTGTACCACAAGGAAGCCATAAGCAGCTGTTTCCCTTGTTTCAGGAGTGCTGTCCAAAATACAGGCCTTCCTCTTGGTAGACATACTGCTAAATGGACAGCTGGCCAGCCGCACCTGCAAGGACTGCTACTTTCAGCTTCAGTTACATTTGATCAAAGTCCATTTGTTTGTAATGCTAATTTACACCTTGATTTGGTTTGAGAGGCTGTATCTGAAATGTGTGGCCATTCTTTCTTTCCTCTCCTTCACTAACAGAGTGCAGCCCATAATAGTGGCCTGTTTTGTAATGCTTGTATCACTTGTGCTGATCGACTACAATAGCTATCACACTGATAATCAAGAGGAAACCAAGAAGAAAAAAATCAATGCAGTGTCAAAAGTTGCCAGTTTCAACCCTTACTGGGTCACATTGGCTTTGAAGGATTTAACATGATGAAGTTATGAAAACTTCACTGCCAGTGATCTGTCTTTTTGTTCATATCTTGTTTTCTGTTTAATATGTGCTGAAAAGGGGCCACTTCACAATTTTGCACAGCCTTGTTTTTTGGTTATAGATCATCAGAAACACCTAGAAATCGAAGGCTTTGCAGGCCATTCAGACCTGAAAATTTTATGCGAACAAACTGGCAGTAATATGGATGAACCTAAAAATTTCAGTATGTCCTTGCCATGCAGATTTTGGTTACAGCCATCAGTATAAATGGCCACACTTGCAGTGCTTGTTCTCATGAAGCCAGATGTTGTCTTGCACACATGAATTGTGCTGTATGTGCAGCCAGATTGCTAAAGCAGTCAGACGCAAATTACTCCTCCCTGTTTTGTTTGCTGTATTATGCGATTTGGCAGCGATGCTCTTGTTTTCTGCATTTTGCCTCCAACCTGTAATATCATACAGTATTTAAATACCAAAGGGTTTGGTTATGCAATAATCTCCCTGCTCCTCATATGAAAACAAGCCAACAATTCCCATACGTCTCTTTTTAAATCCCTTTAGAGCTGTTGTTTGGTGGGAACCTTAATCCATATTGTGCAGTGCTTTTATACATAATGCCAGGAAGGAAACACCGATGTCAAATTTAACTTGAAAAGAGGCACAAAACAGCAATTTACTTCAAATGTAATGATAACCATGGGAAAGACTGTTATGTTGTCCCAAATGATGAATGCTGATGACTTCTTTGCATGCAAAGTGAGTGATCTTGTAAACACTTGCTGTCGCACACTGTTGCAGGTTTTCTGTTGTACCTTCATAAAACTTTGACATCCAGGACTGGAAGAAAATTATAGCAGTGGTCTAGAAAATAATGTGAGCAGTAACATGTAGATTATCAGTTCATTCATCCATTCATCCATTATTCCATTTGTTCATTCATTCATTCATTATTTAATTTCTTAATTGATGTATCCATCCATCCATCCATTTCCATTAACCACTCATCCAGATTACGGTCTTGGCGATCCGGAGCCTATCCCAGAGGCAGAGGGCACTAAGCTATGACACAGCGCCTGGATGGGACACCAGTTCACTGCAGGGTGACCGCACACTTACACACTATGGGCAATTTAGAGTGACCAGTCAACCTGAATCACCTCATTTGACTGTGGGAGGAAACCAGTGCACCAAAAAGAAGCCCACACAGATAAGATGCAAATTCTACACAGACTGAGGTGGATTTGAAATCTCGCTGAATGAGTCCAGCTGTTTATTTATTCATTTATTTATTGGCTGACAGCACAGAGACACACAAGCAGTGGCCACCCTGTGTGACACTTGCCAGCACCAGCCCTCTGCGCAGTCATTTACTCTTTGATGCCAACCAAGTGTTTAACATGTTAGAGCTTTGTACAGTCTTACTGGCTACCACTCTGGGACATGATGGACTCTTCTGGTATTCTGTGTCCCTGGATTGCACACCGTGTTGTTCCTCTTGCCTATCAATGTGAGTGATGCCTGCAGTTCAAGCAATTTATTCTGACGGAAGCTGACTGAGGCCAGCCTCGCTCTTGACCTTTGACTCTTCTCTACAGTTCCTGGCATGTATGGTTTGTCTTGACAGAACCTCAGCTGCACTTATTTGGGGTCTTTCACCGGCACTGTTGTGGATGAATGGTGACATAATCTCCTCTTTTCCAGATAATGTTCTGTCAGTCAAAAGTACAGTAAGTAGTTAGGTGTCTAGATAAGCAGTGTTGTTCAGTGTATTAACAGTAAGCACCAGCTGAAAGCGAACCCCTGTTTAAGATCATTGTATATGAGCTGCATTGTTTACCATCTGCATGTTTCTTCTGATTTATATTTGTTTTTGTTTTACTGCATTAAATAACCATACATTTGTGTGGGTGCATGTTTGCATGTGCTTGTCAATGAAAGGTAAAGGCAACTAAACTTAACTTTAAAAAATCAAATAATTAAGGCAGATTTGTCTCATAAAAACCTATCTTGTAAATATTTTACTTTATTTATTTTAATTTCAGTTATATTGCTTTCATGACAGCAGTAGTGCAAACCACCTATTTTTTCATGTCCAACAACAGGTCCATTTATTAGACAGCAGGGTGTGAGTTTTATATCGCTGTTGTCTCATTGCCATCAAGTTCAAAAGGGTCCCTTCATCTGTCAAGACAGAACATGGGGCCTTTACTGCCTGTGGAACATCAGGCATTTGTTTCTACTTACAAGATGACAAATGACAAGGAAACATAGGACTGGAGAATATATGAGCGGTGAGGTCTGTCTGGACTGGAGCTGGAGAATAATTTTTCACTTGTTGGAGACGCACAACAGCCCATAGCAATGGCAATGTGAGCTGCCTTATTCCACTTAATAAAACATGGACTGTGCTGACATTGAGACTGTGACACTGATGAGATCAGGAATCTTATTGCTGCACAATATTAATGACGGTGATAGGAATATGTCATCAATGGGGCCACTTTTCACCAGTACCTGTGACAACTGGTTAATCCAATAATTCCTCTGCAAAATGTATTATATGTAAAAAGTATGGTATTTAATCTGAAGCTTTCGCTATTTGGTAAAAATACAATAATAAAAGCTGTTCGGCTTCCAGAATATTTGTCAAACTGCACTTAGTTGCCAGTTGTGGTCAATAATTCTCATTTTTAAGACAAAATTTCTTGAAATCATTCTTATATTGATCCTTTTTGCCTAATCTAGAACTCAAGCAATAACTTCCACAGTCTTGTGCTTACATATTGACAGAAAATATTACACAACATTCTAGTCATAAAGAAATGTATGGTAATAGCAATGATGCTTTTCTTGCCATCAGAGACTCATTATAGACATATCATATATAGTGAGGTCCCAGGAGTGGATCTGTGAATAGAGTCATTGTCTGGACCAAGCGAAATAAAGGCACTGTTAAAACACAACAGTAAAATTTTGTTTTTGGTAAAAAAAATCAAGAAAAGCACAACAAAGATAAAGTTTATAGTAAGAGCACCTGTGCTGTCTTGGAACACTCCTAACTGATTCTCTGAGGTATCCAAAGTGCTGTACAGGAAATTTAAGCCAGACTTGGTAACCACATTTTACAGCAAGTAAAAGAGGAGGTAAAACACTGGAAGTTTTACAGCAAACAGCAGGCACTGTAATGGTTGGAGTCTTCATCTTGCAAACAAAATTGTAGGTCTGAGTCCCCACTCCTGCAACAGCACCCTTGTGTGAGGTTCTTACACTGGATTGCCTGAGTGAAAGTGTCCAAGCTGTATGGGTAAATGGGTAAATCACTGTAAGGAGCTTAATGTTTAAACCTAACATTACATGAAAACTTTAAGCCAAATAACACTTAGTAATAACGATACCTAGATACAAGCTGAAAAATGAAATTAAAAATATACCTGCTTCTGTTCACTTGTGCACATGTGTTTCAGCTGTTTAATGCTGCAAAGAAATAACATTTTTAGTAGCTGAGTTTTGGCTTTGTCAACAGTTACTTTAGATCTCTCAAATCTGTATTTGAGTGCATGTTCACATATAAAGGATTTCTGATATTTAAAAAATATAGAGTAAGACCAGCAGTCTGTTGTTTCTCATTTGAATTATGCAGCAATGGTGTTGCTTTCAGAAATTGTATTTATGATGACGTCCTCTATTATCCTGCATTGTTATGTGGCAATTTCAGTAATGGATTTGAAATTGGAATTGCTTGCTGAAGGATTCTTTCCAAGCATAAAATAAAGCTGAAGCACAAAGGATTTGGTGTCTATTTCATCTCTGCAGTTCAGAGACTTATATGCAGAGCCATGACTTTGATGGACATTCGTCGTCGTTGTATGAGCTTGACAATATAATAATGATCTACTATCCAATATTAGTATAAGCTGGAAGTGAAAAACTCCCACTATTAAAGAAGAATTACTCAAAGGTGTGCTCATGCCAATCCAAGTCACATTTTAGACAAATGATAATAACCACTTTTACATTTGGGACATTATGTTTTTGTGCTATTGCACTAAAGCCCAGGCCTACTTTGTCAAATTAGTACCATTTACAAGATGTGGCTTGCTTGCAATTTACACTATAAAGTCTGTCCCAGGCAAAGGCATGCAGGACAGATACTTATGAATATTCACTGGTAGAGATTCCCTTATGTGTCTGATTCTGAATTTGATTGCTATCGATTTGCTGGATCTTTATAACTGCCAGTCACTCAGAATTAATATATCCTAGGCATGAGTGGTTATGAATATTAATGAGCACCGAGATGGGGAAAAATGCTGAACTCCTTTACAGAGACAGGAAAACAATGGGCAGAAATAGATCCAGCAAGTAATTACTTCTTTGATCACCGTTAGCCCTCTGGAATCTGCTGGTAAATCAGTAGACTTTGTTGTGTCTCCCAGGTCAAAGAAAATATCAGAACACAGTGCCTGAATTAGACTGGCAACTCGTGTTAAGTATTTGGGACATATGGAATGAGATCAGATCTCTTTCAGCTGTATGAAAGAAAGCAAGAGAACAGATAAGACAGATAAAATGTGTCTGTAATAAACCATTAGCATTTGGCACTTGAAGAGCACAGGGCACTGATTAAAGTGGAAGGATGGCAGAAAAGTGTAAAAGCGTCAGTCGAACAATTTATACACATGAGAAATACTGGCTTAAGGAAAAAAGAAAGAAATTTCAGGGAAATATCAGTTTAACTAAACATATTTTTCCACAGATGTACACTTACTCTACATAGTGAAAAGCTGGGGAAAATAACTAATGAAAAGCTTTATCTGTTGTTTGTAGTTTGTGCAATTATAAAGCCTCAACTAACAGCTCTTCTGGATGACAGCAGTTCTCATATCTGCTACAAACTTGTTGTCCATCTACACAAGTTTTCGGTAGCCTTTTCAGCCAGACTAATGGTCATCATAAACCCATCCCAGGGAAGCATGCTTTTTAACCTGCCCACAGCAAGCTGCTCACATACACATGTTCAGTGACAGAATCACACTCTAAGGCCAATTTTAGAGACACCAACTGTCTGAAACAAAGCAATGGTTGGACTGTGGGAGGAGTCTGGAGTGTGAAAGCCCACGCTAACACACAGAAAGAACGTAAACTCCACTTAGTTCACAGATCTGAGAAATAAACTCCAACCCACACCCTGGAGATGAAGCATTTACACAACTTTAGCATACTGCCACGACTTACAAAGGCGCAAAATAAAATAAACAGGTTACAAACTCAGTGTAAAGTTCTATTTATTGAATGTATTATGCAGTCAAATTGATTACTATTATTATTTCTAACTATGGTCACACTCAACTTTGAGTCTTTTTTATTCTTAATTAAGTTGAAATTATGTCTTTTAGAAAAAATGATTTTATACATTGCCAACAAGAGGAATATTTCTGCAATGAATAACTAAAAGTGTTTATATAATATGTGAAAATGTGAGAAAGCACAACCCCTGGAAAAATAAGTGCACACCTAGGAAAGTGCTAATTTAAATACTGGAGCCAAATATGAGGTTGAGGTGGCCACATGGGGAGGGCAAAGGCCAAGCACAGCAGATTTTCCCAGTGAAATTTATTAACAGCCATGCTCCTTTAGGGCATAACAAACAGAAACAAAATAAATAAATCAAACACAAAACAGACAACAGAAAAGTCTAGTCTGACTGGTCTCAGTGGGCAGTACTTGGTCCTCATAAATAGTTTGTCAGGAATGTGTGGTGGACAGCTCTCCATCATCTCAATCCCCCTGGTGATGCAAATTCACCACCCAGCAGCTCACTTTATATTCTGACATGTGGCTCACCATTTAAATGCTATCAGCGAGTTGGTCTATTCGTTTACCACATACCACTAGACAATTTGTAGTTTACAGTTCAACAAAATTCAACAGAAATGAAATTTCTTGTAATGATCCTATCTCACCAGTATGGGAAGCTTCTAATCATTGTGCAAACCTGGGCCTTCAGACTTTCTTCCTGTTAGCTACTAAATCATTAGCACTTCTTTTGGTGCACCAGACAACATTATAAAATCAGTTAATGAGCTTGTCCTCATTCTAACCAGACTTGTTCTCATTTTTCCATTGTGGGAAACTGGATTACTGTCGAATTTTGGTTTTATTTGTTATATGCAGTCATTTTAACCCACTGATGTTTACTTAATTTTCCACATGACTATACTTTGTCTTTGATTGATAAAATTTGAGAAATTCAATTCAACGTATTAACAGGTGACTCAGTATGCTGAACAAAGGTTGTAGCAGACAGGGAATGACTACACAGATTACCTGCTAATAAGATATATAGAGAGTTTGCTAATAAAGATAACATGCAACTGAGGAGAGGAAAACAACAACAACAACAACAACAACAAACTCCCAATTGCAGGAAGGCAACAAAAAATAAATCTTTGCAGGACCAAATTCTAGTGGTCTAGTTCTCTCCAAGCATTCTAATGTGGTCTTATGCATGAATACATTTAATTTATCTGTTATCTATTGTCAAAGAACTCAAAACTCCTCAAAAAAGGAGACATAGTATATGAGAGGTCTTTGAAAAATGAAAACAGAGAGGGGGGCACAGCAATGCAGCATGTAGTACTACTGGCTCACAGCACCTGGACTGTTCAGATGCAGGTTTGAATTGGGCTCAGTATATGTGGAATTTGAATAGTCTCCCCATGTCTGCATTAATTTCCTCCCACATTCTAAAGGCATACATTTCAAGTTAAATGGTCACTCTAAATTGTGCATGTGCGTGGCCACCCTGCAATGAACTGGCATCCTATCCAGGGGTTGGTTCATAGCCTACCATACAATATTCCTGAGACACATTATGGACCAGTGCAACCCTAATCTGGATATAGTGTTTACTGATAATGAGGGAATGGATGAAAACAGAGAATAAGTGTTTGGATTTCCCTGGAGGGATTGGTAAAGTACCTATCCTAACTAATATTTTAACAGCATGGGAGGTGACAATTATAGCTACTGGAAAACAAAGTTGTGACATTAAGTACAATTATTATTTTTGTACACAAAATTAGCCAGTTTGCTCTCTCTGCATGTCATGAGATGAAAAACATTTTTTTGAACATAGCAGAAATATAATAAAGCAATTACACACAAAAAGATAACTTTTAAACCACATTCCTCATTTTAAATGTACTCAGCTAGGAGAACATGACTAATGATGTGCACACATTCTAAGACATACGCAAGCAAAACACTACAACTGAACAAAGGCTTGGTTAAATTCCTCATCTAATTCTCATTTTTCCCCACCTTGCACCTGTGCATCATAGATTAGTCACTATAAGCAGCAGCTCTCACCTTGGCATCCTGAAAGGAAGAAATATTATAAATTAATTTTTATGACTTTGTTTTGAATGCCTGACCTGCTGAAAGTATGGGATGGAAGGACTGCAGAAAAGAAAGCAGAAAAAATTTCTCAGTTGTGTGCTGATGTGTGGAGGTGTGGGGTAAGAAATTGGGCATGTGGCTGGACATGTATTTGGCAGAAGGAACTCATGGCCTGTGGGGAGAAAGAACATCTATTCCTTCAGTCATATTTCTCACAAGTTCACTAGCTGAGTTACTTGGTGTTGCCCAGGTAAGAAAGTAGAAAGGTAAATAGTATTAACATCATATATCACTGAACTGTATTGCCCTTAAAGTGGTTGCTTTGAGTACATAAGTATTGTTAGTGCTATTGAACAGGTGGACACCACAGAGAGTGATATGCTAATAATTGTCAAGTGGAAAGGTGGAAAGGAGAAAAGTGATAACAAAATGTATATCACCAAACTTTATTACCCTTATATTAGTAAAGTGCCCATTGCCGTGTTTGTGTTTTCAGTTTGGGTACTTCCTCTAACACACTCCAGTCACCCCTCCTTAATGTGCATGTAAGAGTGAAGTTTGTCTTCATCTTGACAAATCAGCTGGAAAGCACATGGAGGCACAAATCACAAATGTGTTTAGTGCCCTGTGTGTGTGTTTAACTTTGCAAAAACCTCACTTAGGGTAAGAAGCACGTGTGTACCAAATTTCAAGTCTGTGTCTTAAAAAAAAGCTGCGCATAAAGAACAAACAAACAATTTGACAGATGGATGGAAACTGAGCTTTACAGATGAAGAAATTACAGTTCAGAATAACATACAGCACTGTATATCCTCACATGGACACCTTACCAACCCTTGCACATGTGCCTTCTTATGGTCAAAAAACACATAGCATCCAGTGCTGTCCTGACCACTGTTTTTACTGACCTTTGAGTTCTAAATAAAGCACTGAAATTATGGAAAGCTGCAGCCCTGTCTTTTCTTGTCCCATGAACCAGTGCAGTTGTCACAGAGGTGCTGAAACCATGGACAAGTAAATGAAATGCCATGGATGGCACACCTTTACTTTGCCCCCTCATTCAGCTTACAGTGACCCAGCAAGAGATTGCCGCAAGCCAGCAGGAGAAGTGTTGAACTATGCGGGAGATGGTTGCCAGCCCACAGTATGCTTTGAAACCATGGTACCAGTGCACTTGTCACAGTACTGTAACCTTTGACAACCTGAGAGTCATGGGAAAAATTCAAACTCAAACCCCTATGGGAGTGCCACTGGAGATGGCACCTTCTCATTTCCATTAAAAACTCTGTATGAATAATATAAAATTGGAAATAGCTTCATGGCAAAAGCATTGACTAAGCAACAAAATAATAGCTCTGGAACAACATGCTACCATATATCTAAAACACTCTAAAAATGCAGCAGCGTGAATGATTTTCATTTGGCAACAGGGATTAGAGCTCTTAAAGACCAGAAACATGCAGATTTTAATGTTTCCCTTCAGTTAATCACTCATATAAAGCAGGTGTGCCTGGACGGATGACTTACTTTGCAATTAGTAACTTACACAAAACAGAAACAGTCATGCTTTGTGGCAGGATAACTACTAACCCCTGCTTTAAAAAGGTCAAGTAATTTAAGCCTAGTTTTACTGCAGTAACCTTAAATCATGGGTGCAGTTTCAACTAATAGCCTCTCTGTTTCTACAGTTCCCAAAAGCAAACACCATCACACAACCCTAAGTTTAACAATAAACTCCAGAAACTGTAAGCAGTCTTGGTGATTCAGGGTATGGACTGGTTTCCACTGAGAAGTGTAGGGATAGAGCCACCAGTTTCCACTTGAAAGATTCATTTTTAAATTAGCTTTAAGCAAGGTACTTACCTTATTTGTCCCAATAAATATTTTGTACTTCCATAAATGTTTAATTGTAATTACCTAAGTATACAAACCTGCCATTGTAAGTCCCTTTGGAGAAAGACCTCAGATAAATGAATAAATTGTACTTTTCAGTATTGAGTTGAGGTGATTCATTGTGTTTAGAATTTGAGGGGTACATTCACTCAGTGACAGGCATCTCTTCCAGGATGTAATTCCATAGCCTAGTGTCCAGTGATTCCAATAAAGGATCCGGACCATCAGGACCCTGACCAGGGTACAGTAGTTAAGGATAATGGATGGATGGGTATATGTATTCACTTGGTGGTATTGTGCAGCTACAACTATTTTCATCTAAGGCTCAAAGAAGAGGTATGCCAGACATACTTGCACAGATTTTTGTGTACAGTGGACACAAAACAACCTGATGCACACTGTCATAGATGACTGGCATAAAAATTCACATTTATTGTTGATTTTAAGACAAGACATATATTTGTTTTATTCAACACTGGGAGAATGGTCTAGAGGTTACAGTCCACCCTAGGCTGGAGTTTGGTTCAGGATATATCTCTGGCGTGGTGATGAAACGTCTGCAGCAAGGCCTCATAAACTTCACAGAGCGAATTGTGCTGCATTGCAGGTGTGATTATTATTCCCTGCCTGCTTTGGTCCAATGAGATGTGTGACCCCAACAGACAATGGTGGTCCTTCATGGAATCACAGATTACTGTAGTTGGGAGAGAAAACTGTCAGCAGGCGATGTCAACAATAGCCTTGCAGTGTTGGGTCTGTTGTAAGTGGTCAGCAGTAGAAGAAAGAAAGAGAATTCCTCATCTTACACTAGTAGCCATTGTGTTGAAAAAACATGAGATCATGGATTGGGCTGCTGTTTGACTCAATGCTATTTGATTATGGCATTGAAAAGAAAAGAAATAAACTTGAGGTGAATGTTTCACTGTAATCAATACCATTTACAAAGGTTAACACGTGTCGTTTTCTCTATTTTCTCCAGTTTCTTCCATCCAGTGATGAAGCTTTCTTTTTGCATGCTTGCAGAGGATTCCAATTGTTCCACTATTCACAGAGTAACAATTGGTCAAAAAAGATGCTGGCAGAAAGGAGGAGATGCAGGGCGCTGGTCCACCAATGAAAGCTGAGTAAAGAGCAATTTTCTGTACAATGTGCACTGTCTCTGAGATTGTTTTGAGAAGTCAATTCAGGAGCTATTTTTGGAGGCATATGTTGTCCAAGAAAAGCATGGAGCGCATCTGACATATACATATATACAAACACACACACACACACACACACACACACACACACACACACACACACACACACACACACATTTTTCTACTCTCATAAGCATGCAATTAAAAGTCCCCCTATATATGATTATATACATATTCAGTGCTTACTGAATGTGGGTTCAGTTTGATAATGACACTGGCATCTTCACGTGAACTGAGGCCCACAAATCAAATCCTCAATTATGTATATGTTGATGGTGTCTGTTTTCATTTTATAATAGGGTTAGTATTGAATTAATTATTCTAAACAACATAAACAGCTTACAGTTAAATAAATATTATGAATAATAATATTCAAAAACCAAACTAAATTCTGTATGTACTCTATGGTGCTCTAAGCCACATTGTCATATGTCATGTTTTGGCCAAAATAACTGAGTTACCCAGCACTGCCTGAGTTAAAAAGTAATAGTGGTGGAAAAAGGAATAACATATTACATAATCACCAAAATGTTTTATCATCAAAATGGTTGCATTTAACACCTAAGTATTGTTAGTGCTGTTGGACAGGCGGACACCACAGAGAATGATGTTTGCGATGGTCTTTGTTGAATGGAAATGGGAAAAACACAAAATATATACCAACTAACTTTACTAACCTTACATCTCTAATGTGTGCAGTGCCATGTGTGTCATATAATTTCTTAATTGTCTTTATATTTGTATTTGCTCACAAATGACAGCTAATGGCTCCTATGATCAAACACCTGGCACAACATGTGCACTGGATGTAGTGACATACAGACAGCAATGACAAATTGTATGTCCCCAAACTTTTTCACCTTTCAACTTTTTGAATTTAGTAGCTGTGTGTGCACAAAGCATGCACAGCAGCTGTGTAAGTGTGTGTATGTGTGAGTATGCCATGTGTGGAGTAATGTGCAGATAGTAATAAATTATATATCATTAAACTTTATTACCTTTTGGTTTGTGTGTTTGAGAAAGTACAGTAGCGTGTGAGTAGTGCATGTGAGGCAGTCAGGCTCGTATGTATGTGAGAAAGTGCAGAAATAATCAGAAAATCTGTCTGCATCTTTATGTACAAAATTACAACATGCTTCATGTGATGTCATTACTTCTGCTTCTAGAAACCAAGCCCTATTTGAGACCAAAATTTGAACGTGTGTGTGGCGAGAAAATCTGTTAGTATCTTTATATACACATTGTGTGTGACTTCATTACTTCTGCTTCGCCAAGTTTTGTCAAAGACTAAATTTGAAATTTGCAAAATAGAAAGTAGCCATTTTGGAGTTTAATAAACCTGAATATGCAAAAACTTCACATAGGGTGACAAGTACCACTGTGCCAAATTTCAGATCTGTGGCTTGAAACACAAAGACAATAAATAGCAAACAAATAGATAACAAAGAGAAAAAAGAGAGAAAAAGAGAAGAGGCTTTGGTATATTTGAGTCCCACAGATGCCCTGCTTACCACTGACCACAGGTTATACCGGTCCATCTTAATTGCAAGATCAACAAGATTTTGGCTGTGTGTTCACTGCAAACAGGAGCTGCATTAGCACAGGCAATTGTAATGGTGGAAAAATGAGAGGCAAACACTTTGAAAGTAAATGAACAGAGGTGACCCAGGGGATGCAGAGCATCTTTCTGTTCCAGTGACTTTGTGCAGATTGGTATTCATCAACTCGTTACATTTTTGTAATTTATGAGGATTAAGAACCTAGCAGGCAAAAGTAAATTGTATTGTTTTACCCTGGCATTTGAAGTTTTTTTTAGTATTTTTAACTTTCTAGAATGACACTCATCTTTTTCGATTATAGGGAAAGTTGCATTTTTTTCTTCCTTAATTTCCTGTATGGGCAATTTTTTTGGAAAAAAAATGAGTAAGGTTTTTTTGACCCTCATTCTGGAGATACAGTTTTAAAAAATATATCATTCTAGTGTATTTCATTCAAAGTATTTTATTTGGCTCCCACATTTTATGGCTAAATGAATCCAAAGCAACACCACTTTTTCTTATCCATACCTGTCTTTCTATATGGCTATCTACTGTATTATATCAATCTAAAACAGATAAAAATAAAGTAGAAAACATTAAACATTGTTGTTCTTGTTATTTATTTTGTTTTTATTATTTAACCGATCTCCTGCAATCCATAAGGGATTGCATGCAATCCATAGGGCCCCGTGATGGGGCATTTGGTCACAACAAAACAGCACCATTTGATGCAGAAATCCCATTGCCCTGTAACATGTAACCTTCTGTACCCTGTCGCATTATGATCGTTGAGATTAGGGTTCTAAACAGTGACTTTGCAAACCAGATTTGTTGGGCTTATTCTCCAAGGTCCCATGTGAGTGTCCATCACTAGTAATGATTCATCCCTTTATGTATTATTCCACTACATCACCTATACAAATTGGCTCAATTTTAAAATAGCCAGAAGTAATTTTCTAACCCCAGTTCACAAACATCTCGCCACTAAGAATAAGTGCAATGCGTTGTGTTGGTTGTCAGATACTGGATAAACTGTTTTGTCTCCATCCTCTAGGCATCGCTGTAATGAATTGCTGGATTAACTAATGGTAAAATTATTCTGTGCTTGTACTGAAGGCTTCACATGAGAAATTATGACACTTTATCCCTCTAATTTGCCAACAGAAAAGGGCAAGCAGTATTTTAGTGCACCCTGTGCTAATTACTTTCACCACGTTGTTCTTATCTGTCTCTGTCTACATTGTATGTTCTAAGTACGTCTGTCATAATGTGGATCTCAGACACTTGGGCCCTCTTCCCAGTCCTCCAGGGCTTCAGCCCCTGAATATAAAATGTGATTGCTTCAATGAGGTTTTTTGTGTCTCTGTTATCTGCTTCCATAGCCAACAATCCAGCGCCCAAGTGAGGACCCAACAAGAGCACTTTGCTCTCTGCACTGAAACGGAACTGAACATCAGGGTAGTGCTTCTCTGTCTCCATGCATGACAGTACACATTGAGTTGCTTGACAGTCGTGTTCTGCTTGTGCAGTTTTAGACTGTCTGGGAAAAAATACTTACCTTACAATTTAAAGTATTGTTTAGCATTTACGACTGCCGCAGCAAGCCCATCCTGTGATTTATTTCTGACAGGAGAGTGATAGGAGGATCCAGAGGAAATGTTTTCTTGCTGCAACACACATTATGAATATGGTGGGTATCAAAACATGCCCCCTACAGAGGATGCACGTGCACTGCAACTTGTTCATTTTCTACAGCAGAGAGGCCATAATACCATGGTTCACTTCTCAGTCACATTAAAATGATCTCTTGCTGACACTGAGGCCAGCTGGAGTTCAGATAAAGGTTGAAATCAGTGCTTGTTAAGTTGTTCACCGCTGGCGCTATTGGCAGCCCTCCTAGGTAAATAATTTTTTTTAAAAAGATCCCTACAAGATGTATAATTAATTTGATTAATTTCTGTGACCAAAGGAAACATCAGTCAAATCAAGAGCTGAGTGATTTCAATTTCTCTTTTGGTGCTGCACCCTTACCCACATTCACTAGAGGCACAAGAAAGTACAAGAATTTGTTATGGAGGAGCAATGTATGTGTTAAACAAATTCAATTACTAATTGTCAATAGACATTGAGACTAATGAGGTCCCGAGTTCCATATATTGACTTTTTGTCTCCTAAATGAAGACATAAGACCCTTAGTTGGCTGAGTCATGTTGCTTTAATCACTTGATGTGTAGGGAAACAATATCAATATATCCATTTTCAATAACTGGCCTGGTTGTGGACCAACACAATATATGAAACTTGAATTAAAAAAAACTTAAAAGAGACACTGAGATCTGTGGCAGTCAGAGTACAGGTAGCAACAATCAGATTATGGATAATTAAAAAAGGTGGTTCTTTGCGGAATATATTGGAACATCAAAAGATACTGCATTTGCAGCATGAGCAAACATTGATATCCAGATATCTATCCCATCCACCCTGGAACTGTAGTGATTTAAACCCACCCTGGTACAGTGTAACAGTTGCAATACTATGCAGCAACAAAATCAGCTTTTTTAATCGGATTTTGTCTCTCGGGTGGATGTACCACAGACCTTTTGCTGTAACAAAACCCAAAATAAAAATTAAATGCTCACCCAGTCCACCTTGAACCTTTCAGGCAAGACATATATTGTGATTCTGATACATTTCTGAAAATGTGAAATGGTCATAACAGGAATATGTTGCAGCATACCAAAGCGTAATGCGAGAAGTCTGTAGTGTTTGTTCTGGTCCTAAGCCAGAGGAAGTGATCGGCTACCGAGTGGAGAGGAGGGCATCTTTTGATTAATGAAGCACTGTAATCTATATATCATCTGTTGCTCCACACTCTTTGGTAAATGGATACTACAGTGGCAGAATATGCAAACCTCTGTACCGGAGGATAGAAAATTACTGGCAGAGAGGTGAGGAGGGCAAAAAAAATGGAATTAAGGTGGAAGGTGAGAACAAGACATTAGGAAACTGACAGCACAAGGTGAACATGGAGTTTTGTCTTCCATATACTCATACAAGTATGGGCACACACAGGCACACACATACACCTTGTTTGTCTCATTATCTAGCAGGATGGGTGAGGAGGAATGATGTCTGAAAGGGTGTTAGGCCATTCTCCCCAACCACACTATGCATCCAGAACACATTCAAAGCACAACTGGGGATTTTCGAAAGGCCCAAGAAAATAAACTTTTTGATCGCCTATGAAGAAGGAAAAATATTTACAAATGGAAAATGACCTCAGAGTTAGTGGAACATGGATACTGGAATATATTACAATTGGGTTTATTCTGTGTTAATTTGAAAAAAATCTCTCCAAAAATATATTTTCCATATTAACTATAGCATAGTGCATGTGTATTTGAAACTATTTTTGTATATTTACGTATATTCTAAAAATGTATTTTAACGCACGGTACACCCTCTTCAATATTGCACTCATTAATTTTTATAGTTCCTTCAGACTAAAATGATTTCATGAAAGCAACTAAAATAGCACAGTTAAGTCTCCAAAAGAACAAAGAACTCCCCACTCTTACCTCATGGTCATTTTTTATTGCAAATCCCATAATGTCAAGAACCAGATAAATATCCTCCTTCATCTTATCACCAAATCAATAGTATATTTCTTTGTAGCTCCTTCACATTTAGACCAAACTGGTAGATTCTGAATATTATGTAGATGTAACTTTCCGTGAATCTTATGGAGTATTCTGCTTCAACTGGACAGGAAAACCTATCAGGCTTTTCTCCGTTTTGACAAATCCCTGATCCCATCAAGCTTTTATCAAACATCCATGTTGATGAATGCATCCAAGCAGAGCACACAGTGCAAGGCAGAAGGAAAGTTTTATGGAGAAGGAAAAACAACTCTGTATAGAATATAAAATTCTTTTTTATTAATCTCACTCTGCATTTAAATCTGTGTAAGCCTTATTAAAAAGTTATGAGTAAAATATATCAATACAAGATTTTTTGACATGAAATCCATTTATTGCCTAATTTGAGAAGAATTAAATTTGGCATAAAATACTGGGACAGACTGGCACCTTTTATTTTAAGGTAAAACATTATTTAGAATGTAGCATATTGCATCAGTCGTATAATGAAAATCTGCTTTATGAAACAATCTGTGTAACCTTGTTTAACTTTTACATACAGTAAAATTGAATATGCATCAACCCATCAGAAGTTGTTACAGTCAGAATCCCTTTCTTGTTTGATGTTTCTCCGTTGGATATTTGGGAAAGTTTATGAAACTTCTCATCTGAGGATCAGTGCATAAGGACTCAGATCCAAAGACAGAAATGTCACAATTGCACCTTGTTCGTGGTCACACTGTGGTTCTGTACCTGATTCTTGATACCATTTTGTGTCCGGTATTTCCAAGAATCTAATATAGCACAAAGAGTGGACTGTCTGCAGTTGTCAAAAAAGGTATTGATCTCAGAATGTAACCTGGACCCACTTGGAGGTTTTTTGCCCTTTCAGGCTGAAGTAGGACAGCGGGAGAGGGAGCTGTTTACCACCACTAACTATCCATTCATGCAGGCCAGCTCAGCCATCTGCAATGGATTAGACATGTCCATGCAAAGAGATCATTAATTAAACCATATTTTTCATGTGATCTGCTTATTCCATGGCCACTTCACTGCTTTTTCTCAAGCTCCCTCAACAATGTATGCAACAAGGGATCTGTGAGGCATACAGAAAACAGCTGAAATGGTCTAAATCAGGTCTGAGATATACTGCTCCTTTACTGCTCTGGGCTGACACATGGGATCAGCTGATGTATTTGCTGTTATTTCCATGTAACTACATTAAAGCTAGGTTTCTGGGGTAAACCTAATGTTAGAGTGTTTTTTCAGTCCTACAACTAGCTAGAACTAAAGCACTTCTGCAGTGAGGGTGGCCAAAGCTCATTCTGCACAGGTGCTCAGCCTAAACCGACCACTTACCCCCCTGTCCTGAAAAAGCTTTCGACTCTGATATGCTGGTATAATGGCAGTTATTTACCCTCTGTGCTCACCTTCACCTCTGTATATGGTTCACAGAAGGATAACAGGTGACTTTTATTCATAACTACAGACATGCACCCAAATATGACAGCACTGCTGTTCTGTAGCAGGCTGTGTCATGTGCAATCCACATATCAGATATGAAATCTATGGCCTGTGGCTGGGTAGACTAAGAGGCAACTGGTGAATTTATATTTCATGAAGAACTGTTTGATAAATTTGCAAAGAACTTGTAGCTTTTTAAAGGTTTTTTTATGTTCCTTCTAAAACCTACAAGTAGGGACTTTGGGTTAAAGTATCTAAACAATGGAGATGGGAACCACTTTCAGTTGTTATTTAATAATAGGACATTAGCAAATAATGTTACAGGCTTAGAGTTAGTTAAGGTCATCAGTATTTGCTCATATGGAATCATTTCATGAGTGTTTATAATATGTCTTTGTCTTGTCTGGAGTCCCATATGCATTTTCATAAGATAGTGAAAAAAATATTTCATGTTTCTGTGTATATGTGTGCATGTGTATAAATTTTTGCAGCTCTGTCATGTTCTGACTAGCTTTTTATCATGTAGCTGCTGGGAAATGATGCTGCTTCTCATTACAGACAGCATACAGGCTCACTGTCTGATCTTCATGTTATGTATTCTGTGTTCATTATTCTTCATCTCTTGCAGTAAACACAGACTGTGAAGAGTAGCCATTTTGTTTGCCTTGTCAAAATATATGATACACAGCACAACAATGTTGATGTGTTGTTCCTTTTTCTCTATGGTGAGTCATTTGCTGAAATTAATCAAAAAAAGGTAGAATTTAGGGGGAAAGACTTTGGCAACCTTGACTGAAACAACAATATGGCTAACACAATCTTGTGTTCCTGCACAAAGGACTAGAACAAAGAACCAAGGAATTCTGGAAGTCAGGCGTGTATAGCTCTGTGGCTGAAAGGTGCTCTTCAGATGTTTTGCTTACAACACTAACACTATGAATATCAGACGCTCCATCTTGTCTCCGTTACTGTGGACCTCAGGGATGAAATTTTAGGAGCTCAGAGCTTGAAAGGCAGATCTGTGTTGGTGACGGCTGCCATCAGACGAGTGCAGCCTCTGCGCTGCACTCAGGTTCTCCTACATGATTTGCTGTTTTTTTCAGAAGCAAAGCATCTCTCTTCCCTTAGTCTTTCACCAGGAGACAACCTGCCAAAGGTGTCATGGGGAGATGGTTTATATAGCATGCAAACATGACAAAGTTTGTAGAAAACTTCAACTTTGGGGGATTATGAAAGTGTACATAATGTCATGATTTGCCAAATCCCCACTGCCACAGACTCATTCTTTTGAAGTGCAATTAACTGAACTTGCACCAGATGGGTCTTTTTTTAACCAAATGAGCATTACATTCCATAAGCTTACTGAGAACTGTATATTCAAAGTATAATTATATAATAACATGACAGCTGAGTTGCGCAGGATCAGTGAAGCCCTTAAAAACTTCCTAAAAGCCAGTCTGCAAAGTTTTTTTGAACACTTTCACTGTAAATGTGACCAAGCCAATTATAAAGGGAGTTTTGTGAATTCCTCTGGAGCATAGAAACAGATATTATATATTTATGTTTTCCTCATGAAATTAGGCTGCCCGGCAGTGACTTAACCGGCTTCTTTGCGTGCATGAGCTCCATGAAAGGATCAACTGGCAATGTTATCCAACGTTCCAGGATGCAGCATACAGGAGTAAATCACAGCTATCGATCGGAGAAAAAAAATGTTTCCGTGTTTACCACTGGGACAGGCTGGCCTCAAGGGGATGACAAACAACTCTTGTGTTATACGCCATTTCGAAACAAGAGCTCTCTAATTCTGCTGCTGCGACAAAGGGTGTTTAAGTGAAATGGGCGTTACTGCAAAACTACTCAGGATATACCATGAAGCCAGGTTAAAACACTTCTGCCACTAACAGATTACTAGATCATTCTGTCACCTGCAGTGCTTCTGTTCTCTGAATACTTCTAACAGAAATTCCTGGATATGCTCAATTTCATGCATCTAGCCTTATAACTGATAATCAGTTTACAAAACTAAACTGATGTTCATCAGAAACAAATCCAACGTCTACTCTGCTGACTTGACCTACAGTTGTGAGGGATATATCTGATGACAAATGGTTTAACTTTGACATGGTTTTGTATGAATTGCTCTATGTTCCATTATTATTCAAAAGTTTTGAGACATAATTAATCATAATAAATGCCAGGCAACATAAGGTTTCCATTCATATTCGGGGAAAAGCTTTAGAATCAGGCTGTTTGAAAAACCACATACTTATTACAGTGTGTGGATGAAAAATCTCCTCTATTGTTTTAAATGTAATTAAACCCTCCTTTTGATTTCCTGCAAACTTTATGTTGTTGTTAGACAGAAAACTTTACAGTGGTGTGGCACCACACACAGTGTGCTATGACAGTAGTACTTCATCTTCAGAAAAAGATATCTGTCATTTTATATATGTGTGAGTGAAATGGGCTAAACCCTATGTTACCCTCTCTATTAACAGTCATCAGACACTTCTAACTTTTTTAAACCCTGTCCCCCAGAGCTGTAGTGATCAGGGAAATTAGTTAGGTAAAAAAACAGTCTCACACCTAATGAGTAAATGTGTTCACCACTAGGGACGAATAAGCACATGCTCAGTTAAACATAATTCAGGAGATGGAAGTAGCAAATACTGGCCTTGACTGTGAAGATACTTATTGCAAACGCTCAAGTACAGGTGGGATCACATATGACAGTTTCGGCAACATTCCCCATTTAGGATATCTTAGTCTTAAGACTAAGAAAGAGAGAACAAAGTAGGGAAAGAAGTTTGCATCATTAATTCGTCCAAGATTAAACCACATTGCCAAGTCTTGTTTAACTGTGCAGGTATCATCTAAGGTCCCCTCCACAAAAATACCCCAGAATCCTTCGCAATAGACTAGACATTTCGAACATGTTAACAAGTTTAAGATGAAAAAAACTTTACATTTTAAAATTAAACACAATGTTTAAAAATGATCCAGTTTCTCTGAAACAGACCATTTAACATCATTAATATCTCAATATTTAAGCAAATATGTAAACTCTAAATGCAGCCTTTTATTCTTGATTGCTTTCTTTACAAATTTGTTCCTGTTTGAAGGAGTTTTGTAAATAATTAAGAAAAAAATAATTTGTTTTCTGCAGACATTTTTAAATCGGTTGCTACTGGTATAATTCATACATGTTTTGTGATGGAAAAAATACAATATAATAAAATAATTATAAAAATATGCAGTCAGGCTATTTAAAATATTCATGCCCATTCTTATTACTATTTCCAGCTCCAAACTCAAAAATTATTTAGATGTTTCATACTAATATTGTACTAATGAATATACATAATATTGGATTATAATTGCATCACTTCATAACCCAGAATAAGAAAATAATCACTTTAATTAATGTTACAGACATAAACCTCCTGTGGTTCAAATCTGAAACTCTTATCATGACAGCTAGTTTCTCCCATCTGAATCATTTTTAACCTAAACCTTCTCTGTTGAGCAATATCACATAGAGAACCGACTGAGGGATTCTGACTGGAGCCATGCTTTTTTTATTGTTTATGCATATGATTAACTAAAAGGAATATTAATCCATCTATCATGTCAGGAAGACCCTTGAGAGGCTGGTGCAGGATTACATCAGATCCTTGGGCTCTGGAAACCAAATTCAGAAGTTAGCTGATCACATGGATAAACTAGAGTCTTGTTCTGTCAAGGCAAAAGGCAGGATCTCAGAGCTGAAGCAATCTCTAGATTTGAAAACTAATGTAATAGCTGGTTTGCAGCAGAATGCAGTCCTGCAAAAAGCAAAAATGGATGAAAGGGAACTTACAAATCAGCACAATAATTTAAAAATTGTGGGCCTGCATGAAAACACCAAAAGGTAATGTTTCACTGAAAAAAAAATTCTACAAGATGAAGTACATCTATCTTCTGGGTTGGATTGTTGCCTGATTTTGGCCCTATTGAGACTGAATTTGCCTACCGACTTCCTTGCTGCCCTCCCCACCCGAATGGCATCCCAAGGACCCTCTTGATCCAGTTTCTATACCTCTCTGGTAAAGAAATTGAAAAAGCCGTTAGAATGAAACACATCATCCATAAAGACTCTTGCCTGAAACTATATCCTGATCTGCCAGCTGAAATCATCCATAAGAGACACGAGTTGGATGAGGTCGTCTGAGCTTTTAAATGACAAAACATCTACCAGGATTTTACTTTTCCAGCTCAATTGAGCTGTCTGGGTGGTGTCTGCCACCACTTTTGTGGCTGGTCTCAAGGACTGACATAGAAAGTGGTTGATTCATGTACTGAAAGTACTAATCATATTTTAAAGTTAATGCTAAATTTGTTTTTGATTACATTAAATGCTTTATATTGTTTCTCTGTGCAGCCATTTGTGGATCTTGCAATTCTTTTATCATGCTTTACCTGGTTTCTTAATCATTATAGCATTTTTAATGTTTCCATTTCAATTTTGGTGGATCCAGGAGAGGAGGGGGGGTTTCAGCGAGGATGGCTGTGTTAATTTGCAGAAGTCATGTCATCCCTGCCTGTCACCTGTAAATATAGTTAGTGACTGACCAGTTCTGTGGGTAGTATTATTACAAGTCTTGTTAATATTTAGCTTTTGTGTTTCATCTTGTGGTCTATCTTTTCTAAAGCCCTGAGTCTATGTGGGTCACATGATCTATGTCGAGTTGTCCCCAATGCAACAGACTGTATGATTCAGGTTATGACTGTTTTTAATCAGGATTGCACAGTTAATTGTCATAAATATTGTTGGGAGTTAAATATGTTTAAATTTTATACTGAACTAAAAGGAAACTGGATAGTCTGTCTATAACATCCTACTCAAGTTTTGCAAGGACCTGTTAGTATCATTTCTTTTATTTCAGTTTTATTAACTAATCATTCTACTGGTCAATATTTATACTTCTTGTTTGATACCTTTTGGCCTGCAACTGATGTAACTTATTTCCCTGGGTTGTCACTGCCTTTTTGTCCCCATGTTTTCATGATCCAATGTTACCGTGGTTGCAATAAAAAAAAAACGGGTAGATAAAAGTTTCGGCTATTTGATTCTCTGAAAGGAATAGTCGATTTTCCAACTGCACAGAATGACTGAAGTTCTTGAGTAATTTCCAAGGCAATATGACAGAACAGAGAATGAATCTTTCTTATTTATATTTTAAAAAATTGTTCTTGTCTACAAGCTAAATATTTCATTCCTGTGACATTACACATGCCAAAGTATATTTTGACTATATAACAGACAGAGCAATGAAGGTAACAGAATGACAGTGCTGTAGGCAGAAGAATAAAAAACTTTTCAGCCATCCATCCACTTGTTCTAGTCAGGACTGTGGCAGACAGGAGCCCATCATGGAGTCAGTGGCTGCAGGGCTAACAAGGTAACACCCTAGATTGGATGCCAGGGCATCACAGGCAGAATTTCTCCTTGTGCTTTCAGTAAATGCTTGACTTAGTATAGAAAAGTCATACCTCAACATCCCATTGCTACAGTGCTAGATCCGATGAAAACGATTATGAAAACTGTCAAAAGCACACTAGTATAACTTGTTTTTTTTCCCCTTGAGGCATTCAATTAAGTTTGATGAGAAAATCAAACTACAATAATAAGGACTAAGGATACTTGTTGGGTGTTTGGTAAAAATGGTTCCATCATGAACTATATCAGCAATAGTTTTGAATTGTGGTGAAACATGTTACTGGCACAGGTGACCACAAAGAATGTGCAGATATTTGCTTATCATGAGATTTGTTGCATAAAACAGAACAAGTATTTTGCATTACATGCTATGGATCTTTTGCTTCAAGTAAAATACCTTTCCACTCTAGTTATAATACACGCACCTTCTTAACCTTTTTAGACAGGATAGATTCACACCTTCATAGGTCAAATGGAGGCTTCGCACAACTGCTCTTCTCCAGATCACACGCTAATGTCAATACAGAGGTGTCATGTAGTGATTAGAGCTCTGCATACCAATTCTCAAATTCCAGGTCCCTGCTGTTGTGTGAATAATATGCATAACATTGTGATGCTGCACAGAATATTCCTGATTACAGGGCTAGGACAATGAATAAGTCATAAAGTGTAAAAATACAAATTGTATCTAATCTGTTTTACACAGCAGCAGGTCCTAGACAAGAAGCATTTTTGCTCAGGGTATCCAGTTCAGCACATCATAAAGACTGCAAACAGATAAACAAACACCCAACACTAATATATTTTAACCATTTGTGGGGCAAAGGCATGACACCAGAATTCCAAACCCCCCCAAAAAAGGCTTTAAGTGTAAACAGAAATACAACTCAGCAATACACTTTCCACAACCATTTCTGCTACTTCCCCTCCTCGTCCTTAGACTTCTATCCAGTTGACTTAAAAAGCAAACCCATTTAGGCCAAAATGGCCTCAGTTGGTCATCATCAAGCTCATTAAGGATTTAGCAGGGGTGGGTCACAGGAGCTGTCAATCATTGCAACCCCAACCCTACCATGACAGTACCACCCACTAGCTCACCGTAGAAAAAAAACAATGCATTCATTCCCTGCCATGCAATAATTTTTGCTTTGATCATTATTCCAACAACAGTGTACATTATGCCTTTCCTGAGAAAAGGAATATAAGCAACAGTCCACTATTGAGTAATATTTAAACTCCATTTTCATGTGCTGCTTTAAAACTGAATTTAATAATTTTATTTTGCATTTTGAACACAGTTTTTTGGCAATTTTGACTTAAATTGGTCACATCTGAGCTCTCCTGGACAGGATCCACCTTTGACAAGTTCACAAAGACACAAACAAATGCTGTAAAGAATTAAGGTTGTAATGCACAACTGGCTGTCTGTACAACCCGTTTGGGTCACCACTCAAGGAGAGTGACCCAGGACAGCATTTGAGCAGGGGGATTCATCACAAGAGAATATTTTCTCACCCATAAAAAATATAATTTCCAGGTACTTTTTGCTACTTTCACCAATAAACTCCCCAAGAACAGGCTGGCTTTTGATTTTTAAATTCAAGGTATAATGCATGGAGGGACACTTGGGAGCAGCAGGTGGCATCATGTTAGATATGTGGACTTGTGATCTGAAACTTACTGGCTGAAGGTCCACCAGGGCCCTGCTGTGCTCTTCAGGAAAGGACTTCACCTGAATTTTTCAGGCAAAATGTCCAGCTTTTTGAACAGGCAGAGCCTTAGGTATCTTTGGAAAAAAAAACATCTAAGCAGCTAAGTAATAAAAGAAGGGATAAATTATTATCTGAGCCACTGAAAATATATTGTCACTGTCCTTCTACTGGTAATGTATGGCATGGGGTAAAACAAGCCAGTATGGCCTTTGCATCGTATTGATTCAATATGAATAGCTCATCTGAAAGCAGTGACAGCCTTTTATGTGAGATTATGTTAGAATAGCTGAATATGGAGTTTTAATCCCTCATCTCAATCCCATGTGTTTTCTAAGGATTATCCCAATTTACTGCAAACTACAAGGTGAGTTTAGCAGCAGAAGGCTGGGGGCAGGAAAAGGGGGAGAGGAAAGGACTGGCACTGCCCATGGTGAGGGCTCGCATGTCTGTGATTCACTTCACCATCTCATTAACCCCAGATAAAGGGCTAATGGGTATTAGAGCAAGTAAGTGGAAGGCTTTGTTAACCACAGATTAGGGGACAGGCAATTCATTATTTTCTTTTCCCTGTACTTTAACATATTGCTCGCTTTTGTTCTCATCAGTGTGCCATTACATGTGTAATTCTTAGACAATGGTGTTGAATTGTTTATGTGAAAATACCCCCCCTTGGTCACCACACATACACTGGCCCTTCTTAGGGATAAAGTAGACGGCGCTAAACTGAAGACAAATAAAACAGAGTAAAAACAAGGTCAGAATGAATGCTTGGAAGAAAGAAAATAGCCAGAACAAAAGTATCTTCAAACAAGGAACTTAAATGGGGTCATTTGTTGCAGAAATTTCCTTTTTGTGAGGATATTTTGTACCTTACAAAACCATGCAAGAGTGACATGAAATAGACCTGTTTATTTAAACTAGAATATATGCCCCAGAGAGGTTATTATACTCCAGTAGTTTTACTCAATGGCTTCCTTTGGAACAGTTCAGGGAATCCTGGTGTACTTTACTGCCATTTATTTGTTGTCACCTGAAAATGAATTGAAAAATACTTTGTTATGCCATGCTCGTATAAAATGCTATTCTAAATAAGATTTTATTAAAGAATTGATTGAAAAAACCTTAGCAGATACTGCCTGCCACTACATCTACAATGAATTTCTGTTCAAATACTTCTTTCAGCTTCAGACTGGAGCAAATGATGCGCTAATGCTGAGGCAAGACTCAAAGTAACATCAAAACTGGGACCCATATTAACTTATCAGTGGAAAGGGATTTTCTCTGGAGAAGCCAAAAGGATGCATTCAAAGACATTTCATTGCATTGTCATTATTTGCAGTGATGTTGTATTACCAAAAGGCAGGGATGCTGCAGGTGTATTAATTTGTTTACGTTAAATAACAAAAATAAGGGTATTTTTTCCATTGCACGAGTGGCTTGAGTTGCTCAATTACACTGTGATTCAGCACTTGTAAAGGAAATGAAGGTTTAATGGAAATTAATCATCACTAAGATTAATAAAATTCAGAAAATACCCCGAAATTAAAGTTGCCTGTTAAGCATGGTTCTGTAAGCATTCCTTGAGGGAATGAAAAAGCTTGTAGCCAATGAGACACACACATAACTATGACACAGATTTTTTTTTTCCAGTGTAAACCTGAAGTTGTTAAATGAATAAATTAATTCCTTTTATACTGATTTTACAACTGTGTAGCAGTAGTTAAATTAATTTCAAAATTCAGTATACTGGAAAAAAGAAGATTAATTAAAATCCACCATGGCAGAGAACAAAGTTGTATAAAACATAAAATTACAAAGCACTACAGCATAAAGATAAATAATAAGACCTAAAACTTGGAGTCCTATAGTTCTTCACGTACAAAATCTGCAATGCAAGAGCTTGCCCACACCAAATCCCTGATAGGGCTCACAGCTGCACCTGATGTGGGCTCCTTCAAATAAATAAACACAAGGTGCAGTCAAAAAACGTTAAGACTGAAGTTCTCTTCAGACATTTGGGAAAAAACAAATGGAAAGACATTTATATAAGTACATGGTTCAATATTGCATGCAGAAATAATTGCTCAATGTTAAAGGTTGCATGTTGGCTGGATTTGTGTCTGAATTACATTTTTTTTTACTATTACTACAATTAAATTCAATACTGCTGGACCAAATCCTTAGTCAAAGGTATAGTTTTAGAATGTTTCTGCCTCTTCTGATTAGTTGTCATTTTTAACAATGCCTCCATGTGTAATCATTGCTTCATTCCCAATATTGCATCTTCCCTAATATCCCCTTTTCATTGTTTTAATATCCTGATGGAAATGCTTCCCATGTTCAACACCTAAGTCTGGTATAAAGTCTAAATGGGAGTATAAATAGTACAGCTTGAGTGAAATTCTGCATCAGAAAACTTTGTAGCATTTGATCGCTTTTTCCAACTAGATCCTGGAATGTTTCTTTGTTATTTCCTAGGAAATCACTAACTACAATCTTGAAGGGTTTCCAGGTTCTTCTTCAAACATTTTTTCTTACAACTCTTGTGATTCCAGCATCTGTTTGATGTGAGGACTGATAAATATGCTTCAACCTTTTTTAAAGCATCAGATAACTTAGCATTGATTGTGTTTTTGAAACTGTTTTGCCATTGTAATCCAATGCTTTTACAAACTGCGTGATTAGCCTTAACTTCATGTGCAGTGGTGCAAGCAAAACTTTATCCACTGCAACTAGGGAATCGCACTTGATGTTGTGAGAACCAGGCCACAATCTGTGTCTTGGTGGCCAGTCCCTAATATAATGCTGAGCATAGTCTCTACTGTCCCAGAGACATAGGAAAAAAGTGTGCTTGGAATATTTACTTTGCAATCCCATTAGAAAGCCTAACATCTTAAAGTTCACAAACATCCCACTTGTACTCATTATACTTAAGCTTTTGAAACAACACCTTCATGTTCTGGTAATCTTTGACATTGAGAGGGACCAATAAAATGATGGATTCACATTTTGAAGACTCACTACTTTGAGGCTCCTTGATGAGACATCAGATGCTACTCTTCCAGACAATGCTTTATATCAGTTTTATGAAACAGCACAGTAACAAAGAGTTGGTGACAGTAATAAATTCAGGATATGGTATGTGTCTTTTCAGGAAAACTAATACTGTACAACTAGGATCTAACAAATTCTTCTCTTTTAGGCGGGATGATGTAGTTCTGAGCCAGATTTGGTAAGACCCAAGTCTCACATTAAATTAAGTCCTTTTAATTTAGAGAATTGTGGCAATTTACAACAATACATTTTTTGTCCTTACCAGTCATTATTTCCTTCAATTTCTTCATCACTTTCTTTAGCTTGATTAAGATGTTGATCTAGAATTTGTCAGTTTTCATTGTGAGGCACTGGAGCAATAATAGAAGAAGAAGAAGATGACAGCAGGACATGTCTGCACTTGTTGTGAGCCCTTTTCAAAGAAACAAGCAACAGGTGCAGACAAGATATTAAGCCTATAAAAGAGATACAAAAGGTAATATATTGAGTATTACAATAAGTCTGTGTTTTCTGGATTCTTTGTGTTCAAGTTTGTATCTGGCCTATAATTTTGTGTGTGTGGATTTGAGTTTTATTGTTTGGGTGAGTATTGGTTAATACTTGTAAGGAAACAAAATAAATCTGTGTAAATTCACCCACCACCAGGCCCTACATTGGTCACCTTGCAAACTCAGTGTGACCTGGCACGTTACAATTTGAATAAACACAAGCTTTTGGTGTGCTGGCTTCTTTTACTTTGGTTTATCTACCATATAAAAATAGCAGTCATCTAGGTAGTTGGTGGACTCTTCTCATATTCTGGTACTGGCAAATAGCACACATTTTCTGCTGCCAGGAAACTCTCCTTCCAGGGTCAATCTGCAGCACCCAAACCATGATTTGCCCTGATCTCTCACTGGCATCCCAAAATAGGCTTCGTGCATGATCCAAGATTCAGTGTCTCAAACACCACATATTTGTGTTGGTCCAAGATAATTGCTACAAATATAACAAGAGCACTCTGGCAATAACTTGTAACCATGTTTATTGGGGAAAAATGCTGTTGGACGCCATCTACTCTTCAAGCTCCTTCTACATTCATCCCTCAGTTTATGCACACTTGTGCAATGTGTTTGCACTAGAAATTGATTAGATAAAAAAATCTATTCCTCAACTGATGTGCTGATCTGCTCAATAGAATGCAGTCTGAAAAAAAAACCCACACTTGCCTCATGTATGTGGTGGTGTCTCCGTAGTAGTGCGCTGAATATGGTGATATGGTATAGACAAAAGTTATTACTGACTGCAAGTTCAATGGGTTTAATTTTTGTAAGAAAGCTGTATGTACACCTGTAAATAAGACTTATTTCAATTATAGTGATGACTTGTGTTAAATGCTGTCATGAGAGTGTATGTAGTGTTGATTCTTTCTTATCACAGCTTTTTTTGGTGTTCAAGTGAAATTTGGGGAAATTGTTTTGGGTTGGGCTGGAATACAATGTAATTTTTCTTATAAGAAATGATGGAAAAGGCTGTCTCTATTTATGTGTTTTGACACGATTCAACCTTTTCCGGAAACAATGAGGTGTGTAAAATTAGGCGTTACTGTGTTGCTGTTATAAGTCACTTCTGGAACCAACATGACTGATTTAAGTCTATCCAAAGAATTTTTTAATCACTTTGGAACCAACTCAGAGTTTCTGTAGAACAAAAGGGTATTTCTTAACACCACATTTATACAAAAACACTGGTACATATACAAAAAACCCTTTCCATCACATTTGTGTATCTGGAAAATACATTTCTGTCATCTCCAGAGAAAATATTGACTACAGAAAAACGAACAGAACTACTGGAATCAGTGCCTTGCAATCATATAGAAAACAAATTAAACCAAAACAAAACAATTAAGCTAAACATTTTTGTTACACTGTGTAACAGAGCACAACTATACCCATTCCGATGTTAAACCTGGCTGTTGCTTTGTTCTGGGAAGAGGCCTGGAACATGTTTTCTCTCAGGACTCCTGAGGACACCTTCCACAATCGATGCATAAGCACACATAGACCTGTAAGGTTGCTTTTTTTCTATTCTAAAGTAAATGCTTTTTACAGGGTGCAAGTTTTGGTTATACCAGTAGTTAAGGCATCTGAGCATTCACCCTAATGCTGACCACATAGTTCTTGTACACTTAAAGACTCTGGGATAATAACCCATACCAAGCTGGTATAAAAAAACCCTATTTTTCAATCCCACCCATATAGTTAGAGGATGGCAGAATATAACTCACTGTGTGCTAAACCAATGTACTGGATTAAAAAAAAACAATACAAACATTAAAGATGACATGTACAACCCATTTGTGAAGGTCTCTGTCAAAAGAGCACAGGGAAATGACCTAGTGCGTAATGGCAACACACATAATGATAATGGGCTGAATTGAAGCAAGGCTGAAACAGCCCAACATGTGTTATACCTTATACTGTGTTACTTTTAACCCAACATTTTCAGAGGAAAATAGATTTGAGGATATTTCATTATTTATAGAGAACCAATTACTAATGTATACTATGAGTGTATGGGTCCCCGCCCACGCATTCCATCATGCAGACCTTATAAGATATCAGACATCTAAATATGGGCATGGGCTAAACAGATCTCACTCAGCCCCTAGTTGCTTGTTTGAAAACTGCATTACCATTAAGTTGACCCAGCTTTTTAATGTAGCCTTTGGCAGTCCCAAACTTCCAGGGGATTGTTCTGTTAAGCATTAGGAATTTATCCATGAATCTTGTAAACATCTTATGCCCCCTGCCAACCCCCTGAGCTTATCAGTAAGTGGCAGGGAGACAGGTCATGCCAGCAATAGCACACATGGGCTGCTGTGCTCCAGAACCATTGGGGAATTCAGCCAGGAAACTGTTCTGTACCAGTGGGACTGCAAACTGTACGTGTTTTCTTGTTTCTGCCATGGCGCAATGTGATGCTCAAAGGGCTTTGCTGCCCTGCCCATAATCATATGCATATTCACGAGATGACGGGCTTGGAACTCATCCGTGCTCCAGCAGCTCTGACGACAGGGATTGGCACTGCACCCGAGCAAAGGCACAAACTCACTCGCTAATTAAGATCTATACACACATACCTTCCCCAGGAAAGTGCTTTCTGTGTGTGTGTGGTGAGGCGGTGAAAAGAGCACTCAATGTCAAGTGCGCAGGAGCCCGTTATGGAATCGCGGGTTTAAGCACTGACTACCACTCCACATTCTGGCTGGCGCTCACCAGACACCAAAATGTTCACCTTAAGCGGAGTGTGAAGAACCAAATCAGGGTGTACTCTTCTTCTCCAGAACCACTGGGACAGTACGTAGGCTCAGGCTTTACTATTGGGGTCACTATCCATTGGATCCTCAGTAGGATCATGAGGCCCTGCCTGAATGATGCAAAGCGAAGTTAATGAGAGATGGTTACAAAAGCCACCCTCTTTGAAGACTGAGAAACTGCATATAAAATAGGCCTAATTTACATAGAGCCTTTTCAAAGTAATTGTGTCTTGAGAGCCGTTTTTAGAAACGTGTGACAATCCAGGTTAAGTCCGGGCACAGGGATAATTAGAGAAAAGGCCTCTCTGAGTCACCAGTTGTATTTTTAAGCAAACAGGTCAAGGTCAGAGAGGACTGCAAGATAAATGAGGTTAGCAATTAAACTGAAGGGGGTTAATTGTGAAGGTATCGATGGGGCTGCCCTTAACAATATTGTCTTTAGCCGTGAAATAAGGGTCATTACAAGGGTCATACAAAACAATGTTAGTGTGACTCATAAAGTGTGGGTGACCGCAACAACAGCAGTTCACTAATGTAAGTGACTGCAAGACGTATAAACCCTGTAGGGTTAGGAACATGTGAGCCTGTGGCAACAGTAAATATTAAATTCAGGTAGCATTTGTTCATTTGAAGGGGAAAGAACAGCATTCAGTTATGAAGAAGAGCAGGCTGGTGGGGGCAGTTTGTTTTTTTGGGGGGGGGGCTGATTTAGTTTGTTTACTTTCATCTTGTGCCTCTGTAATCAAGAGTAGACAACCAGACAAGAATCCAGATTTGTGTTTTTGGGGGGTTTGCCTGCAATGAGCTTCCTGTTGCCAGATTTCTCATGCAGACACAAGCACACAAAAGGGCCCCTTTCAAACATCTCTAGACTCTTTGAAGAAACCAGATACACCTCCTCCTTCCCCCTTTTATCCCCCATGGTAATTTCCAGCACAGCTCAGAGGAACCAAATTGAAATGTCTGAAAAAAACACAAACTTGTAGTCTGTTTCAAAGGAAGTATAAAATACCTCCCCATGCAAAAAAAAAAAAAAAAAAAATCTAAACAATGCTGTAATGTGTGACAGAACAGAGGATGATGGCAGGTGGCAGGCAGGTTCCTGGGCCAGAGTCAAGCATTAATGTTTTTACACATTTGTTGACAAACACAGCTCAACAGGACATGAACAGAACTGCAGTGCTGGGATCAAGACCCCAAACACCAGCTACACAATTATTAATGCAAACTATGATAGAAATAAATTATAACATGACAAGTGTGGCTTTTCCTGTCTGTGTAATAAATGTACATTTGTCTATTTTTTTCCTGTAAGCTTTCATACATTTTTCATCATCTCTAATCCCTTTACCAGAGAACCCAGAGACAAACCAGACAATTACAGCAACAGGCCTTTCACAATTCATTATCCTCAACTGTTATATAAAGAATTTGTGTGGGGAAAAAGACAGACATCAAAGAGAAAATGTAATGACCAAATGTGAATGCAGATATTGTTTTTTTCATACCTTCCATAGGTAGTACATATGATTATTATGATCTCAGCCTTGTTTAACTGAGGGACTAAACAGCTTAGTCTGTGAGATGTGGTGAGAAAAAAGGCCTGGCAGCACAGCTGCTCTCAGACCATTTATCATACAGTGACAGGCTGTTTATGTGGCCAATGCCACATGCAGCACCTTGGAGTCACAGGTGCGAGACCATTCAGCAGTTTGCATTTCCACAGATACACAGTGTTCTTGTGAACACATGTAAATGTTTAAAAACCCCTCTGGAAAAGCAGTGGACAGTGACACAAAATCAGCTAGAGAACTGAGACTCATGGTAGTCGGTGTAACAAGGGTGGAAAAATGTGGAAAAAAACAGAGGAAACCATAACTGCTGAGGACAATATTGCTGTCAAAGAGAAGACAGCAGTGATGGACAGCAGAAGGGGTACCATCTGACTGGTTAGTTTATTAATGTCTGCTCATGGGCTGGGAAGTGATGGTAGAGCAAGTTAGGGTTACCTCACAGCTCCTGATCTGCATGCCAGTTGGGGGGTTTTAGTCTACTTCAGGGTATGTGGTGTTTGCACCTCTCAAAACGTGCACTGAAGAAGGAAATTGCAAACTACAGCAGCGGTCACTTATGAGCCTGAGTCGATGGCAGTTCCACTCATACACTAATGGATGACTGTTTATTAATGTACTATTTTTAAGTCTAACACAAAAATTAAAAAGCAAAAGCATATTATTCCAAGGATACATGGCACTAAAGAAGCAGGGAGACATGCTGTGCAGTGAAACTTTTGTCTATGCTAAAAATACATATCTTTAACACTTTTAAAGGGAAAGTATTACTAGGGAGGAACATAAACCCCTACTAGCTCAAATAATTGCAAAACTTAGATTACCTTATATTTCAGTGAGGTCCCTGTTCTCTCTGTGTTGAATTTTCATCTCTTATTTAGCGTAACTTCACAAATACTGGGCAGTTCTGGTGTACATACACTGCTGGCTTAAAAGACTAGCTGCATTTTGTCCACCCTCTGATTCCCATTTTCTGAAGACATGTCCTAACATCAGCCCTCTAGCCCTACAAGCACCATTTCTGTGGATACATAGAAAAGCAATGTCACTTGGCACTGTGGGTTTACTCGCGGTCCCCGTGTCTGCGGCCACTCTTCTTTGTCCTGACTGATGCAAAGGCAATTGGTCCTGTTGGCTGCGGTTGATTTGCTCCATCATCTCATCAGTTTGACATTCATCTAGCCGATTCAAGAGAATCACTGTGTGCAGGCAGGGTCCTGTGTGAGATTGAGCTCTACAGCCTTCAAAGTACAAGCTCAAATTATTCCTCTGACAGGTTAGTGGTTTTTATTCATTTTGTTTCGCTTGCTACCTTAGTGGACAGTTATGGCTTCAGCTCAAACAGGAGGACTAATAAAGACTGTGGATAAAACTCAGGTTAACATGCAAACAAGACAGATGAGCCTGTGGTTAAAATGTTGCTGATTAAATGCAGGTGAAAAGTATTGGAGTGATTCAACAAAACTTACATGATGTACACAGGAGACTGATATTGCATTATTATGATAATTATAATATTTTTGCAGTAGCGGTACATACAATATTCCATTACTGCCATTACAAAATGTACTACTATTCTTGGCACTATGAAAGATCCTAACTGATATGGATCCAGGAAAAGCACTCTGAATAATATTTGATATTTAGAAGTCAAACATGGGGAGTAGATTGGTTTTCTTCCTATTGTCCTGCGATGTGGAAGTGAGCCAATGAAGCCAATAAAAGCATGGGTACTGGTAATGAGAGGAAGCTGCTCTGAGCCTCCTTACAGGGAACTGCCAGGTGTTTCTCATTAATCTGAACCGTCACCAAAACTACCACTAATTATAGGCCTTTATTACTCAATAAAGTGTACTTCCTTATTCTGATTTCTGGATTCCACTTTCTAAATTGAGACTACAAGACTGCAGAAATGGGGAGTTCTTTTTTTTGTACAGTGCCAAATCTCACAGAGGCCTTTCTTTAGGGAACGCTGGCTGCTGCATATTGATAATGATATTGACGATAAGTCGTTTTCTGATAATGGCTTAGACAGGTAATGGTGTCTTTATAGACAAGAGACTTTTAATGAAACCCCAGATCATTGTTGCCCTATGGGTTGTAAAATGTTACGGTCTTAACCTGCTCTGAACTTTCCATAAGAACTAATAGAACATGCCCTACCTTGGTGTAGGGCTGTCAGATCCCGTCTGTAACCCTGCCTTAAGAATGAATGTTGCAAAGTCAACAAAATTATGTGAAGGAATTTTGTTGCAATACAAAATTGCTACCAATAACTATGCAGGTATTTAAGGACAGAGAAATCTTGGGGGACTGACTGAGAAGTTTGGTATACTTGACTCAATCATTCTGACAAAGTTTAAGTTAAAATGATATGATTCCCCTGCAGACATTTTCATGGAATTTGACTTTAGCACTTCTTGAGAGAAAAGCAACTTCTGTTCATTAAGATTCAACTGATCCAGCAGAAAATGGACAGAAATAGGCAATTTTCCACAGCCATAGATTTCTTAAACCTATTCTTGAACTCACTCTGACTATAACTGTTTAAAAAAAATCAAGTAGGTGGTTAGGCATAAATTAATATATGTGTGAATAAATAATTAATTTCAGACTATGACTTGTGAATTTTGGAATCAGTTAAAATGAACACGAACAATGTGTTATTCGATTTAGAAGGGCAACAATGCAGAATGATTCTCAATTTTATTTCATATGCCATAACTTTCTACATTTGAATAGAAAAGCTGACACATCCACACAGGCCACAAGTTATTACAAACTCCTGTGCCAAATGCTTTGTGCAAGTAGAAAAGGGCATAATGACAAAATTGTGTTTTTACAATTAATATGTTCCAAAAGCATTGTGACAGAATTACATTGTTTTAAACCATATTTTTTAAAAAGCAAAATGAGGCTGGAGTAATGTAGGTTAAATAGCACTTATTAAGGGCTACAGATCAAGGTGGCCTTTTTCAGAGTGGAAAGTGCCTCTACTGAGCCACTGCTCTCTGCTGCTGTTGTGCCATCACAGTGATTCCCTTTTACTCCAAGGTTCATTAAACAACACCACACTTAATTCCCACCTCACATCTGTGCCAAATAGAAGGCAGGCAAAATATTACCAAATGCTGCACATTATGTAATGAGGAACAAATGGTTATTTGGAGATGCAGAGCATGAACAGCCTCAAACCAAATAATTACTCTAAGCATGTCAAACATTTCATAGGGCATGTTTACCGAGACCAATGGCACAGATGGAATAAGAATCAGACACCACTTAGTTAACCCTCTTAAGTAGTCAGATTGCTTTCCATTTTGACTAGCTTGGCAAGTCCTGTGTGGTCATGCTTTTTGGTGCCTGCTGTTTAGTTGTGTTTATTACTTGTTGTTTTAAATATTTAGTTTTTTTCCCTGTGGAATGTACCCATTTCATAGTATAGCAGAGCCTTGCGGTCATTTCGAATTCAAATGTCTGAAGGTCCCCAGGTTCACCCCACAGATCTCTCCATCAAGACACTGCAAGGCTCCAGAACCTCTCCATCACCTCTGTGTCAGAAGAGCAATCAAGCAGGATGCACCTGGATCATGCCTGATCTGAGTGGTGTGACGTGTGTCTCCAAGGCAACAGGGTGGTCCAGGTATCAGTCTCAAAACTGCGCTCCTATGGCTTGCAGAAGTATGGCCTTTTCCCAACACCCGGTCGATATGGACAAGTGCACAGTGAGGAAATTGGAAAGACCTTGCCATCTTTTATTTGCTCACACTAATTGTTTTATTTCACCCAGAGGCTTGGCTTGTTTAATCTCCATATTGAGCCTAAAGCAGCATCTCAAACCCATTACGGACCTTTCACCTTTAGACACGGTGGCTGACACCAGTCCTTGGCACCCTCTTGTAAAAGTTAATAGTATTTGGGAATGTCTGTGCCAATGCTGAGGAAACAAATATGCAAAAAGAAATATTTTGCTCTGTAATGCTGTTTTCTTGCATTTCTTAATATTTAAACTATACATGGTCCACAGTCTGACTGTGAACTTTCCACATAACCCAAAGGAACAGATCTTAGTTTTCTAAATGACCCAATGACACAATAAATCTAATTTTAAAAATCTAGAAAATAAATGTTAAGCTCTGTATTTGCCCTGCAATCCCATTATGCAACAGACAAATGTAGTTTTTTTTTCAGTGTTAGTCAATGTGACTAACCCTTGACATTTTCTTCTCCTTCACTCTTGCATCTTGCAGTCTTCTGACTTGCAGCCACATGTATTAACAAATGCCAGCTGAAGGATCTCATTAGCGATTGAAGTTCAGACTCCCTCCTTTCTCCTGCCTTACTCTCCTACAGTCTCTCCATGCACCCTGTGTAGAGAGTTAATGTAGGTTTCATGAAGATGTGGCAGTGGTCAGCATTTTTCTCTGCACATGACTGCCTTAGCAGAGAGGCTGCTAGCCTCATTTTGCAGTGATATGAATGCATTCTCATCACACCACACAGAAATTCTCTTTACCAGCCTGTTCAGGAGCTCTGAATGGCTCTGACATCAGTAGGAGACAGTCATTAGGTCTTTCAGGAGCTCCATGCGAGAAGATGAATCCATGGTCCCTGGTGGTTTGTTCTTTCCATTTAAAATGGGCTTTCAGGGGCTTCTTCACAACCATTAGATGTTATATCCAAAGGAACTTGGAGAAAGGTGTGGAAATCATCTGTAGGAATAAAGATGATAAATGAGTCTGAAACTCTGCCACATTTTAATGAAGCAAGAGACTTGGAGATAGGTGTAATTGTTTTCAAAAGTGGTATGATGCTTTTTCAAAGCTTACTGAGGAGGCAAAAATTCAAATGGAGCTCACAGATCTTGACCAAAAAAGATTAATAGTTGCATTATTATTTTAGCACATATTAATATTATATATTCAGCAGTTGTTTGTTGAAAATGTACATTATATATTAATATATTTTAACACTGTTTCTCAGCTTTGTGTCCTTTATATGCATTTATTTTTCTAGACTGAACATGTTCTCTATAATATGGGTTTCCAGTGCAAATACCCACTGGTACTAAACTGTAAACTCAGTAACTCTGACAGGACTGTTCTGCATGAAGCGGTCATTCAAATGACATCCACAGTCCTACTCAGTAGGAATCAAAAAACAAAGGCACCAATGTCTCATCTCCACCTCCTCCCTTCAGAAATTGCTGTGAGTCCTGTAATGCCTCAGAGAAAAACCAGCTGCAGTCATGCAGCGCGGCTCGTTGTAAAGAAAGAAATCAAACTCTTTGCAGCAACTTTCCTATCTTCATCCAGGGGACCTAACGGCATTCTTCCATCCAGTTGTGTAGACCATGGTAGATGTTTACTTTTAGCTTTCCATTATTTGTGCAAGAGATCAAACAACATAACACTTGGGATACATAAATAAGTTTTTCACAATCAGACACTCAATTTATTTGTAGCCTGGCATCAAATCAAGTCATGGCGACAGTCTGTGCTGAAACTTTCTTTTCACTGTGGCAGCAATTTCTTTGATATTATTGCAAACATTTCAATGGCTGATCCACATAGTATTGTGAATGAGTTTGGCGCCCGTTAGAACGACCTTAAATTTGTTTTGTGGGTTTCCTATTGGTTTAATGTACTCTAGTGTTTAGCTACTGCTATATTTTTTTTATCAAATTAATTCTGCTAGCCCTACATTGCTCTTTATGTAGTGGTCAGCCTGGTCTCATGAGAACAAGTTAACAGCCCTAAGGCTTTGTTTGCCTGTTGCGATCAATTTATCCCCTTATCAGTTTGCTGTGTGGGGAAAAAATAATCTTCCTCTTGGTTTGAGTTCAGTATGTGGATTGGTGACAATGCGTTTCTAGCAGTTTACCCTGGAGGAACTCCAGCACACAGAGAGCAGATGACTAATTAAAGTGTCCCTCCTTCTTCAGATGTCCGAAAGACCTGCCGCCATCAGTCTATTCTTATCTGTCCTGAGACACCACATTAATTTAATCTCTGTTTGGTAATGCTGCCAATGCTATGTGCCTGCAGTAGCAGCTATGTCAAGAAACTGACTCGGTCAAAAGTACTATGGTAAGTTGCCAGAAAAGGTCGTTCTGGGATATACTTATACCTCTCAACTTTTCTGCAGATTTAGCAACAGGCCCTGTAAATGCAAGGTTCAATCTCCACTGAAATACTGATAAAGTGGCAGCAAAAAGTACAAGAGCCTTGTCTGCCTTGCTTTATAACAACTTCATGAATATTGCATGGCAAAACTAAAAGACAAATACATTAGACGGAAGTGTAACACTCAGGTCAAGATGAATGTTTGTTTTCAGCTGTCAGGCTGGGAACATCTGGGTAGAATTACAGCCATCTGAGATGTTATTAATCTTTGCCTGGTATAAATGCATACTACATTTCAATGTTTTATATTAATTAGCATGAAGACTAGGAAGATGGGGACACCTCTGTCATTTATTTAGATACAGATGAAAAATTGACATGCCCTCTTTTCTATTTGAGCTGAGACCTGGAGTGCAGGGCTTGTACATGACAGGCCCGCACAAATTAAAACGTGGTGGCTGCCTCATTTTCTTCTTGCCTGTGGACAATCAGGCCTCAGGAATGGAAAGAAAGTCTCCACGAATGAAAGCAGACAGGCACACATCGGGCCTAGCAAAGCTGTCAACTTAAAGCAGTCTGGATGGGTAGCTCAGTGAAAAGAAATGGTTTCATCTAGATGTTTGTGATTTCCCTGTAGACTCTGGAAAATTTAAAAGGTAACAAGTACAACACAGTGTGCACTTCATATAAAATAAAATTCCCTCAGACAGAAGCTTGGAGTCCTGATGAAGGAACAAGTCTATAACCAGAAGGTCACTGCAGTGGTAGTTATAATTTAACCTTGACAAAGTAAGGGTTTTTAGTGTTTTAAAATCTGGCATGCAATAAAATTCTGAGATGATCAGTTAACCCTGGAGAAGCATATCCTCCATCAGTACCTGCTTCTCCAGTGCAGTGTCTCAGTTGTCAGTGGCGTACCCCAAAAGCATAGAGTTTGAAACTGGCAGCACCCTGGACTAGTGCAACACAAAGCAGTCTCTCTCTCTCTCTCTCTCACACACACACACACACACACACACACACACACAAGCAATTTGGAGTCACCAGCTCACCTGAAATATGTGTTTGCGCTGTACGAGGAAACCTTAGTACATTGAGGAAATGCATGCAAACACAGGAAGAACATGCAAAGTCGACACAGACTGACCTGAATTAGAATACACATCTGAATTTGAATTGCAGTAGTTTGTCCATTACTTTAAAGAATAGTCAAACTTTTGTTTCTAGCAAACAATTCATTTTCGACATTTGCTGTGCACATGCACGCATGCATTCCCTTGTCTGTCATCAAGGACTCCCATCACATACTGTCATGAAATGGAGTGTCTTGCTCATGGCGGTCTTGGTCAATGAACCATCTGCAAGGGTTCATAAAACATCTGATGATTAATGAACAAGCACATTCTTTATGAATAATTTCTACTGGGGAAAAACTGATGCAATAACTGAAAAACAGGCAGCTTCTTTTGCTTTCTGCTTCATAACTAGGATCCTGCCCAATACCTTTACATAATCATATGTTTGTAATTGCAAATCACAAATAGGGGTTTCATGTCATTGGCCACATAGGACCCACACTGGAGCTGTTGCTTGATCCATATTCTTCTAGTTACACAGGTTTTTATAATAAAAAAAATTCTAGCCATCCACTGATTTGTTGTAAATAACTATTTGTAATATGCAAGTTTTTGGTACTCCAATGGTAAGTGTGGTGTAGCAAATCTATTGTATATTTTACTTAATTCTATATATTTTAATGCTTGCATCTAGTTATAACAAACTCTTATGTTGCATATATCACACAGAGGCATTTTGCCAGGTTCTTTTTATAGTCCGGTTATATTTATAACTGGAGTTGGTTCTTATACTCCATACTGGATGAAGGTGTTGCTGCTTGAAAAGCTTAAAGGACATGTTAGTTGGACAACAAAGAGGTGGACACTGAAATGCAGTGCAAGTGAAGAAGTTTAATGTCCTTGTGAAGAGTACAGGGCAATTTGTCATATTTACTGTATGTACAAGTCCTCAAACAGAATGGAACACAAACCAAAACTCAAAAAATGCTAAATACAACAGCCGTACAACTGTAGAAGCTGCTGAAACTGGCCAAGTGTTAACCATTTTCACCATCTTCTGGCTTTCCATACAGACTTTTCTTGCACATTCAAGCACACAACATTTCATGCAGGCTTGTATATACATCACAAATCACTCTCCTTTAGGACATAATATTTTCACAACTTCAAAAATTGCACATTTTATTTTCATGTACAAGCATTCCACACTACCACTGCTGATATTTTTGAAAATGGCACTGTCCTTGTAGATAGGATTGTGAAGTTAGGTTAAGGAGTTATTGTGGGCAATGACTCGCACCCTCTGCACACCACCCTGGTTAGAGAAACTCCTTCAGGAGCAGACAGGGTCAGTTACACAGTTTGTTTATTATTAGATAATTATTTAAATGTCAAATTTATTTACCAGTGCGATTCCAGTGTCTCCAACTTAATGTTGTTACTACTACATTATAGTGTACAAACCCCATTTCCAGAAAAAGTTGGGACATTTTGTAAAATGCAATAAAAACAAGAATCTATGATTTGTTAATTCTCTTGAACCTTTATCTGACAAAAGTACAAAGATTTACAATGTTTTCACTGACCAACTTAATTTTATTTTGTAAATATAAACAAATTTAGAATTTGATGCCTGCAACACACTAAAAAAAAGTTGGGACAGAGGCATGTTTACCACTGAGTTACATCATCATTCCTTTTAATTACACTTTTTAATCGTTTGGGAACTGAGGATACTAATGGTTGCAGTTTTGCAGGTGGAATTTTTGCTCATTCTTGCTTGATACAACACTTCAGCTGCTCAACAGTCCATGGTCACCATTGTCTGATTCTCTTCATGATGCACCATACATACATTTTCAGTAGGAGACACATCTAGACTGCAGGCAGGCCAGTCAAGCACACGCACTCTATGAAGCCATGCTGTTCTAGCACGTGCAGAATGAGGCTTGGCATTGTCTTGCTGAAATAACCATGGACTTCCCAGGAAAAGACCTTGCCTTGATGGCAACATAAGTCTCTCTAAAATCCCAATATAAGCCTCCGCGTCAATGGTACCTTCACACAAATACAAGTCACCCATGCCGTGGGCACTGATCCACCCCCATACCATGACAGATGTTGGTCTTTGCACCTTTTGTTGATAACACTCTGGATGGTCCCTTTCACCTTTGGCATGGAGAACTTGACGTCCATTTTTCCTGAAATCAAGCTGAAACGTGCACTCATCTGACCGCAGCACACGCTTCCACTGTCTTTTGGACCATCTGAGATGAGCTCAGGCCCAGAGAGCTCGATGGTGTTTCTGCATAGAATTGATGTATGGCTTTCTCCTTGCGTAATAGAGTTTCACTTTGCATTTCTTGATGCAGCAGTGTACTGTTAAGTGACAATGGTTTTCTGAAGTACTGCCCACATAGCAATATGGTTTCTCATGCAATACCGTCTGAGGGCTCAAAGGTCACATATATTCAATAATGGTTTCCAGCCTTGTCCTACACAAACTGAGATTTCTCCAGGTTCCCTGAAACTTTTCACAATATTATGTATGGTAGATGGTGAAAGACCTAAATTTTATGCAATCTTGCACTGAGAAATGTTCTTTTTCAGCTGTTTGACAATTCTCTCACACCGTTTAGGACAAAGTGGTGAGCCACAACCCATCTTTGCTTACAAAGACTGAGCCTTTGGTGGATGCTCCTTTTATAACCAGTGATGATACCCTCACCTGTTACTAATTCACATGCTTATTGTGGAATGTTTCAAAACGGTGTAACTTGAATATCCTACGAACTTTTCACTCTTATTTTGACCCTGTCCCAACTTTTTTTGAGTGTGTTACAGGCATCAAATTTAAAATTTGTTTATATTTACAAAATACAATCAAGTTGATCAGCCAAAACGTCAAAAGTCATTTCTAGTCATTTCTTTAATTGTCAGTTAAATAAAAGTTCAAGAGAATTAAAAAATTACAGATTCTTGGTTTTAACTGCATTTTACAAAATGTCCCAACTTTTCTGGAAATAGGGTTTGTACATTGTAATGTACATATTGTCGTAGCCTCATGCAATTTCCTTTGTGGTTAATAAAGATTTGATCTAATGTAATGCAATTTAATCTAAATTACCAATAAATATAAAACATCCTGATAGTGACGGTACATTCAGAAAGAAAGCTCTTCTCAGGAACTATAAAGACACACCAATCCAATTGCTTCTGGTTTCTTAAAGCGGAAGGTACAAAGTGCCAGTAAGGAACAACATTTAAAGTGAAGTGCTTAAAACCCATAGGTTAGGACTGGAATATTACTTTTATTACAAAGAAGAATAATCCAAAATAATCTCATCATAAGTGAGAATAATTATATTCTTAGTTTATCTTGTTGCTGTTAGTGGGAAAAATGAGACAACAATGTGACTCTTACAGTCCAGTCTAGAGTTGGGAAATAACACAGGGAATGAGGAGCGAAATGATCCAGCCAGAAATAACCCAAACACTGGTTATAGATTTTTTGTATTTACTATTATTATTAGTGCTACCTCATAACTAAGCCCTTTCTCCATGGATGAGCAAAGCCAGCAAAACAACAAAAAAACCCTGTCCTTTTTGTGTTACCCAAGCTACCCTACCAAATAAGAGCAAACAAAGGTCCACAGTTGTACCCTGGCTGCCTAACCAAGGTCAAAATCAGGAGACAAAAAGTCCACAGAAAAAGGTACTCACCCCTTTCCCATAATTTCTTAATATTTATAAGAGCAACAAGTTTGAAAAACAGTTTTACACTTTTTGGAAAGATTCATCACCAGTTACACTAGTGGCCATTGACCACCAAAGATAAACAGTACATCAATTATCACTAAATACACCACAAAACTCTTTCTGACATAGGCCACCACCCTTCCACCTGGTTCAGGTGTTCTCGTTCCTTAAAAGCCTTTTCATTGCATTTCTGAAGTCCATTATTGATTTCTTTTTTTTTTGGAGGGGCGTCAATATTAGACAGTTGGAAGAACACATTATTAATTATGTATTGCTATCATTTCAGCATTCTGAGAGTAGTATACTAGGTGAACTCACACAGTCTGAATAGAAACAGCATCTTCATGGAGTGGGAAATGAAATATGTCATTTAATTGTAATGAAATAACACTTCTCTGTCACTTGCTGTCAGATGTGCAGGTTATTAATTTAGCTTCTGCCTCTTTTTTGTGGTGGAACCCATATTACCAGAGGAAATTTGTTTCAGGGGATATTTCATTAATTTGATTTTAAACAGCGCTGATAATCCATTGATTGGGCGATTCCAAGACCCGCCAAACCTCATACGTCTGACACGGTTCTGATTTAATGAAAAATACGCTTCAGAAACTTCACATTTATCCTCGCATTAAGACTAAATACGTAATTATATGTTAGTATAGGTTATACAATCCCTTAATGAAAACCCTTAAGTGAATACACAACTGGGCAATATAGAGATGAATATTAATGTGTTACAAGACGTGTGCTGCATGTCCATAAGTCTTTTTTAGGGTTTTTATTTTTCAGGTTATTATCTTTGCACTGCACCAATGCTTTCATTTTTAAATACATACTTTTTATTCAACTGCATTTTTCCATTTCTCATCCGTTACATTTATTTTAATTTCAAATGTCAGTAATAATGTGTGCCAGTGTTCTGCAAAGCTGAGTTTTCTGTTGTAGGTTGGTGTGGTAAGGCTCTTTAAAGGGGGCTACAGGTGGCTGTGCCAGGCAGGGGGCACATGCTTTCTGACTGAAAGAGAGCAACGGATGAAGCAGGTGCCTCTATTGCAAATTAGCATCTCTATCTCTGAGTACTGACAAAGATAAAGACAAGAGCTGTGTGGTATAGCTTTGCTTATGTCATGTCAAGGACTGTGCTTCTAATTTGAGAAAACATATGGAGATGATTTTCTATAGCAGTGAGGCCACCTAATGAGTTTATTGCACTTATTTATTTAGCGGGCGCTTTTCTCTAAACAACTTGCAATGTTAATTTACTTACAATTATTTACCTCTTTATACAGTTGGGAAATTTTAAGTGGTGCAATTCAAGGTAAGTACTATGCTTAAAGGTACTACAATACTAGATGGGATTTGAGTCTGAGGCCTTTGAGCTATTTAGTGTGTTATTTCATCAAATTGTTATGCAGCCTGCTTAAATAGAAGTAGAAGATACATACTTTATAAAAGCTTTTATGCTCATTATGATTTTCCTTATTTGATTAAAATGCTCTGTTTGACAGGAGAAAAAAGCAACAGAACATATGACATCCACCCCTTTATTATTTTATTTTAATTTTTTAATCATACAGTATTTTATTCAAGAAGCTCATGTACTGACACTCATTAATTTCTGTTTGTTTGCTTGTTTTTTTCCCCCCACTGCAATCTCTACCCTTGTTGAAATATCCCACCCTTCTGAGGATGCAGTGACCAATAGTGTCACCTGCCTCTCTCGCTCAAGGGCCTATAATCCGAATCGCACTGTTCAGCCATCAGTCATTGTTGTGTGATGACCTACAAGCTCCAGTGCACAAGGTCACAAAGCTAGACCAGATTCCCTGTAAAGAGCTGACCATATGCTCAGCCTGGCAGGACAGATATAAATTTTGTATTTCTTGTTCCAATATAAAAGAAAATAGCAAGAGCTAAATAAATAAACCAGGACACGAGGACTTGACGAAAATGGTGGGAGGCGAGGAATGGCAATGGGTGGGAGGGTGATGGGGAGTTCAGCACAGATACAGTGTTCCCCTCAGCATCTCACTGCATCTTTCAGATTGGGAGAAAAATAACGCGATGCCCCTCTCCCTGCCCTATAGGCTATATGCCAGTAGCCAAGACCAGAGCGTAGAAAGCTCCTGCGACTAACAGTGACTCCTAATCCCCTCAGTTAGAGTGTAAAGCAGATAGATTGATTCCACTTCCAGAGCCGCCAACCCTGTCTGCAGTCTGCAGGCTGGCAGACACCAGGGCTGCTGTAGAAACACACACACAAGAAGAGGGAGCAGATACATCCCAAAGTGTGTCATTTTAATCTGCTTTGCTATACATTGAAATTTAGAATATAACTGAAATCCTAAGATCTTTTTCATACTTTCAAAACACACCTGCATTAAGAAGATAAAATTATACCCTCACATTATACCCTGATACCCTCATGTTAAGCATAGTTGTTATGTATATAAATATAAATTACAGTATTAACTTTAGCTCTTGGACCATGATATGGGTCGGGGATAAAATTCTAAAATGTGCAAAAGAAATCAGTGCAGTGGTGAAGCTACAAGGAAATATGAACTGAAACATAGTAGACAGTAATTATATATTTAGAAATTTGTTTGTGTCCATCTGTTCTTGGACTCAGATGATGGCTAATTCTGAGAAAATTGAACACATTTATATTGGCTTCACGGACAGAGCTGCTACTCCTTCCTCCATCTTCTTGCTTACCACCTCCTCTGTTCTGTCATGCTATTTGTCCCCAGTCCTTAAATGTCCATTGTCTTCTGCTGTTATGTCTCTTCTGCTGAAAGATTTGCAATTCTATCACAAAGCACCTACTGAAATAAATACCCTGACTGAGCCAATTGAGCATCTTGTGCTTAGATCAGGCTGTACCAGAGATTTAAAGTGAACTACACCGAGTCTGTCAGAATTCGTCACGATCGAACAAGAGCTGAGCCTTGACCACTTTATTGTGGTCAAGTTTTTCTGTTCAGGCAGTGAATTTAACTGGAACATGGAAATAGATTAAACACAAGTTATTTTCCATTTTTTTCAAAATCACAAATAACACAACTAAGAAGCGAGAGCGAGAGAGGAAAAAAGAAGGAATGGAAAACAGCATTAGTGGGGGGATTATTTATGCAGAGATGAGTAAAAAAGAGCTTGTATTATCTTTGTGGCATAGATTTATTGCCAATCTAAACTCACTCCTGGCTCAGTCGTGCTGCAGAATTGTGCCCCTGTTACACCAAAAAACATAAGGGATTTGATGTTCTACTTTGTGTCTTTAAATGGACACCTAGACCTCTTCAGAAGAACTATCACTGCTTCAGTTCGCTGTTAACAACTTACAGACTAATATTCATAAAACCAATTATGAATTAATCAGTTCAAATTAATTTTACAAACTGATATTGTATCATCTACTTTAATTTCTCTGGGAGCTTTTCATTTTGTTGGAAAAAATACTCTTATCTATTATAAGCTTAATGAAACGGTCTTAGAGCATGATAGCATACTGAGCTGGTGAGGAGCACAGAGGGAGGGATCAGGGATGCGAGCACACAACTAATAACCTCAGTCTGCTGCCGTCTGTAGCAAACGCAGACTGTACTGCACCACAGCCTTCCCGTTGTGGCACTGTTACCGACATCTTGGCTACACCTAGGGAATATAGTTGTGTTCTGAGCCATGGCTTGATGACTTTAATTCATTGCTTGGGCAGGGCCATCTGGGCCGCAGGCTGCATTGCAAGCGCTGAGCCAGCATACTTGCCTTAAACACTGCAACTGAAGTCTGGAGTGAAGTACACCATGATGGGATCTAAGGACCTTGAAGGACTCAGAGCCTGTCAAGAGCATCTCGTTCCCAGCATAAATGATGTCCCATTGTCATTCTTGAAGGCATTCATCCCTCCTCTGCAGCAGCTCTTCACCAGTGGACCCTTTCTTTTTTCTGTGATTTCAACCCACTGTGGAACTCGCTTCTGCTGTTAGCCAGTGCTGTGTCTCCACATGCTTCACCATTATTGTCAGCTTCAGTATTACAAATCCGATTTGTTTGAAGTTATGGGTAAATCATCCTTGCTCCAAAGATTCTGCATGCCTTTAAACCTTTTGGAACATCTGCAATGACCTTTGTAAGCCAACCTTTAGTGGGCCAGTATATTATGCTATCACACTGGAGAAGTATTCTCTGATCACACTGCACAGCTGTCAGCTCTTCTGATCAATTCTGCTTATTAATTGTATCCCCGCAAAGACTTAACCCACCACTGCATCCAGCCTCTGATGGTGTAGAGACATTTGCAGAATAAAGTGAAACATTGTTGATAGTGGGGAAAAATCTGAATAAAGCATAACATGGTTCTGAAGGGCTAAAGATGTTGCAGCTTGACACCACTAATACCTGCTTCCATTTCTTTTTTTGCATTTCAGATTCGCCTGTGTCATTATTTATTAACAATGTGAAGCTTAATCAATTTGCAGAGCTCCAGTGAACAGACCCTGCTCTCACAGATCTAGTGCGCACAAGCCTCTCTCTTCAGTCACGTCTCATCCATACCAGACATCTCTTCCTTGATCTCCACATGTGCCACCCCTGCATTTCCTGCTTCTAAATCATATCCCAGTCCCCCCCCCCCCCACCCTTACCCAACACCTTGTGCAGGCAACATATTGATTCATCTGAACAGTTGAAAGAACAATGCTAAGTGTTTGCCTGTTCCACAGTGTAAATCTTTGGCATTTGTATAACACAAAATTCAGAATGCCACACTTAGCAGACAAACTTTCATGAGCAGAGATGAAGCAGTCTTGTATACAGTCTGACAGCATGCACCTGATATGTGTCTGTCGGTATCATAAATTCTTTCTCAATGTTTTGATAGGTTGCAGTCAAGACCATGAAAGTGAGCTGGACAGGAGCAACAAGGAAGAGAAACACCAGGAAGCAGCACATAAATTGGGCACATTATCAGCATGAAGAAGAGTGCCCACTCAGGGAACAAGGATTGAGACTGCTAAATGATGTTTTCAGTTGAACTGATGCACTTTGTGGGCTGAACAGCACTTAACTGCTTTTTCTCTGCTTAAATTGTTGTTGTTTGTAAATTCATTATGCTATTAAAGATAAGTCATCATGTCAAGTTTGGGCTTTGTTTTTACACCTTAACAGCATGCTGTTTCAGAAGGTAAAAAAAGTAAGGTAAAAAATAAGAAAATGATTGGATGCAAACCACTGGATAAACCTTGAACTGGCACTTAGGTGGGTGTGCAATGCTGTTATGCTTCAGAGCAGTAATGTGCCTGTTGCATAACGAGAAAAACAATGACACAGACCTTCTCTCTTTTCAGCTTTGAACCAGGGTGTGCTCAGACCTCCTGGATGTCATGGATTTGGAGATATTAGTGATCTCAGCTGGTCATCAGATCATATTTACCCATTTTTGAATTTGATTTCAGGGATGGCTCGAAATTTCTGCTATAAAACATGGTGGATTGACCTTCTTTCCTGTGTAAGATGACTACAAAGGTGATAGTACGTGTTGTGTATTATGTGGAATTTTTCAATATACAGGAAGCCAAGCAGGAATACTTCTGCTAAAGTTTATGAGTTCATACAGTCTAAACAGTTGAGTTGAGGGAAACTTTAAAATGTAACTCAAGGCTCTGTCTTTAAGGTTGTTGTCATTGTTCCAAATTCATGTTGGCAATAGGGATTACTCTTAACTGCAAACAATACACACTGTGTGAAAAGAATAGTTCAGAGAGCACTGCTGGCATCATATATTAAAACTGTTGGAATGAAACTGTAGAAGGTTAGCTGGACACTGGGCACAAAGCTCTCATAACACCAGGCAAAGCTTGTTAAGTAGAGCTGGGGTTATTCATGATGGATGTCAGCACAGAGATGAAGTGTGATGTGGTCCTATGAGTAGTCTATCACCATGTTGGGGAAAAATGAAAGTGTGGATGTTCGGTGACAGCCTGTGTGACTGTAAATCATTGGATGCAGCAGAAAAAAGTTCTGACCACTCCTGTGTAGAGAACATTTTTCTGGACCAGCCTGGCTTCAGTCATATCATTAGGCAGAAGTAATACAATATGATGTGCTACATTTTGTATAATGACTGCCCAACCTCACCAGATCTCAGTCTACAGAATATATGGGTCTAGAGGAGAAGATTGCACCTTTATCAGATAGATGTGGATTGGGTGCCCAAAAGTAGGAATAATCATAGCAATAATTCAAATTTTAAAGTAATATTTGAATGTTTCCACTTTCACAGAATACTGAACTAGGCTTTACTTTTAAAGTACTATGAGTGAGTAAGGTTTCAAAACTGCTTTTAAAGTTTCATTCTTGAGGATTTTACAAATGTTTTCACTGCATATGTTGATTACAACTGTCCAGAAATAAAATTTAATGTTCTCAAATTTGAATATTTTTAATATACGTATCAGTTAGTGCTGAGAAATGAAAGTTGTACTGTAACTTTGTTGATTCAATATATTGTCATTTTCTGTGAAATCTAGTTAAGAAACTTAAGCAAATAGTTTTTGAAGTACGTGTACATTGTTGTTGTGGATGCTGAGCTTAGCAGAGTTTGGAGGATGTCTGCATGAGAACTTCATTAAAAAAATAGAACTCACCAAAACTACCAGTTAAAAACTGTGACATTTTTTAAAGCTCTTTTTAATTTGTTGTTGTGCACTACTGATTTTCCTGTAAAAAGCAGCGTTTGGAGCAAGACGGTCTATTATATACAGAAAGTATATTAAATGTTATATTTTTTAGCAGAAAAAGATTATGGTGAATTCAGTCTCTGCCAGGTTGGGTTTCATTGCAAGCTGAATATAATCCTTAGCAGAGATTATTAAACAATCCTGGGGAGATTTTTCGCAGGATTACATCTTATAAGGAGCTCCATGCTGAAAGAAAACCAAGAACAAAAATATTGAATATTGTAAAATAAAAATGTACCTACATATAAGCATACTGAACCTTTCAATTTGAAGCAAAACATATGTACAATACTGGAGATACATTCTCAGTAAGGATCAAAATGCTTTTTTAAAAATGAAAAGGATTAAAGATGTGTTGTAAATTATGATATGGTGTTCACAGCTCATTGGGATGTGGAAAATTTGTGCGAAAATATTTTCACTTTGTCTTCAGATCTTGAAATAGAGATGTTGCCTCTTTTATGTACTATTGATTGAAGAAAAACTTCATAAATTTCTACAAACCAATTGTCTAAGCTGGCTCACAGTGACCCACAATTTCGCCCAGGAACCACATGGTACAAAGTGGAGTACGTCCTAAACTAGTCCCAGACACCAGTCCATTTCTGTGCACTTAGGTTATCAATCACCTTTGTTCTCCCATGACCCTAAGACCTACAGGTGATACGTGCAATTTCAGAAAGAGCCAAACACTGATTCCAGCCCACATTCATGGCCCTGTGAATCAGTGCTACCTATACCACAGAAGAAAGGGCGTATTTTAATTTACCAAGAGATTCGCCTGTAATTTAGTTCTCAATTGCCCAGTCTTCAATACTAATAAAAAACACATTTTACTAAAAAGTAAACAAATAATACAGCTATTTTATTTAGCAATAACATCTCCCTCTCTAGTGTCTTATATAAAAACATTCCAGGACCTCATCCTGCAAAATCACTGCTGCTAGGTTCTGCATTTTTTCTAATTCCAGGGTTTGCTTTTCTCTGGATCTCTGAGTAATTGCTCATGAAGAAAAAACACAATAAATACACATTTTGCTGATTTTAAAAAAAAAACAACACATCAGATGTGCCCTGCATATGTACAGGAGAATGAGAAACACTATCCTTTTGTTTTGTTAATGAATATTTCCACTAATCATTAGAAGACAGTTAACAATTTACCTTTAAAACAGCAATAACTCAACTTAGTGGGAATTGTTTCTGTACTACACCTCTATTCAAGATTAAACAAAAGCACTGTCAGCTTCTCATTTAGTGGCCCCTTTACTGTGGTAGTCCAAAAATAGAGTGAAAGGCAGATATCACTACAATGTATGACATATTTTTGTGATATGAGCTGAAACAGAAATTAAACTAGCTTCATTATAGTTTTGCACAATATAATTCAGGTGAGTTCCACCATTTAAAGCTTTGGAGATAAATTTGTTTGATTTCCATCCGGTCTCTCTTTAAGAGTGACATTCAGTCATTATGAATAGGCAGGTCTGAATGATCCACCCAATTAAATCTCAAAGTGCGAACTTACAGGTCAGTCATGCTGCTTCAGTGACACCCATCAATAAGATGTGCTATCTTTGTCACCATTTTTTAAAGTGATGGAAGAAAGAGACAGTGCAGCCCATTGCAGGTTTGAACCCCTATAACTTTCAGAAAGAAGGAACACATTTAGTCCAAAAGCAAATAACTCATAGACTAGCTTTTCACTAATCAATACATGAATATCAGATCATCTGTTAACATATTAAATATCAGCATGAAATGAACAGCCTTTTTCACATGTTAAAAGTGTTTTAGTTATTGTCAGTTACCTTGTTATTACAGTATATCTCTTCAAACAAAACATCTATACCAATATGCATATTGGGCTGGAGCTGGAGGACCTAGGTTCAAGTCCCCACTCCTGTTATACCATCCTTCAGCAAAGTACATCTTACAAATTTCTCCAGGGAAAGATGTCCAGCAATATGAATTTGTAACTCACTGTAAGCAGCAAAACAAGGTACTTTTAGAGATAAGTGTGAGCCAAGTGAATAAATATAAACTGAAGAAAGATGTCCACCGCTACCTTCCGCAGTGTGGATGCAGGGTAGTGCAACATAACAGAACCTTTTGAGCAGAGTATCATTCACCCAGATCAACCCATAGACATTGTGATGGCTTGTGGGTAATATGGTAGTTAGGACTGTGGTTTATTTTCTTATTTACCACTTTTTTCACAACACCAGCCATCTGCTCCACCCAGGGTAAACATGAGCCTGTTTGAATCTGCTTGGCCTTGTATTAATGGAAACGTGGGATTTTTACTGTTCAAATTTAAGCTGCATATTTTGAACAGGAAAAATGCAAACAGAAAATTAAGTATCATAATATGTTGACTGATATTTTCATTCAGTATGTCCTTGGGTAAACAATAATGGTAACTTTGGGACTCACAAGGCTTTAGGTCTAAGATCCTTCTAAACAAGGTTGAAGCTGCAGTACTAGATTGTAAAAATGCCTCAAATCACCACGTATGTCAGGAGATTTTGTAAGTCACCTCAGAAACGATCAAAACATACGTTCAACTCTAAGTCAAAAATAAATGATAGATTTTGGTACTTGGATCCCCAAAGAATATTCAGAAAGATAAATGAGATGGGAGAATATGCACTGGCTTAAGGAAACAAATAGTGTGTTTCAATTTTCACATTGCAAACGCATTTTTCTAAGATTCTTTCATCAGCGCATATGAACATTGCTTCAGCAATATTGTAAATACCAGGTACATTATCGTGTATGTTTGGACCAAAAGCTGTGAACAATCATGCAGCTGGAGTTGCAACAACAGAACTATACAGAAAAGGGAACTAACTGACACTGACATCATGCTGGGCTAAGAGGACAGGTGCAGGAAGCAGATTACTGCAAAACAGGTGCAAAAAACAGGTAATACGAACAGGTGACAGGAAGGGTTACGTTACATGTTATTACAGTCCTAATTTTGTAACACACTTTTGTCATAACCTGTCATGTGGTTCTGGTGCAGTATTAACATCACTGCTTGCTCAGTGTACATGTGGGCTAAGAAAGGCATCTTGCCAAAATGTGTCCACACAGTAAAAATTAAAACACTCTATTTGCGTCCTTAAGCTTTGTGTGTGCTCTCCCATATCTTCTCTTTGTAGGTCACTCTCATGTGACTGGAGCAAAAGCATCACATGTGGTGAACTCCATAAAGCTTTTGCCTATGTGTAACTCTAAATGCATTTTTTTGCCTGCAGAGGTGTATTGTCTGAGGCATTTGAACCAGGCAGCCACACTGGCAGTAATGGACTAGGCAGTAATTGCGATTAAACCATGTTCATGAAAGGAAACCTAAAAGTGAACAATGGTTTCACCTTTTACAACACACCTTTGTAAACACCTTTTACTTTATCTGTCCTTCTCTTTTGCCATGTAGTTGTCTCAAAGACATTTATATGAGCAACTTACTCAGTCAAAGCTCAGCTTTTTCTCGAAGACAGTGGACACACAGATGGTACAGGTGAGCCTGTTGGGATGGCAGTGCCAAGCATCTTTATTTATTTCATATAACAAACCTTGATGCTATTCTTAAAATCAAAATATCAAAGACTGCTTGTCCTAAATTTTATGTTACAAAGTGAAGTATTTCATTTGTCTAATCCTGTCTCCACTTCAACACCCAAAAATAGTTAACATTACCATCATGATAACAATACAGTCAAAATTGTCAATAAAAACCCTCAAGTTGAACTGATTTACAAGTGCCATTACTGATGACATAACTTTCAATAAGTGTTTCATGGTCCATTAACAATATTTTACAAATTGGGTGGATCTTGTGAGTGCAGGGTGTGTTCAACTATGTGCTCCATGCTTTAAGACATCTGTGAAACATAGCGCTGCGTAACACGTTCTATCACATCTTTACATAGCTCATGGCATAGTAATGTCATTTATTTTTAATGTAATATGCATTCATTTTAATTAAGGTAATTTGACAAAGATAAAGTCTGCATGGCGTTATTACAAGGACAATTGTGGAAACAGAGGAAAACTTTGTTAAACAGGCATGCTGCGCACAGCAAATGTTTCCTGTAATTGCAGACTGACTGAGTCATTTAAGTGACTTTTGCTTTTCCCATGATCAATGCCATAGCCTCCTTTTGCATTTCTGTAAACAGATTAGGGAGAACCACATTATCCTCTCTAATTTGCGTCTATGACCACCCGTTTCAATGCTATGGAGAAGTAATTAGTAACTGTGCTGCTTAATCTCTAAATGAATGAAGACGGGTAGCGGGCGAGAATCCTTCCTTGTGAGCAAGCAGAGAAAAGGAAAGACGATTGATGTTTAGTGGACCATTACCGCCCTGGAAGTATCTAGCGATTTCATCTTCGTCATTATGAAGGCCCACAATGAGTTGGCAGTAGCTGCTGGAGAATATTGGATTATGATGGCTCTGCAAGCGGTGAATTTCAAAAGGTCTTGTAAAGAATGCAAGGACAATGAGGAGAGAATGTCCTGGCCAAGATCAAATCTGCAGTCAAGCCACCCAATTAATGTTCTTCCAATGAGAAAGTTGGAAATAGCATTACACTGGCTGTTGATTTGATTTAGCAAAATTAAAGGGAGACATAAAGTATTAATTTACATATCTTAATCCATAGCCATTATACCACAGCTATATAGTATGCAGAGGTTGCAGTGCAGACAGTTTTTAAGGTACATATTTAAACAGAACACTAATTTCAAGAGCATAACTTAATTCACCAAGGGAACTAATCATCCCTGTACAAACAAATATCTATTTCAATAAAGTTATGCAGTGTAGAAAACCAGTGATTTTTTACCAATTCGATAAGACTACGAAGATTTTTCTACTGAAGAACTTCCCATGACAAAGTATTGCTTGTCTTAGTATAAAATAAACCTTTGCAAAAGTAGTGTTTACTGTTATTTTATAAACTCCCTTTTTCCTTTTCGCAAACAGGTGCACAAGAGGTAAACAAGCTGGCTAAACAAGTAAAACTGAGGCTAAAACCAGGTTACACCTACATAGAGCAGTAAACAAAAGAACAGTAACTACATTACATATGATGTCAAGCTCTCACATCTCTGGCTACTTCTGCGAACACAGCTGATGTGTTTCATTCTATTGAAAGGGTTTTTTTCCTGCTTACAATCTGTTTACAGTTAAGCAGCAAGATTTTTAAACATTTTTTTCCTTCCTGAATTGTTACACAAGCTTAGCAATGGCTGATAATTAAAAACAAACAAAAAACAAAAAAAAAAACTTATTTTATTGCACAAATTTGGCTAATCTACATTTTGCTACTGTTGGCTTGATGCCATGGAAGATGCTATCATGCATCACAACAATTTATTGTTAAGGATTACATCATTTTTGAATTTTTACTGAGTTTTATTTTGAGCCCTAACCTGTGCAACTGTTTTCCAGCATGGAACACATTTTTTTTGTCATCTTAAGCACTGCATACAGTGTCAGGATAGTGAAAAACTGTTCAAGCTTTGAGTACTGCTAGGCTGGCTATGAATATTGGATGATGATTTCCAAGAAATTAGAGGCCTTTACATCTTTATGGCTTCCATTTCCAAGACCAATGAACCTACTGGCAATGAACTACTAGCTCTTATTCTGCATTCCCTAGGTGTGTCAGGAAAGACTTTTTCCCGTACTCAAAACAGTCCAACCATCACAGATAAGGATGAGTCATACGTATGCAATGAATCAAGCGGGAAACTAATTTGTCTTTTTGCAGGGAGAGCTGTTTGCTCTTCTGAGCATCTTCATGGTGCTTAACATGGTGAAGAATTAGGGATTTCATTGTTGCTTCATTAGGAAACACATCCGTAGCAAATGCCCTCTCTATTACCTCCACAGTAATTGCCAGCTATTTATGACTGTAGTTCTTCTTTCTAGGTAGTGTCAAAGGTGAAGGTTGCTGTATCGATTCAGAATTGAAATTACATGTAAAATGTTGCTGCATTATTCATGCTGACAGTATTTAGGTTCTACACATGTACATATTCTTCATGAATGAACGTTGAATATACAGAGCAACTCACCTCAGTTTCATCTTTTATTAATACCATTAGAAAAATAGAAAATGGAAAATAATTGAGCTTGGATAAGTCCCCCTTGTACCATTGGCCCTCTGTGTTTGCTTATTCTCATATTCCAGCAACTCTAAACTAACTTGTTTCTTGTATCTTGAAGGTTTGATTTTTACTAGAATGATGCCATTGGTTTACAGCAGGACTTAAAATCCTGCCATGCATTTTCTGTGAGATTCAAGTCTGGACTTTGGTGCTCAAGGACTTTCATTTCATTCATTTAAGCCACTCAGGGGTTACTACGCCTTTGTGCCTGAGGTCACTGGCCTGGTGAAAGATGAATCGGCATCCCAATTTCAGCTGCTTTGCAGACTGTTACAGGTTCTGCTCAAGGATCTGCCTGTATTGTGCTCCATCCTTCCTACCTCTGTTCTGACAAATCTACCAGTACCTGTCAATGAAAAGTAATGTCACAACAGTAAGCTGCCACCACTACACTTCAGCCATGGATGGCTTTGTCTGAGTTATAAGTGGGTCTCCTCTTTCACCACACATAGCACTTGGCGTTAAGGGAAAAGAAAAAAATCTTTGTTTAATCCAATCTAAAAACGAGATAATGAAGGACAGACACAAACCTGCAGTAGCTGACATTACCAAAATTTATTTCAGATAGACTTGTTTCACTACCCAGTTTTCTACTCGAGAAGAGACCTGAAGAAGGTTACAACACTTCTGCTGACAATAAATTCCCAGTAATTCAGTCTTTATGAGAGCTGTCCTTCATTATATTCATTACCTGCTCTCTGCAGGGATTTCAGCACCCAAACTTAAAATGAACACTGACTGTTTCAGTTGAGTTAGTTGTCCATTTTTCTCCTCACACCTCTTTTTTTTCTTTACACTATTGGGTAAGAGTTTTTTGTAGTACTTTTTATGTCCAAGTTTGGGCTTGATATAAGCTAATTTGACTCCTTGGTAGACACTCTACTGTACATGTCAGATTTATCCAGTACCTGAGCTACTTCAACAAGTTCTGACAAGCTGGTATAGACAACGCTTATCTTCTTAAAAGAAGCACATCTTGAAGAATCCCCTAGCCGTGGACACAATTCGTTCACGAAGCTCAAAAACTTACCTCTCAAATAAGATAACTACAAGAACCAGGATTAGCTCACTGAATCCCTAGGTGAGGGGACTGGTTTAAGTGCAGCCTGAGCGCCAGGAAGTGAAATGGTTGTCATTTACATTTATTCATTTGGCTTATAGTTTTCTTCAAACTGACTTAAAATGGTTTGTCCATTTATACAGCTGAGTAATTTTTACTGAAGGAATGTGGGATAAGTACCTCTCTGAAGGACTTGGGATCTGAGCAGGTCTCCTCCTAATCCAAAGGCTGCATCGCTAACCACTGCACCAAGGCTCTGTCAACCTCACTGACTGACATTGCTAACCTTTATTTAGCTGGCACCTTTGTCCAAGGCAATTTACAACAAACATGTAGATAAAAACTTGATCCCAAAGGGATCAATTATTTATTCATTTCCTGAGGGCATTCTTCTATTTACACTTTACAGTGTAAATCTAAATACTAGGATTATTGGTAAATGAGGGTGGATTAATAAAGTCTATCCTAGAACTACAGGAGCAGGATTCCAACCAGCAACCTTCATATTGCAGACTGACAGCCTAAACCACTACTCCACCTGCTGGACATGTACTTACAGTTCCATACATTTAAACAAGTGTTGAAAATGCACTTCTGCTATTTCTCTATTGGTGGGGCAGACATTATTATTATTATTATTATTATTATTATTATTATTATTATGAAGAAGAAGAAGAAGAAGAAGAAGAAGAAGAAGAAGAAGAAGAAAGTGTACGTGGAAAAAATGCAACCTAAAAAGTTATTGCCAAGGCCAGCTGGCACCATATGAAGGTCCTGAATGCGAAGATAGAGAAGAGTCTGTTTGGACCGCCGCCTTAAATTTCACTGCCAAAGACATGAACTGGCGTAGCTCCACGTGTCCCGCCCTAAATAGCAAAGCAATATGTTGCAAAACTTGGAAGCTGCGCGCCTTTAACCGTAATCCGTCCCTGGTCCGTCTTTCTGCTCGTCCACCAAACCTAGCAGAGCCTCCGACTGCACTCCTCTTGATAAAGCGCCTAATCCGCTTGTTAAGACACGGCAGCGCGTGTTAGGCGGCTCCACATGTCGCTGTTATTTGCATTTATTCGCATCATTATTGAATAAAACAGCCGCAATGCCCGGTCATATGGGCAGCACAACTTCCGCTCCCCCGTGGAGATGCGGGTCTGGGCTCAGCACAAGTAGCAGCGCTCCCTACACGTGTGTGAATGCGGGTCTGGCAGCACCGCGGGTCTCGCCGAGCCTGGAGAGACGCGCGCACTGATCTCCCCGCGCCCGTCTGTCGTCTTTCCCCGAGATCTGGAAGGGCCGCAATTTGCAGGAGCGCTCGTGCCTTCGTTGCACCGCACTTTGACGCCCAGGTTTCTGCCGAAACGCCGCCGAACGTCCCTGTGCGGTTAGGAAGAAACGCGATGTTTTCCCCACTTGCCAGGACCTCAGGAAACCCCGGTCGCCTGGTGCAAAATGTGGACTATAAAGCGCCGAAGGGAAAGCGATCTTAAACGAAATACTGGTTGGATTCCTATGGACTGAAGTAGGTCGTTTCTTTCTTTTTCTTTCATTTTAAAAACACACCGGGGTGTTTTCGTCCGGAAGCGCTCAGTTGTACGGCTTTCAACTACACTTCTGGAAAAGAAGAACTAAGGAGGCACCGCGGCTCGGCTCGTCCAGAAGGATGCGCCCTGCGGGATTCACACTTCCTATTCCCCTTTATTATTAATATTATTTTAATAAAGAGCGTGACCTGGAGTAAAAATTGTTCCGGGAGAATTTAACGACCCGACAGAAGCCCGAGGATAAACCCTCTCCAACCAAAGGTACAGTAAGGAGAAGGAAAAGGATGTAAATGCGGATGTAAATGCGGAGACGTGTGTTAATGTGTTGACGTGTGTTAATGTGATGTTATTCGGGTCAGTGTCGTTTGTTTGCCGTGCGCCACCAAACCGCTATAAGCGTTTCTATACGTTCGTAAATCCAGGGAGCGATAACGATCACGGTTAAACATATCCGGGGGCTGTTTTTACAACTAAACTGTAAATGAATAATTAATTACCGAGCGACGCGGGGGGGGGGATTTAATACCACCACTATTTTTACAGTAAGATCTCCCTGCTGTTGTGCCTGTAAAGTTGATTTTCTAACACGGAAAGTCGCCTTGGTCAAAGGTGTCAGCCAAATAACGGTTAATTATAATAAATAATAACAATAATACTGCACTTATAAAAACCGGTACTGTGTTGCTGTGATGTAATGAGTGAAACTATGGGGAGATTTTTCATGTGATAAATTTTAAAAGGACAAAAATTCTCGTCTCGCGCCTCTTTACCTGGTTATTTCCTTGCGTTTGATTTCACGTACGTGTGCTGTATGTACGATCAAAGGAGGACTTGGAAAAAAAATAAATAATAAAATTAAATACAAATGTAAAAAAAAAAACTATTTGGGACTTAACCGAGCGTCACTGATGTGTTTAAGACGGGTGTTTTCTTTACACAGCGGTTCGGGTGTTAGTGGTTACAGCAGAATATGACAACAGGGAGTTGTTCTCAAGGGCGCGTTACACACAGTTGATCGGCTCGTAACAGTGGGCAAAATCCGTGTACTGTACCACATCGGCACCGCACCTGGAGCAGCTGCTGCACGAGACAGTGTACACGTGAGCACATCTGTACGTGTGTTGCAGAAAGTTAGGCGGTGCCTTTCGCGTGCAACAAGTTGTACATGCATGCGTGCGTTCGTGTGCGTGAAAACGAGAGATGTATGAATGTATGAAGGAGATACCGCCGTACGGACGATCTAAACCCTTAAAGGACCGATCTCATTATAAATGGGTGTGTCAGATTTACCCTTAAATGCTGTGTCTGAATGAACGAACGAACGAACGAATGAATGAGTGAATGGTTTTAATTGCACACGTTTCTATACCTTGTGGAAACGCTGCGATCAGTAATATGGAGGTTGGTTCAGTACCATGGACAGTACCAGAAACCCAGCTTCAGTACAACGGTGCAAATATGCAGTGATCACGTATAGGAAATGGATATGGGCTACAAAAGTGTAAGAGGTGTGCAACATTAAAGTAGTTTAAATCAAGAGCAAGCAAGAAGGCCTTGATATCTTGATAGCATGTTTTACCACATCTGACATTCTCGCTCACCCTGGATGATGGATGTCTTGAGGCCTTTGGCACTCCCAGCTTCGATGTCAAACATGCAGGGAGTTGTGTGTGATTTTCACAGCATTTGTGGCTTCTGTGTAGGTACTGCAGCAAAAATATATTTCATATACATTGTATAGGTTGCATTTACACTACTGACTATGGAAGCTTACCTCCAAAAATTTCATATCTATCGTTGCAATGGGAAACTCTACACTGGGCAGCAGTTTTTTTTTTCTGTCTTTTTCATTATTTCTCTTCTTGCAGTTTTACTGATTGAAGTAATACAATAGACAAAACAGCACTAAGCAGAAATGTCATTGAGCCTGAAAAATGTAATAAAGCTGTGCGGTAGGATTCCTCTTTTCTTTCCCTTCAGAGATCAGGAGCTTGTGAAGGTCATTCCTCAGTGGACATGTTTCCCTCAAAGACTAAATGTTGACTGACTCTTTGTGTAATTCAGGTTATTACAACGAAGAGAGAAGCTCTGTCCATGTTTGTACGTTTGAGCATATAAGGTTGTGTGTCTGAGAAATGGAGTGAACCTGCACTATGTCTCTTCATGCATTTGCACACACTGCATATTTGTGTGTGGGCGGGTGCAGCGGTAGGTCTCTGCCCATCTGCGTTGTGCTCGATTTTTATTTAAGAATAGCCTGAGGCCTCAGCTGACTCTCCTTCATCACTGTTGTGTTGGAGAGAAGCACAGACCCCCGCTACAGTGCTCTCCTCACACTCTGTGTCAGAGTCTTGTGCTGCTCAGATGATTGCACTCATTATGCTTTGATGAGCTTTAGCACCTTGCAGCGTAGTGAAGATTGCCGGTCCAAGTCCCAAGAGAGCCTTGGCTGTAGTACCAGCAAGGTGCTTAACCTGAGCAAAGTACTTAACCTGAACGACACATGTGGAACAACCGTATTAATGGCTTCAGAATTTAAGATTCTTTGACTAAACATATATAAAAAAAATTATTCTGTTACTATTACTAATCCTGCTACTGACATGATGCGTTGTCAACAATATGCATATGTAGGTACTTTACAAAAGTCTTAGGCGCCTGTGGGAAAAATGCTACAAAGCGAGGATGGTTCCAAAAATAATGCCATGAATACTTATTAATCAATAAACCTTCTAAAAAGTGCAGTAGACAAAAAAAACCTCAATCAAATCAGTATTTGGTGTGACCACCCTTTGCCTTTAAAACAGCATCAATTCTCTTATGCAAACTTGCATGCAGTTTAAGGTAGAGGTTGGTAGGTTCTTCCAAACATTTTGAGGAACCGGCCACAGTTCTTCTGCAGACTTTGACTGTCTCTGCATGTACTCCCAGACTGACTTGATCATGTTGAGATCAGGGCTCTGTGGGGACCATACCATCTGTTGCAGGATTCCTTCTTTTTGCTGAAGATAGTTGTGTATGACTGAGATTGGGTGTTTGAGGTCATTCTCAGGCTGCAGAATGAATCTGGGACCAATCAGAAACCTCCTTGATGGTAGATAAAAATCTACCTGTACTTCTCAACAGACACTGAAGTTGCATGCCTAAGACTTTGGACAGTACTATAGGCTGAACAATGATTGAACATTGCTAATTGGTAAATGAGGGATCTCTCATTGACCCTGATGAAAAATCCAGCCTCTTGAGCACTTTGTTTTGTTTTCTTAAATTTAATCATCAGCAGAAGTGGATCACTGCAACACAGAGACAGAAACAGTATATTGAGAAAATGCAAATATAGGCAGATATGTCATACAACGTATGTAATATTTCACAGGGATGGTCATGTAGCACTTTTCTAAATTCCAGAAAGGTAACCAAACATTTCAGAAATTGTTCAAATGATCAAACAAGTCAAATGTTAAAATTTCAAGAAAAATAAAGTTCGGGAAGCAAATCAATGACATATCTGTGCTGGGATCTTCAACTGTGCATCATAGCAGTAAAGTACATTTCTATCTGTAGTTTTCAATGAAACATGTTGAGTCCATTCCAATCGTAGGTCCTATTGAGGGCTTGACACATGAACTGTAAGATATATTCTTTATAGGAGGAGTATCTGGCTAGCACTAGACATGATTGAGGTGTCAAAACCAACATCACAGACACCTGTATTGTTAAACAGGAGGCTACTAAACTTATCCTGCATAGCTTGTTGTCTGCTGTTTAAGCAATCACCTTTGCCTCTGCGGATTAGAGCTGTGCCCCTAATGGACTTAACCATTAACCTTTGCTTTGCCCTACTTTTAGCCAGTCTTTAAAAAGATTACAGCTCAAAACTGATGTGACACCTCAGAACAACAAATGTTTCCCCTTTTCAATCACAGATTGGACAAAATTGATTTCTCTCACTTTCTGAGCCATGCTTTTTTCTACCAGCACGAGTTTTGCCCATCGTTATTACTTGTGAATTTGGTGCTGTTTATTCAAGGGTTTGCTCAGATTTAATTCATCAGGTACCTTGAATTCCATACATGTTCTGGTTAATTAAATCAGCTCCTGGTGCCTGAGACAGCCAGATGGCTGTGACCAGCAATGCTGAAATGCCAGAACACTCCAGTTTTCTAAAGTGTACCCCACTCAAGTACAGTTTTTATTCTGAGGCATACCATTAATGCAAAAAAACCTGTTTGCTCATAGGTTTCCACCTGGAGACGGGATACTGCTCTCATGCATTCTTAACTGTAATGGGTAGGAAATCCTTTGACTTACTAATGTACAGAAGAGTTCCATAGGTGTCCACTTATTCTTTAATGGTGTTTTTAATCTTTACAAGCACACATTATCTTCAGCAATGGGCAAATTGTTTACCTGCAGCCTTCAGCTCTGAGTGCTGGTGGGCAACACTCTGGGAAGTCCTGAAGTAAGTCCTGCTCACTAGCTGGGCCTCTCAGCGGATATAAAGGCTATAAATATAATGGGACACATGCTCCAGGATCGCAGAGGGACATGTGCTAAGCCACACTCTTAGCTGTTGTGGTCGGCTTACTTGTTGCTGTCTGACTAACTTTCCCCAAATCTGCACACCCTAGGGCACAGTGTCAAAGGTTTAGGGGTTTCATTCCTCCCTGTTTTAGTCTTCTTTATACTTTTGGATCAATCTTACCCAAAAACATATCTTTAAGCATATTCAGAACTAGATATTTTAAAGTTACACATAATGTGATCAAAGAATCAAAAAGACAGCACATATACTCATATGCTTGGTTATTTTACTTGTCTACATGATAAGCCACTCACTATCTTCTTTAAAAAAGAGTTTCATATGTCCATTCTTCCATCCATCCATTTCCTTTAAGCGCGTCCATCCAGTGGCGGATGGGATGCCAGTCCACTGCAGGAGTTACTTATTTCCAGTGATTAAAAACGGACAGAGCAGAGTTCCTCAGTCATATTTTTTGCAGGCACAAGCTTTGTAGATATTTATTTCAGCTGTGCTCAGCACCACCCAAGTAACTTATCTGGTCATCTATTGAATCAAGACAGACACCTAATTAAATCTGGCGGTGTACTGTGTAGTTGGGATCAATACATGTGGAATATGTGTCAACAAGGACCGTGATTGAGAACCCGCGGCTTGTAAATTCATCAAGCAAATCCCTCCGCCTAGATCTGCTCACCTGCAGCTCTTTTGTACAGACTGGGGTGAGATGTTTGGCTGACAGTGTTCTCCAGTGCCAAAACCCTGGGAAGGAACTGACTAGGGAGGAAGTTATTATGAGGTGGATAAGTGGATTTTCCTCCAGCATGATACAGAGTTTAAGCCATGTGCCAAAGTGAAAACCTCCAAGGGGTGAATCGGGACCACATTCTCCCACAGCACGAAACCTAATGGCTAAATCATTAAATCGAAATCGTGCTAAATCACGTTAGAGCCTCGAACGGCGCATCCATGGGGGCACAAAATCACAGTACTGAGAGCTCACATAAAACTGCTGACAAACAGGTTACACATTGAGAATACCATTGGTTGAAGCGAGAGCTAATTCACTAATCTGTTAGGCCCCGGCAAACACACGATGGTATTTCATTAACGTACTTTATTTGCGTGGTGTGATCATTGCAGTGTGGGAATGCTGTGTGTCAGTCCAGATTCAGCATGCTGAGATTCGGGTCAAAACTGGTGATGCAGTATCTTCTTGTACTGTTTCATGAGTTTTTTTACTCATCAGAACATACAACAGTGCAATAAACTATTGTGTGCACTTTTTATATTTACAATATATATTGCAGTTAAACTTTCTTGGTATAATTAACTTTATTCAGATCCAGCAGTTACAAAACAGGTATTAATTCATTCATAATCCATAATTTCTTGTCCACCTCAGAATTGTATTGGTCCAGAATCTATCTGTCAAGTTTAGACCACAAACCAGGATGCACCCTGGACTGAAGCCCATCCATCGCAAGCTATTACATTTAAACTTGTTTATTCACATACTATTGGCAGTTTAGAGTCATCAATTCACGTGAACCCCACATCTTTGGACAGTGGGAATAAACCTGAGGCCCTGGAACAACTGGAGTTCTTACTGAAGTCCATAACTCAGGAGCTGTGAGGCACCAGTGCTACCTGCTGTGCCACCACCCTGCCCTTTACACAGCCATTGCTTCACAAAATAAACACCCCCTCTGTTACAACAGCAGAGTATGCAGAGCCACATAGGCTGGTGTGAGATGGGCTCTGAATGTGTGAAAGCAGACAGGCGACACTGAACTAAAGACATAACAAGAAGAGCTAAAGACATAAGGTAACATAAATCAGAAAGCTACTTATGTGTCTTTGTACTGTAGTTCTAATGTCTTATATGGAAATCCAGCAATCATTTTATCACATTAAAATGCTTGAATTCACGTGCTATCTTTCTTCTATTTTAACTGAAAAGCACAATTACTTGGTGCGTAAATCATTCAAACCCATGATGACAGGTGACTACAGCAATTATGCCCTGTGGGTGACAAGAAGCAGGCTGTGGACAAACATTTTTTGTTTGATTTCACAAACACATTTATCACTTAATGGGGGCTAAAAATAATGCTTTCCCAGTTTAATCTCTGGGTTCCTAATAGGTTTGATGAATAAAGAGAAAAGAAATATTAACCAGGGCTCCTGAGATGTTGAAAAAACAGGATAACTAATACATGTGCTTTGATGTGAACGCACAGGCGAAGGCAGCAAGTAAACCAGAGGGAATGGTGTTGATTGCTCGCTCTGAAAAGCTAATAACTCTAGCAAAAGGACAGCACCTTTTCTCGTACTTTAGTTTCCAGATGGATGTTTGTAAAGCGGTGGGACACGCGAGAGTGCCCTTACTGAGAACTGCAACCGGGACATGGTAGAACAGAGAGGAAGTTAGAGGGAAGGTGGGAGAGCGAGAGGCAGAGAGAGACATTGTGGAGCTGTTGAGGCCAGATAAAGACTACAGTGTCAGCTCAGCTTTTCTGTGACTGCAAAACACAAAGCGTTCTTTTCTAAAGATTTAGCCTCCATCCTCTTCGGCTTTTCTGGGGTTTTCTATAGACGTGTTTTATAGCAACAGCCAGACCTCAGTGCTCCCAATGGGCTCCTCTTGTTTATAAGCTCAACTGCCAGCAAAAAGGTCACAGGTTACAGAGGAAGTGAAATATATGGAGTTGAAAATAAACTGGATACTGACATATCCACTGAAGGCTGTTTAAGAATATAGAGCAGATTTTCTTTTTTTCCTGAGAAATGTTGCGTTTTAAGCAAATGATGCAAACTTTATCCATTGATGAAGGTGTTGTAATGAAGTAATGTATTGCACCTTGATTATTCCTGTTCTGTATTCACTACTGATCTTGCTATCGATGGGTGGAAATTCCAAATTATTGCGCATCACGTAGATTTGGTTTTGTGTAAAAGCAATGTCTTTTCAGATAAATGAGGCCGCATAAAAATGTCTGTTTGGGACACCAAAACAAGACAAGGGCTTGAGGATATTGAGCTGCCAGACGAAGCCTCAGAGTCAAAGTGACTAAAAACTGTCCCCAATGAATGAACAAATTCATAGAAAAAAAGAAAAACAAGCCTTTTAAATTAAAATATATTTTTTGCAATGTTCCCTCATTTTTATTCCACAGGAATATATTTATAGGAAAATAGGTAATACAGCAATAATACAATATATTATGTTATTTCACCTTTTTATTTAGTAACTGCACATGTAGAAACAACCTAATAAAATACTTTGCAAAAACTTTTAAAAAGAAATCAGTTAATTTTGTAAACTGTTAATGTTTCCATGCTTATTTTGATGCACATCACACTTCTCTTGCAGAAGTATTTGCCTTACTGTGAAATCCAGAAAAAATCATGACGTGTTTTACTACACAGTCCAAAAAGCCAGTGATCCCAAATGGGGTGTAAGTGAAGCAGTGTCTTATTTCATTTTGCTTAAGTCTCACTAATAGACATGTCAGTGGGATATTGAGGTTGGCCATGAGTCACACCCATGATGGCAGAACCCATTAGGAATGTGTTCAGTAGCTCATTTTCTAACGCAGTACCAAGCTGCACTGCTGAGCAGAGATTACAGAAGTTTAAAGATGTTTGTCCACCAACAAAAGGGTGCATTGTCAGTAGCAGCAGTTCCTTTCCACTCTATTCTGCATGAGATCTGCAGTGTCGTTTAAAGCAAACTGCATCTGACAAGGTTGTATGCCAAGTACATGACAAAAATATGACAGAGGACTATGCAGAATGCTAAGAATCCAACAGCAGCCTGGACTCCACGCAGGAACTTTTGAAAAGAAAATATGTATGCATTTCTTTAGACCATGAGTTATTTCAATTCACCATGAGGTTACTAAACAGGGGAGCAGAGTATAATGTGCATATTATGCAGCACTCAGAACTGAAAAGATCTGCAAAAATGATCTGTACAGACTAAGTGACTGCAAATAGTCTTGGAATTTCTGATCTGATGCCTATTGAACAAAAGTAGCCCATCAGCCAGGCCAGCAATTCATTAATCTTATCCCTGTTGGAAAAAAAATGACAAAAAATATGGTTAAAAACACAAAATGCCTAGCCAAAATATTCAGTTAGTGATAATGAAGAAAGGTTTTCATTATTTCTTATATAATGGATGTTGCAAAAGCATTTTCATTTTAAGCTTTGATAGCCGTCAGCATAGACTGTATCAGAAAATAGTTTAAAAAGACAACAAACATTGTCAATTTTCAAGTGCTGCATGAACTGAAAGTTTCTTGCACATATTTTTTTGTTTATTTGGATGAGAATATTTACTACGTGAACTGGGAGGATGTTTCATTTTTCTAGACAAACAAAAATATAAAATACATATCCCAGCAGGTATTTACAGACAGATTGTGAGATTCTTTTCCTTTGTCAGTTTTTCCCAGCATGCTCTCTGCACCTAAACATTCACACTCACTGACCTTTGGGGACAATTTTAGCTGCACAGCAGTGAAACGGGGCAGGTGAAAGGGAAGCAATCTGTCTTTACTCCTTTTTCACCTGCGGCTTGAATTTGTCCGTCTAGCTTTTCCTACATAGGCATGAACTAAGGATTTCCTCGAAAGGTCTGATCCAGAACCCACTCCAGGATTATCCTCATGTTCCCCTCAAATCACAAGAGATTCATCCACGCTGCTGCTACGCTGTGCTCAGATTGTCCAGGAAAGGTAGAGAAAATGAAGGTGCGGCAAACAGGATTAAAACAGAACTGTGGTACAATTCAGAAAACTGAACAACACCCCTTGATTGAAATTTCCCATCTAGTGTTATCTTGTTTGACCATGACAGCTGTCTGTTTATTCATTGACTTCTCACCCAAGGCTACATAAGATTTTCTCTTGATCTATTTCAATTGTTACTACAGATTATTTTGTGATCCCCATTTCCCATCTTCATTTTCTGTGTTGCAACGAAGATTTTATAGCTGTTTTTGTAGTTAATTGGAAGAGAGCAACGCTTTAAAAATGCTTTGAGTTATGGTGTCTCTTGAATGTCTCCTGGAAACCTTGAGAAGTCCACTGAGGGTGCTCTTGTGAGTGAGTGTCCTCATCTCCCATATTGCCAAGGGACATATTCTGACTGTCAATATGCCAGTGTGACACTGAGCATCATCACCGAATTCTCTGATGCTGAAGCTCTCAAACTGTGCTGTGCAGTATGTTACACCAGTGGTTTGTCTAGTGTTAACATGCTGTTGCTTCAGAATGTATAACACGGAGGCGAGACCTTAAGAGAAACCAAAGCTTCAGAATCTTAAACAGCCACAAGTCAAAAATAATAAAAGCAGCAATATGGATGGATAGTTAAGTTTATCTGTCTATCTGTCTAACACTGTATAAGATTCCTTAAACAGTGCTGACATTTGAGCAACGTAATAACGTTTGTGTGAGCTGCTGATCATCAAATATCAGAGTAGAGCAATAATTCCTCCGTCTTCTAGTTCTCCCTCAAGAGCTGAGTCTACTGCATCTGCTGTTCATCCTAGTGGACCTGGAACCGTGTTTATAAGATATTGAGGAAAAGAGACACAGTAATAGAGGTGATTTGACTTTCTGCCCACTTCAGGGTTTCACTCTATGGATCACAACAGCAGTTAGAACAAAAACTGGAGCTGTTTCAGTCCAGGATGATTCATTTTGCCGTCCATGATTGAAAACATAGAGGCCACTGAGAGCTGTGGCTTGTTCACGAAGCTTGAAAACTTGAGGAAAACACACTACAGATGAAAAGTTGGGTGAGGGTGAGTGCAAGGTTTCTATCTTCATTTTCAGTTGTTAGCAATTGCAGGTTTCTGGAAAACACCTTCCAAGGTTTGTTTCTTTAACCAACAGATGTTAACTAGCTTTTGGTGATGTATTTGTTCTTGGTGCTTGTGTACTGGGTCCAAGAAGCAGTGGAGAGACTGAAGCTACTGTATGCACTTTTTGCCATTTCCACTTCATTTAACACCATTTAAGCTGTAATATGTGTTTTAAAAATAAAAGGTAATGTTATGGAACTAAAAATATGCCAGCGTTATCACTCAGCAGAACCAATGCAGCTGCATGCATAAAACACGATATGTTCCCGTTGCCCTTTCTGGTCTCATTTTGCATGTAAAGGTCCTGACTGGTCTGAAAGCTCTAAACAGTGCTTCTACTGTTTTTGACGTTCAGTGTAAAGCTTTCATCCCATCCTCCATTCCAGTGGTGAAGGCTGAGGGTTAAGCGGTGTCAAGAGTACATACAAAAAAACTCCCTGCAGGTGAAATGGAAAAAGGATTAATGAGTAGAGAAAATAAAGAGAACATGTATCTGTTTCTTGCAGAACAGTCTGCCAAGCTTCCCTTACAAGTTTTGGGTAAATTTACACATTTTATTATGATCTATGGCACAGAAACTTTTGCTAAATGAATAAGAAAAAAATAGAAGAATCATCGTGTCTTCATTTGCAATGCAACAGGTCTACAGTAGGATCACAGTGCTCAGAAACATATCCCTGAAGCACAGAGTGTGATGCAGGGTTCTACCTGGTCAAGACACCAGTCCACTGTAGAGTCATCACACAATCTAAGTGCAATTTAGACTCACCTGTTCGCTGGAAACATATCTTTGGACTGTGAGAGGAGTCAGAATATGCAAACTTCACACAGACTGAATTGGATTTACACCCACATGCCACCTTGCCATATATATATAAAAAAATGCTTATATATACTTGCACAATGTGACCCTTTTGAACGTGCAGGAAGGCAGCTGTACCTGGCTACTGTGGATATAGTGTGTGACTAAGTTTCTTACAATTTTGCGCTGGTAACCTGGTGAACCTTTTGTATATAGTTTATTTTTACATAAAACGGTCAATAAAATACACCAATTGTAAAAGCATACAGAACAGTCAACATGGTGCACTACAGTCAATCTGTTTTGCATAGATACAAATGTGAAATAAAAAAAAAAATCACAGTTCTCTTTGAAAGAAAATTGCAGTTCAATGAAGAAAGCATCAGCAATGCAAAGTAATTTGAGATGATTAAGACACCTCTATACATCTGAGCACTTTTGTTATCTTGCATCATTGTGTTAAATTGCTTTTGTTTCACAAAGGCATAGCTGTTTCACTTCCACATTTATTACTCTAAATTATCACCCAGCACCCTATGTGAACATTATTTACTATTGTGATTTGTAGATGTACTTATAAAAGTACTTGACTGTGGCATTGTAACGTTCTTAAAATATTAGACTGTCACAACACTGTTTTTTTAGATTCAGGAAGAACTGCAAGGAGTCACTTGTCTCACTCCAAGCCACTCACTGTTAATGTCTATTATCTTTTTTCCTGGCACTCTTGTTTTTGATCGATTAAAATCATACTGTTTCTTTGTTAGTACATGTGTTTATAAGTCTGATCATTTCCTGCTTATGTAGCAAGATGTTTTACTAAAAGAAGAGCGACTCAATGCCTTGGCAAAGACAGCGCAAAGTGACTACCCCAACCACCTTCTGGTATGGGTCCACTTCTTTGGCCATAATGTCATGTTATACTTCCTGGCTCACTTTACCATCCCAGCACTTCATCTACAACTAAGCCTGCAAACTACCGTGTACTTACCCCTACTTTGTTCAGCATGTCTTATTCCCAGGGGAAGACGAGGTGGCTGGCAGACTGTACCATTGCTAATGGTTTAAAGTACAGAGAGATTAAAAACTGTATAAGGATATTTATAAACACACCAGCAATGGTGGAGGACCTGCCAATGAAAAGTGCCTCACTCTTAGCCTTCATATCAGCCCAATTAAACTGGTTAATTTCATAATTAGCCTCATCCGTTTACTTTGGCCCCTGGCCTGATCCATTTATGCCGATTTACTGTATAAATAGCACTTTCCATATGCTTCTCTCAAGTCAAAGTATTTTTAAGAACCTGTATAAATAATCTAATTGTTGACTAAGACAATACAAGCTGGTTGTGGTGTCTTGTTTGATTACGTTTACATAATGAACATTCTTTAAAAACACATAGAATTTGATACCTCAGTTTGACTGTGAGTTATGGTTTTGCCAAAGAAACCTCCATCACCACGACAATCAAGTTAATCAGTTTTCCTGTGACTGGAAACCCTGTTTATAGCCACATCAGACATGATCAGTGTTGTTTTACTGCCTCTGCCCTGTATCCTGCGGCAGTGTGAAGAGAGGCTTAGTAAGCACAAGGTTCGGGATGTAAAGGCAGCACATTAAATGTAAGTCACGCTGAAGATGGGAAACTCAAGCTGTGGCCATAATGCTGCAGGTCCGTGACCCACTGGGGTCCCTGCTGGGTGTAAGAACTTGTGTATCGATGTAACTTGCATTAGCAAAGCACCATCTCTCTGTGATTCTAACTTAAAGCAAAAGTTAGCTGCTACAGTAGCTTGTGGAAAAGGAGCTTGACCTGTGTCCAAGCGTGCACAGATCTGGCCAGCATGAAGTGCACCATCATTGCGCTTTGCTTCTGTAATCACTAGGGTACAGTATATGGTCATCCGAGTGGGTAATAGGAGGGAGACGGTTATTCAGCAAATTAACAATGTTATGTACCAAAACACAAAAACAATGCTGGGCTTGTGCAGATGAACTGATTTAGACACGTAAAACAACAAAAAAAATACAGCACTATAGAAATAGATAGCGGCCTACATACAAATAAATTTGAAATAAACAGTAATAATAAATAGTAACAGAAATTACTGATAAATAGTACCAGGAAGGAGTAGTTTCTGTACTATTTCGTTGTTTCCAAATATATAAAAAAATTTTTTTATTATGTCAAATGTATCGTGTTATCATGCCATTATTCACAACTTAAAGCCTTTATTTTCAGTTATCCTTGTAATACTGATATATGTTTCACGTCATATTATATTACTATTAATTTAATCTGTTTGCTCCAGTTTTTATGCCTGTGTATTCAGTATCTTTTGGCTTTTTCATTAAAACAGAAAAATAGATTATGCATATTTAGTCCAGGATAAATTATACACAAGCATACAAAGTTGTATCCCAAATCAGAAAATATGTTATGCACTGTAAATGCTAAACTGATAGGTGAACTCGTAAATTAACATGAGATTTACAGATGAATTTCATCACAACTTCTGACCTGTGTTCCAATCTCTCTTTATACTCCCTATGTTTACAACCGATTTTTAAAGCCCAGTTATCAAAAGGGGCTGCATCTCTGCCAGGGTTCTGGATCCTTGATAAAGAAGTAGGTCAGCCGTACCATCTAATCTCAGCTGAATCCTCAAGTAATTGTTCAAGGAGGGCTGTACTGCTGTTTTATAGCAACACTGCTGCGGTAAAGATTTTTCACTTCAGCTGTGTTTTCTTAAAAAGGCTATACCGAAATAAAATAATTCTTTTATGAGATTGCCCATAAAGTTTTCTCCCAATGCACCAGCAGTTATTTGTTCATTAATGCAAGTAAACATGATTTCATCAGCGCAAGATACCACTGAAAGGAAAAACATTAAATGTATGTATAGACACAGTGCTGTGCTTGCTGTAGATGGTTTTTCCTTAACCCTGAAGTTCAAAATTTCCATATAAAAAACATCTGCACAACCTGAGAGCTGTAAGTTAGAGGAAGCTTGAGTTATTGACATTCCTTAAACTTTGGGTTACAAAATCTTCCATAGCTCCTGCTTCACAACACACTAGACCATTGAGGCGTTTGGACTTTGCGCAATGGGGTTGCAGGGCTGTGGTCAAACAATAATGAGCAATGACTAATAAGGTGTCACTTTTAAACTTCAGTACACTGCTGGGTCACATGCTGGGCAGTGGCATAACACTGTGTGAGCACCAGGAGGAACTGTGTGGTTTGTAATGTCAGCAGGCTGTTGTCTGTGTGATATTTCCTCAAATATGGGGCTTGATTCACATCTGTGAAATATACCTGCTGACAGGGCACTTTCCAGCACTACAGAGGGGTGTTTCATTAAAACCTTCTCTGCAGCACTTAGAAGGATTATTTTCATTGGTGTTGAAATCTAGTCCTGCATGGACTTCTCCATTTTCACTTCCTGAGAGTAAAAGTTTGCGAAACGGCTTTCTGTCTAATGCCTAGTGTTCTTGAAAAACCCTTTTGTCAAGGCTTGTGGTGTGGTCCTCAGGTCACCAGCACTGAACTGCTCCACTGAAGTGATCATGTCTTGAAAATCTCAGAACTCTGGATTTACTAACATACATAAAATTTCATTTTCAGCCTGAACTCTTCTGGTTGTGATAAAATAATTAATAGTTCAGTTATAAAAGCAAAACTGCTTTGTATTGCTTCAATAGTCAATAGCCAGTTTCTTTCAAACATGCATAAAGCATCAAAACATAATTGTGCTCTAGTACAGGAGTAAAATTTAAAGTTTTTTTATGCTTTTTTTTTAAATTAAACATTTTAGACATTCATAGCATTTGATTTTTTTAAATTTTACCTTATGAAAACAGTAGACCACCTCAATCTGAACAGCTTCAGAACAGAACCTTGTAATTTTATTCCTGACAGCGAAATAAATTGTAATTTGTCCTTTTTCTTAAAGCTACAGTTATAATTAGAGAGCCATTGTCTTTATTTAAAGTGTGTCAGGTCAGGCTATAGTTCAGAATGTTTTATTCAAATAGGCTTCTTGTCAGGGTCAGACACAGACTTGTCAGGCTTGGTCTGATTGAAGCATGAATTTTCAGGCTTCAACAAAAAAAATCATGCCACTTTAGCCAGTAATGGACAGTGGAAGAAATAAACAGGTGAATAATGCTAACCTTCACTGTACACTAATAAGTGACTACAGTTATAGTGTTTTCACTTGGTGTTTCCAGTATGCCATTGCACCCGAACCGGACTTAGATATTTATCCCTGCTAAAATAATGAAATAAACTGCTGTGTGTTTTCAAGCATCCGGCGGTAGGGATTTCAGGGCTGGACGAAATTGTTTAACTACATCGTGCGGAGCACATGGTGCCATGAGAGCGCATCCTTCCCAAGTGCCTCTTGTAACTAAATAAATGTCAGCATTCCTCTTGGCACCCTCTTCTAAACAAACAAAATCACACAGAAGTGGGCCAACAATGGACTGAGTTGTTTTCCCAAAAAAGGTGTAAATTGTGTAAAGAAAGAAAATGTATTGTTAAAAATATGTGAACATTGCAATGGACCTTAACAGCAAAATGTTTACTTTGATTTCATTTTCACATTTTGTCATTAATCTCAGCTTCTTCTCTGGAGGAAAAATTTCAGTTTCAGGAATTGTAAGCAGCTTTACTTGACCGGAGAAATACAAACTCTGAACCTATGTGTGTCTATGTGTAGATCCTATTTTTTTCCATGCTGGCGGTGGCAAAAGCGAAACAGAGATCAGTTAATTGTGTGCAAAACCTGCACAACTTCCTTACTGCATCATAAGTGTGCGCATGAGTGAGCTTAAGAGATTGTAATCAGATAAACTCTTTATGCAGGACAGGTATTACTGTGCTTAACCTCCAGTACTTAAGAGCAGCAGTTTCCAGTTTCTCACCTTACCGAGGCATCACTTTAGTGCTACAGAAGGACAAAGAAAATTCCATTCCATGAGTTGTCAATTAACTGCAGAACCCTTTAAAATACACAATCCTTTTGTGTATAGGAAAAATATCGGCAAATTTAGCCAGGAAAAATGAACATTTAACCTTAACGCATAATTGAAAGTAGTATATTGGGGGTCTGATTGAATCTCCTTGTCTGTCGTATTTCATTTGTCGATAAATATTTAAAAAGCTTACACCAGTAGACCGCATCTGTAGAATTTAAGAGTTATTTGCAATTTCAGTGGGACAACTAAAGCCTGGTGCTGCAGATCAAGGTCATTCCTTTATTTCAGCATACTTTTTGCATTCTGAAGCTGTTCAACTGAAATGTTATGTTCATAGAAGAATTATACCAGTGCTTATACATAACTCACTGTGCACACTATGTGATGTTGTGTGAACATAATGCATGTAATGCTGAACTGGCAGAAATACAACAGTTGTCATTATATAGATCTGCTGTTCATTTGTATCTAAATTAAAAGGAACACATATTATACTGTTCCACCCATGGAGTTTCACCTTGGTTTGGTGGTGGTGTTTGTGTGCTGAACCGTGTAGTCTTGAGCCTTGTTCTCATGATAGGAGCTTCCTTATCAAGCAGTTCTAACTTGAAAGTGGATCTGACAAACTGAACCCTGGCTAACATTCATGCAGTTGGAGTTTTTCTCAGGAAACCAGAGGGTTCCCCACATTGCAGCTGCAAGGTGAAGGGAGTGGCAGACCTGTTATCCACCACCACTTGGTTGGAACTGACATGGGCTACTGGTTGAACAGACCAGGGAGACCCAAGTTTTCTGGGAACAGATGGTGGACAGTTCAGTGCAAGATCAATTCCACTCTATACTCTGAGGGAACTACCTTGGTCTAAGACCAGAAACATTTACTCTGAATGAACTTTGTTGAACATCTCAATCATCAATGCAGCTCTTGAAAGCTGTCAACAGACGACAATTTTCGCCTCACACAAAAATAACTCTTGGACCTGCTGGTGGACAACAGTTGTAAGGAAATCTGCGGAGAGTTTTTTTTCACAGAGTCAGTGAGCTCAATTTCTGTGACCGAGTAAAAAGCTTGGCAATCTGAGAGAGAGTCGGAGTAGAAGCACTGCTCCTCAACATTGAATAGTGGTCAGTTAAAATGGCTTGAGCATGTTGTAACAATGCCCAGCTCCCATTAGAATTATACCACGTACATCCTACACAGACCCTGGGGCAGACCCAATACACACTGGGGTATTTATTTATGTCTCAGTTGGGCTGGGAACAGTGGGGATTTCCCAGGAGAAGCTGCAGAGTGTTTCTGAGAAAATGATAGTCTGACGCCTGCTTTGATTGCTGCCACCAGAACCCTCAACAGGAACAGTGTCAAGGAGAAACTGAGTAAACTGAAAAAACATATATAATAATTCCCCAGTATCCATATCGAATTTGTCCTAGGAAACTCATCAGATTCCAAATTTTTTTTGGACACCAAGTGCCTATTTCACATTATTCTAAATATAAAAAAATAAATAATGTGCCGCCAGCCTCTCGGAAAACACCTATACTATCAACCCATGACTTCAGCCTGATAAATAGTAGATACAGTACAGGACATTTCATATGTTCGTCACTGTGTTACACACGGGAGATGATAGAGAGCACATGGTGATGTTCATAGACCGAGTTCAGTGTTATGAGATGTTGAATAAAGGAAATAAAGACATGTGTCAAAGAAGCCTGGAATATCCTTCTGTTTCACACAACAAACTGCATTTAAATAAACAGGCTTAATTAAAAAAATTAAATGTGCAATTAAATTTAAAAGTGGTGATGCAGCGCAAATGTGTGCAGACAAAGTGATCTCAGATAGCTTGAATAATAGGATGTAAACAGTGGTAAAATGTATTTTTTTCACTTGCTCAAAACGTTTTACACAGTTTTGCTAAATAACGTCACAGGAAAATTTTATATGTACTTGAGCTATTGCATTATGTATGTATGCACTGCTGTGTGCATTTTCTGAAGGCGTTTGAACGTGATACCTGAAGCACTAGTCTTCAGAAAAACTGATGCAGAATTTGCCATGGGAGTGTGTGACAGTGCAAGGTCCTGCTCTTGCACTTTCCCACCAGCACATGATCCATTCTGTTGCGAAAAGCACATCATTATTTATTCAGTTGGAAAACAGTCTCTGTGAGCAGCAGTTCAGAGAGGGGCAACACGGGGACTAAACAAGCTAGAATAAAATGACGTGTGGAAAAAATTCATGTGGTTCCCAGGAAGTATAAAAGATTAAATACAAGCTGAGCATGTATTGTTTTTAGTTTGTAATTACCTTTTTGCATTGTCTTGGCAAAAAGCACAGTCCTATGAGGTAGGATCTGAATACTTTTTGCTACACTGAACAGAGCTGATGGAGCAGAGAGAACTGTGTCTATGTCATCGGTGTTCAAGAGCTGCAGGTGACATGTCCTTCTGATCTGTTCTCTCCAGTATCCCACAGTGCTGCGCTGTTCTCCATTGGGGATACAGAAGAATCGCTAATACTTCCTCCTTGTCAGTAAGCCCTTTTGAGATCAGGAAAGAGCTGCTTTTTGGTAGGAGCGCTTCCTGTTGCTGTAATAGTGCTTGTGCTCTTCACTAGAGTGCTTTTGGTTCATCTGGGATTTCCTTGAGACTCCCTGCAAAAAGAGATCCATTATACTACAGCCTTGTTTCCTGCCCTTCCAAACCCCCCCCACCCACGAGATTACTGCTCTCATTATACAATTTCAGAACAGAAACTTCTGAAGTAAATTGGGATTGAAATAGATGGTGGGGGATGACAGTTTGAGCCGATTTGCATAATGTGAAGACTTGCATTATAGTTTGGATCACCTGGGATCTAACTGTGATGCACGACAGGAGCTTGGAGCTTATGGTGATACCAGCACGAGGAGCTCTCCAGATTAGACTGTTGTTTTCAGCAATAAATACCTATGACTCATCAAAGTCCTGTTCAGCGAAGGGTGGAGGCCAGGCCTGAGAAACAGCTAATAACCATAAAAACCTTATGTTAAGTCCATAAGCAGATACATTCTGCCACATGGCAAAAATTCACGTTTATATGATGGGCATGAAGTTATGAGCTGTAGACCAGAATTACTGGAGGACACTGATTTGGTCTGGCAATGACAAGGTTGAGGGATTGAGGTCATAGCATTATTATAGCATTGTGGGTTAGAAGTACTGAGTGCAGTAAAAACTTTAAAAAAGGAAATTTGTGCCAGCTTGGTGACGTCATGTGAAGACGAATGTGAAGGATTTTGGAAAGAACCTTGCTCTGCATGGTGATCTAAATGTTAGATGTACAAAATTGAATATAATAACCCGATATGTCGCCCTTTTAACTTTTTTCAATACTTTTCATCGTTCACCTGAACTGTACAAAAGGAGAAATCCAGTCTGAGGCAGTCACTGTTCTTATAGCTCTTACAACTGTTCTTATAGCTATTAGGTCTAGTTACTCTGGGTAAAAAAAATGCAATTATATTCATGTTATAATTTTGATTTACCAGGTCGTACTTTTAAAAAATGCAATTTATGAAGACAGTATGCTCACAGCTTGTTATAGTCAGGTTTTTGGCTGTATTCTTCACATCCTCAGGTGCATCTATTGTATTTCTACAGAAGCAGTACATGGGCTAGAAGAGGCAAACCATAGAAAATACTGTTTCTTAGTGATGAAAGGGGTGATCCAGTGTGGACTGAAGCTTTTTACATTCACCTAATCAATCCTATTTCACAACCGGAACAGCTGGAAGTGCAAAGGTGTCAGAGACCCCAGATGAAAAAGCTACCTGGCCTTTGTGTAGCTTTCCTCTCAGACGGCATAACCCTGCAAAATTCATTTCTTCCGTCACAGTGCAGCTTTAATAACAGTTTGGCTGAGGACTGATGAAGAATGGCAGAACTGAATTCTAAGGTGCAGCATCTACTTCAAGCAAAAAGTAATAAAATGCTGGGATCCAAAAATTTATGATAGTTAAGTTAGCTCACTTTGTACAGAGTTTGACATACCGAACACATTAATGCTGTGCTAGTTAGAGCATTTGCTTGGCACAAGTTAAGGGCAGATGTTAATATTAAACAGTTTACATATATACTGTGTTACACTTACAGAGTGCGCATCCATCTCTACATTCATTATCATTCACCCCTCATCAGTAAATGCAGGGTGTGAAACAAGGCAAACACCGAATAGGATGCGATCCTTCACAGGACTATGACACACATTTATTCAGCCCCACATAATTCATATTTTACATTAGACAATTTATGGACCTTAAGGCCTCTAAGGGCCAATTGGTATCGCTGCTTCACCTGAAATGTCTTTGGACTATTGCTCGAACCCAGGGGCAGAACACTGGGAGAATATGCAACCTGAACACAGATTGAGCCAGATCCAATCCTGTGTCTGAACCTACAGTTCAAAAACTATGAAACAACAGCACTATTTGTTTTATTAACCCCCCCCCCCCCAACACAGCCAAGCATGCATCTTAAAATGAAGAGTTTGGTAGAGGTCCAACAGTACTGGTCACGGAGTCAGAACAATATGATGCTCTTTCTTCCCAAGTGCCTTCCTACATACTCATTCATCTTTATCATTCATAGCGATCGTTTTGACTATTTAATTCAGTTGGTAAAGCATCTGGTGTTTCAGAAAATATGGAATGTAGGTCATGCTGTAGGCATGGGTAAGCTGCAGTTATGTTACAGTAACTACACTTGATAAATATTCTGCCCAGGAAATAAATAATGTAATACTATAGTGTGCAACTACAGGCCTCTTGCTCCCTCCTTCCAATTACAAGCTGGAAAGAAACATCTATGCCACTTTGATGATGTAGGAATATTGTCTTTTAGTTAGTGTGGAAAGTACAAGCAATAATTTGTGTCAGCGTTTTAAGGTGAGCGCGATGTGCATAATTAAGCAGATACAATACAATGAACACGGTAGAGCTTCGGCTTCCAGGTTGTCTCGCATTTATACCTCACTGAAAATAAATGTAGGAAAATTTTGAGCGTGTTATTTATCTTCATTGCGCAGGTGTAATTCACTGCGCACCCCCATAGGGGATTTTTATGGGTATTTTATTGCCAAATGTTTTAGTTGTAATGAGACAAGATTAAAAAAAAGATTAAGCAAGTCTGCATTGTTGTATATTGCCGTGGAGTGCTAGGACATCATAATTCACATGACTGTAATTTAATTCGTAATAAATGAATGTTAAAGGCTGGATTTGATTTCATTACACACACACACACACACACACACACACACACACACACACACACACACACACACACACACACACACACACACACACAGACACACACACTACATGGTAAAACGTATGTGGACAACCCTCTAGTTATGGGTTTGATTATTTCAACCACACCCATTACTAACAGGTGCATAAAATCAAGCATGCAGCCATGCAACCTCCTTAGACAAACTGATTCAATAGAATGGGTCATACTGAATAGCTCACTGACTTTCACTGTATAACTGTTGTATGATGCTACCTTTCCAACAGATCAGTTTTCAAATTTCAGCCTATCTCGACCTTACCTGGTCAACCATTAATTCTGGTCTTAAGAAATGTCCAGGAGCAATAACAGCTAATATTTTACCACATAGCAACAATTAATGTTTACATGATGGAGCATGAAGTTATGAGCTGTAGTCCAGTATTATTGTAGAAATCACAAAGCAGTAGGCCACAAGCTTACAGAATCGGACTGCCAAATGCTGAAGCATGTTGCACATAAAACTCATTGCTGAGTTCCAAACGTCCTCTGGAAGCAACATCATTCCAAAAACTTTTAATCATGAGCTTCATGAAGTGGGTTTCTATGGCCAAAAAGCTGTATACAAGCCTAAGTGCCAGGTGGAGTGGTGTAAAGCATATTGCTGTTGGTTGTACAGGAATAATGGTCTGGGGCTGTTTTTCATGGTTTGGGCATGGTCTTAATTCCAATCTTAGGGAAATCTTAATACTACAGCATACAATGTTGTTGTAGAGAAATATATGCTTCCACCCAGACCTGAAACCCATCACCTTAGGGATGAATTGAAAAACCTTTTGTGAGCCATGTCCCATCGCTCAACATCAGTGCCTGAACTCATTGATGGTCTTGTGTCTGACTGTGAGTGAATCCCTGTAGCTATGTTTCAAAATCTAGTGAAAAGCCTTCCCAGAAGAGTGGAGGTTGTTACTGCAGAAAAGGGGCCAATCATCTCCATTATAATGCCCATGCTTTTGCAATTAAATGTTCAAGCACACATGGGTGTGGTGTTTGTGTCCACATACTTTTAGCCATGTACTGTATGTTAAAGCTTCAGATTTTTTTCATTGAAGTATTGCTGGATTGCAGTATCAATTAAAAGGTTGTCTCCATGCAAGAATATGAAACAGCAATACAGTTTTCTAGATGTTTGGAACGTGCCTCTTTTCACCTGTGTATAATTTATTCTGGCACCCAGGAATTTGGACATGGTTAGGTGATGTTAGTTTAATTAAAACATCAAAAATCTGTCAGCTGAAATAATTGGGGTCTCAAGTCAATTGTTTCAAGTAATGTTTGCTCACTCTCAGTTCTGTCTTCACTTAATAAAGCATGTAATGTATACAGTTTATGTACTTCTGCATTTAGAGTATCATGAAAACTTGACGCATAGTAGCCTGTGAGAATCATAAGATCATACGATAGGTCAGCTAGGTCATAAGATAGATCATTGGATGATAAGAGTCACTGGAAAAGTGATCCAAAAAGCACAGTTGTTCCATTTCTGGAGCTTAGAACATGTCTAGTTTGATGAATGAAAGCTGTAGAAAGTAATAAAAACAACAGTGATGCTTGTGGGAAAGACAACAGGCAAAAACATTACACAGAAGGAGAAATTCAGGACCATTACAAGAGGAAAGCAAGACAGCAGAAGGACTAAATTGTGGTTTTTTAATTAGCATTGGGATTGTAGTCAAGTTAGCTGTGCATAAGGGGTAGAGTACTGTAAAAGTACAGTGGCGCTGTAATAAAGCCCTGTTCTCAAAGTCAGTTTGAGAAACCGCAGGTGTCTTGAATTTCAGAGGTTGCGATCTCAGCCAGAGTAATGGGATAATGCTCAGACAGGATAATGGTGTTTGCCTTCCCCAGGGAGGAATTGTGTATCAATAAGACTGATACTAGGAGATCTTGTGTGTGCATTATGGATCCATGCAAGTGATGTCATGGCTATCTCATAGCTATATTGTATTTCACTAAAGCTGTATCCTACATTCCCACTTCCTTCTTGCCCCCAACACTAAAGTGCTGCCAGTGACTTTTTGTCAATTTAGGATAAACAGCGTGCTGAAAATGAGAGACATGACAGAATGTTTTCTTTCTCTGAAAGCGATAGTGAAGTATGACATGATGACATTGCAGTAAGAGAAGTTTGTTGAAAGAATTTCCCAGGCAACAAAAACTTCTGATTTGTTGTAGCCATTGGGGTCTGAACCGTTTCAGAATCTAGATATTCAATGTTTTTCAAATTTATTGACAATAGAAGTTAACGCATGTGTCTGATGAGAATGAGTCACGTTAGTGCTTTGATTTTTACAGTGTTTTAAAAGTTGCTTTACAAATTTTTTGACTAAACAGGAAATTGTGGAAGTGTCATATAATAAATAAAAATTACAGAAAAGTAAAGTGTAAAAGCTGGATTTGATTCTATAGCTTAAGGATACATTTAATTTACTTCCTACCAAGGGATATTTAATTCCTTACAGGCTGTTGAGAATATGTTATGGACTATAAATAATTCAGGGAGCAGTGGTTGAGAACAGTAGTGGAATTACATCCCCCTCTTACTGTATTCTGATTTTATCACCTCTTTTTGACAAATTTATGACAGAAATTTGTCTGTTTGACAGTTTCAACTGCTGGTTTTGGATTGTGTATATATATATATATATCTATGTATTCATTCCACAGTTATACCCCTTGTTTTAGCCTATACACACACTCCTGTGTTGTTTTGTTGTAGGCATCAGCACTGTTAAGTATAACAGATAATTTAAAAGCCAATTAACATCGATTTAACACTGAATGTTTAAAATGGCTACATAACAATTGTTGAATTGTTAACTGAAAATGCTGAGGGGATACTCCCTAATCATTTCACATGATAGTTATTGTTTCAGCACAGTAGCTGATACATCCAGGGATGTATAAGCATGTCAGAGTGGGGATTTGTGCTTTTCTTCTATAAAATATGTGAATTTTTCTGTCCTTTCGCATGATGTCATGAGCAAACCAAAGATGTTAAGAACTCTATTTTTTAAAAGGAGGGAAGGTGCCAAAAATGAATTTTACAAATGTGCCAGGAAGGTTTCAATAATTCAGTCATCAGTTACTGGATTTTTAAAGTAAACTGCTACAGGCTTGTATATTTAGATACATTCATATAGAATAAACAATAGCATGACGAATGAGGTAGTATATATATATGTGTGTGTGTGTGTGTGTGTCTCGCCAGACAGAGCCGTGACTGGTGGCTCCTGCATGGCGAACGCAGTGTTTCCTGGCTGCTGTCAGGGAAACACACACACACACACACACACACACACACACACACACACACACACACACACACACACACACACACACACACATAACCTAGAGAATATTTACATATATTGTTTTTTTGAATTGCTAGAAGTTATCTGCATAGCTGGTGCTAAAAAAGTTGCTGTATTGGTTTATTTTATTCCAGCTCTTCTAAAGATATTTTGTTCCAATCGGCAACTGATCACGTGAAGTCCTTTTCTCATGACATATTTTTTGCCAATTCAAGGAAGCCCACCCTGCCATCCAACATATACGAATCCCATATCAAATACATCCATTTCAAATATGAGCAGAGGCAGTTTGAGACACTAAATGTATATCTCTGTCCCTAAATATCCGATACAAACATCCGATTGAAGCTGTACAAAATAGGAATTTCATTGTAGACATAAAACATTCCATTGTAGAGAGTAATACACACATATATGAAAAAATAACGTATTTTCATAAGCATTTGCATTTGCTAATATAGAATTTAAAATGTCACTGAGAATAAAAGAAACGTTTAAAATGCAGCTTACACAGTCAACAGTTATTCACCTCAGTTATCAACAACTACAGTCGTCATAACCTCAACACTTCTGTGCTTCCTTGAGCATAGCAATTCATCTAAACATGCCAAAAAATGTATAGTGATTACTACTCAGTCATTAATGCATTTTTAGTACCTAAATGGATTCACTAACATTTAAATATCTTATAAGCTAATGCTTATGTAGCAATTCAAAACATTAGTATATCATTCCATGCAAATGAAGTAGCAACAGCTTACTTCTGTATGTTGTTAGCAGCCCAGGGGAATACAAACACCAAACTTCACTTCATTATCACTTTGACCTTGGTCCTCCAGTCTTCCTGTACCAGACAAATAGTAGGGTGTTAAAGCATAACAATGGTTACAGTTTATAATAAATACCTCTTCATAAAATACACCATTAAGCTTCACTACAGATAGAGAGAATCTTTTTTTTCCCTCAGTTCATCAGTAATGGACACAATCCTGCCACAATCAACCTGGGAGAATTGAGCCATATGGACGGCAGCTGCTAAATTTGGCCCTCTGAGCATATAGCCTGTGAGAAACAGTACTGTTGCTGTCCAGTCTGCTCGTGGCGCATCTTTTCATGTATCATTGTGCTACTTTAATGACATCTGATGCATGAATCAATCACATTTACAATTCTGGTCCATTGTGTTTTGCCTTTTTCTTCCAGGCATCTCAGTGAAGAGGTAAAAAAGTCTGCTTCTCCAACAACACCTGCCTTTTAAATTATTCATTTCCTTGAATTAAGTCCTTTTAAATGTCCCGCTGTACTTACGCATAAAAAACTTTTTATACAAATTGATTAGTATTTTATTCCATGGCCAGTGGAGACTGAAAGCAGCCTTAAAGGATGTACTGACAACCTTGTCATTATCTCACAGTAAGACCAAGCTAAGAGAGGGCTGATGTATGCAGCCCCTGTGATGCGTGTTGCGTTCAGGCTGAACAGGCTCAATGCTGACTGATCCAACAGTTGGCCACTGAAAATGTCTGCCGCAGCCCAGCTCACTCATCCCATCATTGGCTGACTAGCTGACAGTGATGACTATGACCTGCGTGTTGGCAGCCATTGGACACACTACTGAGAGGGTGTGAAGCTTAACTCTCCATTCACGGTGGTCAGTTAAGAAATTTAGAGCTGAGCCTCTGTATTTAGGGGTTGAATTTGAACCATGTACCCTTTGCATCTACATGATATAAAACCCGGAAAGTCGGATTTTGTGAAATTATCCTTTGGTTGGCATTATTGTTGTTTTTGTCGCCAAATACATTCAACTCTTGGCAAACCAATATGTAAACTGCCTCATGAATTTTCTGACCTTCTACTGTATCCTTAGCATTGAAAGTGGTGCTCCCAGTCCCACATTATGCCTAACACCTCATTTCATGTTATTTAGTTTAATATCTTTGGACTCACCTTGTGATGGACACCAGTGCGATCTTATCCAGGATGTAACTTCTTAGCGTAATGCTCAGTGATTTTGGGATAGATTCTATCCTGCTACAACTATTACCAGGATAAAGCAGTTAAGTATCAGGGGTGGATGGATTGGATTTCTTCAAATTACATATCTTACTATGGAACAATACAACAAAAACAAGAATTAGAGAAGGAATGACGGATAACTGCATACAGATTATAACGCTTGTGTTTTATTTCAACCAGTGGTTTAAGAAGATTTTATATAGAGCCCTGCATTTACAGCAATGGGTAAACATAAGGCAGGTAACTGTCATTGTTTCAACATGAAAAATATTGAATATATGTCTCTCATTTTCAGCACGCTGTTTATCCTAAATTGACAATTGACGCTACATAATGCGTTATATTTGTCACTAAGTACTATGAAATTTTGGGTTTGATCATTCTGTGCATTTTTGTTTAAAATGCATTCCCTGGATTTTTAAAAAAACAGCAGTGTTCTCTTTATATTTAGAATCAAACATAATGAGCATTAAGAAAAAAACAGCAAACTATATATACTTTGGGAAAAAGAGGACCAAAATAGCACAAATAGTGTTTTAATATTAATAAAATTCAGTCACAAGTGAACAGTTGTGTCTTCTGTCTACAGTATTTTGCATTGTGCATAATGCTAATTGTTGCACATTGTGAAAATATGATGTCAGATTAAATAGTTTAATTCATAAACGTTCTAGATGCATAATGTTGCTTGACAGAATATGTCACTTCATATATAAGCTGCTTAAATATACTGCAGAAAGTATAATGAATTACAGTTTTTTAAACTCTCAATGATAGGAGATTAATGAGGAAAGTGAGCGGATGAAAAGCTAAATTTAATGACAAGCCTTAGCCAGAGTTCAGTATTGCAAGTCACTAGAACCAGGCTGTATGCTTCTGCGTTGACATGACTACCCTGCAGGCACCACTGTGAGGTGGGTGATGGCAATCTGAACTGCAGCAGCACTACCGGCCGAAAGCTAAGCCTGCTCTGGGTCATGCGTAAGCCAGCACTTCCTACAGTCCTGTCCAAATGCTCCATCTGTGAACTACAGAGCGAGCACACAGTCTGCTAAAGTGGTGTGGTGATTTACTACTGAGGTTAGACATATGTCATTTTGACGTCATCTGGTATTAAAACACAAAATATGGGCAGTAATAGACCCAGAGTATTTTAGTGTGCAGTGTTATTGAACTACAGTGACAACCATTCCCCAAAAAATGACTCGGAAAGATGTTGTGTCTATTCTTCTTACTCACACTTCCTGGCTTTTGAACTTTTAGAAATATGGTTGTGAAAATTTGTGATAAAATGATATCACATATTGAAAAATTGCAGTCGCTCCATGATGCACACTGTTGTGAACATCGGTTAAAATAGCTTTTTAGATCACAAAATACTGGTGTTGAACATTCAGTGTACTGTGGTTTTGGTGAATCAAAGCTGAGCTGTTTTTCAGTATGTGCATGCAGAGAACAGCTTTAATGTACAACACAGAAGAACATAATTGTTGCCTCCTATAGTGCTGCAAATCTGAATGTAAAAGCAACAAGGAGAGGGGTTCTGTAATGTATTCACATATCATTTGTGTCATATTTGTTGCTTTTTCTATTACTTTGTCACACATTCATCTCCGGAACGTAGACAACATTGTGATAGGATGATATGCAAAATTTTGCTTGATGCCAGTACTTCCCATCACCTTGTGAGATCAGAACACACTAGGCATCTAGCAGCATCTTGAGATCTGTCCACATCAGGGCTACAAGTCAGCAGGTAATGCACAACTGTACAGTACAAACGTTTTAAAGCTGTTTTTGAAAAAAGCAATAGAGCAAACATCATAAAAATCAAGTAAGGCCATATTTCTGAAATGCATTTGTGTTCAGTGGGGCACAAACAAGTTACAGGCCCCATATTATTTATTCATGATTGCAGCTGACATAATTGTCAAATTTCAGACCGTGCTAGATTAAGGTCAAGGTTTTTTTTTCCATCCTCTTCATCATAGAATAAAAATAGAGGTGGCCATGGAACCAGATGGAGTGCTGACAGAATCAAGAAGGTTACTTGGTTTCATTTATGCTGTGAGAGTTATCCTGGCTTGGATAGGCTTCATGTGTAAAATTTCCATAATTATCAAACTAACTTGCAATTATCCCGGTTTAATTTACGAGCTGAATGCTTTTCAAGGATTATAATTTTCTTTATATCAATACGTAATAAGCAATTGAATATATGTGTCTCTTTTTATTATTTACCAGCTGCCTGATAATGTCTAGTAAAGATGTGGTATGTTTATATAATGATCAAAAAGCTACAGCATAGTATTGATGAATATTTTTAAGTTGGACTGGAGTTCATTCATCTTCCCAATTGACATTAAAATGTTAGGCAATGATTGGTGGTAAAGTTGCATGCTGTATGTATAGTAATAAATTAACTAGAATAAACCTGTGCTGAAAGGCACTTCACTCAATATGTGTTTATTTGGCATTCAGATCTAAGAATAACTGAAACTAATGATTTCTGGACTGAATGGGGAAGCTTTTGTTTTTCAAGACTAGCAAGTTCTTAGAACTAATAGAAAAATAGAAAAAAAAATATTTTATCCTAGAGCTGTCTCTCAGGTGGAAGGCTGGGCTGAGGTGTGTGTGTTTACACTCGGTAGGGCTTCCAGCTCCCTGTTGTGTCCAGTCTACCCTGGTGAAGAGACAGGGAGGAAGCAAGAGGCTCCTGAAATCAAAGGCAACTAATGGAACAAAAAAAGCTTTAATATGTCAACCACCCAAAAGCAATACGATTACAGTACACACATGGTTTGCTGGCCTAGAGGTGACAGCAATCTGTCTCCAGTTGTACTGTCTTTCTGGTGAGTTTCATTTGTCAACCTCAGAGTTTTTTTAATCTTTGTAGTCCCTTTCTAGACTAAGCTTTTCGGTTCCTTCCATTCATGGGACCCAACAATGTCTCGCTCTCTCTTTTAATCACATATTTCCATGTTAAGAAAAATACAGAGTGCAGGGCAGGGCCTGTGGCAGTCAACAACATGAACGGTCACAAACATTCCAGCCCCACCTAATTTTCAACAGGGAATTAAAAATTTATGTTTGAAATTTACAATTTATGAGTTTGTCACAACAATATTTTCATGGCACATTGCTTATTTGTGTATTTATTGACCATTGACACAGACAGACTAAGGGTATAATCCTATAAGCTGCTTTGCCTGCAGTAGAGCATTGCCTACTACTGTATGTTAATGTCCTGTTTCCTGATCTGTGATGCCTGAAAGAAATGGAAATGCAGAACTTGCTATTTTTCATGTCTTTAGCAAGAAGCACTTCTCAAGCTTCTTCAACCATTAATTGAAAGGGCATGCGAAATTTACAATAATGTATGGTATGAAGTTGACTCTTTTCTGTGAAAAACAAAACCATTGAAACCATTTGGTCTTTTAATTTAGTTGAAGGATCTTTTCTCATCCGACTAAAAGTATGTAGGTTTCTAGGCCCATGATAGTGATTTAACCTTCTAGCTTCAGCACTGTCTACAGGTGAAAACGCTGTGTGCTCATGTACTAGTCTGCCTTTTGGTTACATGCTGTGCAAAATGGTGTAGACTAGACCATAATAAAGTTTAATCATCTCTATTTGGAGTGTGCATTTTGTGTGCACTAAACGTATGGGTCTAGATTTAACGTCTGTTATGTCTAAAGCAACATGGTACAGTAGCAAATCATGTTCATATCACACAGCTCCTGACCTCTGGTCTAAGATTTGGTTCCGGCTCTGTCTGTGTGGAGTTTGCATGTTGTTCCAGGGTTTAGATCCATCAAGGTGCTCTGGTTTCCACCAACATCTAAAGCCATGCATGGAAAAAAGCAATTATAAACCCTATCCCTACCATGGAATCCATGTAAGTGGTCACCAGCTGTATGCTTTGACTCAGTACTTATCATACAAGTCTTTTTTCATGGTTTGACGTGCCCTGAGGATTAGATATTTCTGCTACTCTGACCTATGGATTTTTTTTACTGTAGCAGCTTATGGTAATTTCCCAGTGCTATGTCTTGAAATATACTCTGTGAATTCTGTACCTGTTTTTCCCCTGCTTCTCTGAGTGTGCATTATTTACAGTAGTTTGAAAGACTGCACATATTTATTTTATCTTACAAAAACAGAAACACTTTTTTGGAAGAGATTTACATTAATCTGGTGATGCTCCCTGTGAGGATATCCCTAGGCAAAAGTGAGTACCTTGACCTTCTCTTCTCATCACTGTAGTGCAACTTTCAGAGAAGAAGGCTGCCATAGTTTTAGTGGGGCACTTAATGGTGCCCAAATAGCTGGTGTAGGTCAGTAACTAGATGTACACTAATAAATGGAGGTCATCCAATACATGCAGCGTCATTATTCTTGTTTACTTACTCAGCTGGTAGTAAAGCCAACATGGAAAGAAAAGAAAGAGTTCCAGCAAAAAAGTAATGTGCACTAGTAGTACAACCCAGGCAGCCACCTTAGAAGGAGGAAAGGGGATCCAAGTACTGATCCTTGGTGTACATTTATTGAGTGATGAGCTAGTAGGTTCACCTGATATTACCTTTCACTGCATTCACACTTGCCAAAAGCACTGCTGTTGAGACTACCCTCTTCATAGTAGCTAACTGTAGCCTGTAATCAGCCTGGATGAAAGCAACAGAGCAAATGAGATAGGAAAGAATGATGGGAGGCAGGAGGTTCATGAAGACGTGATTAACTGGAAGGCGGTCTTCATTAAAGACAAAACTCTGTGTGACTGTTCTGTGTCAAGGAGAATGCTTGCTATGCAGCTGATACAACCAGTACATTAGCCCCTTGTCCTCTGGGGCATGAATTCTATGTGTAGTCTAAGCAGAAACACCTCTCAGCGGTAACGCAAATAATAAGGTTGTCTTTGTGTCCAAGGTATACGTCTGATCTCTGGGCTTTAAAGAAATCTAACCAGTGTCTGTACTTTTCTCAATTCAGCAGAATGTGTTTTTTGTCCTTGATGAAAGCTTTCTTCATGTTACGCTTAATCAGCAGACACTGTGCACTCATGTTTTATAGATCAGATGCAATGAGATGGATGCTTATTTATTGGCGTTTCCCCAAATCAGCTGTAGGTTTCAATGCCATGTAACCCGGATAACTAACTTGAAGAAACAATCCATTAGAAACAAAAACTATAGCAGCATTTCCGAATTATTTTCTGTTTATACCATGTAAACTCCTGTTTTCTCACTTGAAATGAGTTGGAAAGATCTGTACAATGCATTTTGTCTCATGACCATTAAGGTTAATGGTCCAGCTAGCCAATTTTTCTCCATTAAGAAAACAGCCACAGATATCAATTGGCAGAGCAGGCATTTCAGGGGATTTACGTTGGTAGACAAAGAGGAGAATAACTGGTTCATATGTGTCCTAACTACAGATGGAGAGAGAGAGAGATTTAACCAGCTGGTTCCGAAGTTCACTTACACAAGACAGCCTCAGTGTATTCTCAGTACATCATGGTACGTAGTGATGCCAAGAAATTATAACAACTCAGTGGCAAAATCACATAAGTCACTGGCATTTTGATGGCGTGCTGTTGGGTTTTGAAAAACACACCACATTGCAGCAAGCCAAATGCCAATCACAAGTTTGAGTACATGTGTTAATGTTTGATCCCTGTTCTAACTTTAGTAGCCCGAACAAGGTACTTACCCAACAATTATACAGATAAATCTACCCTGGTGTATGAAAAATGAATCATTGTATATAGCTTAAGTTTAAGGTCGCAGGTCTAATTAGTCAAAAGTGCCAGCGAAATAAATAAAAATTTAACTCAACCTGCTCTTTTAGTTGTAACTTATGTTTAACTCATTGAGGGCTATGATGTATAGTTACTATATTGTTTGCACAATGAAAAACCCAGCAGATACAAGATGTGTGTGAATAGAATAACAGCTTCCAAGCTTTTTGTACTGAATAATAAGTCCAAAAGAAGCAGGAAAGAGCTTATTTTCAAAAACTCTTATTTTTTTGTCAGTACTTTTGTTATGTGAGGTTTCACTGTATTTTTTTTAACTTTTATTTTCCCATATTACAAACTATTCCTGATTTCTGTGAAATGCTGTTTTTTTTCTAAAAATGTTTGTTTCCATATTAGTTTACCATGCTTTCAATTGAATGCTGAGGTAAACAAATGTCCTAATATTTTAATCTCCCTTTTCGCTGACACTGTCTCTGTAAAAAGGAATGCCAGACAGCAAAAATAAGTATTTTAAACTATGTGCTTTAGTTTCCAAATGGACGTGTAACATTGTCAGAGAGTAAAGGTTAGCTTCAAAGGCTGGACTGGGGGTTACTCCAACTTGAGAGGTTGAGTTCTGGTGTCCTGCTGTGAGTCATTTAGAGACATTTTGCAGAGCCAGACAGTGGCACAAGTATCTGAATCCTCCCCAGCTCTGTGCTAAAAGCCTATTAACAGAGAGCTGGATGTGCAGCTTTCATCTTCAGGACATGAACCGACATGACTGTCAGAAGATCTGCATGGGTTATTACTGTGAGTCAGTACCCATGTTAAGAAGTGAACATTATCTGTCGAACTATTTTCACATTGCTGCATTTATTGCAGTATGTCTTTATTTTTCAAGATATATAAGTATAAGTATAATGTTATTCTACTGTTTTTAAAAATGTAATGTATGGGAATTGAATAAATGATGTCAAAAAGATTTTTTTCCACAACTGATTTGAGTTGCATTGACCAACAGATCCAGTATCTTCCGAAATACCTGCTGTGATGGTTATTACTTGGCCTTCTAATAGAAGTTGGAAAGTACAAAAAAAAAAATACATTTCTTTAGCACCCTCAGATATACTGTTTAACAAATTGCTTCACTATACATCCAGCTGTGAAAATTGAAAACTTTTATTTTCTTTGTTCATAGTGGAGAATGTTGCCTCCCTTTAGAAACTGTTCAGCGAAAAGAATCCAGTAAATACATTTTGTGGGCCGGAAGAGGACAAATATGATTTGGCTGAGGAAGTTTGTTTTTTAGTATCTTCATAATTACAAAATAATTCAGTCATGAAGATGTTTTTGTCTGGCTGCCCATGATGGTGTTGGACATGACTATAGCTAGCGTGCTTTGTGTTACGTAATGTGTTATATGATGAAGGTGAGGTGACTTTCTTATATGGCACCCTGAAGGTTGAGGTGTGGAGTAACTAAAAGGTAACTTTAGTAAGTACAATATTACTTGGAAATCTATTGAGTTCAAAAGCAGTACTTATAAAACTTGAATTTTGTAACCCTAGTTGATTCACTGCTGTAGTTTACTGATGCATTTCTACTTTGAAACGCATTGCAACATAATGTGCTTTTGGAAATCATTTGTAGGATCTCAGTTTGGTAAAAGCTTGACGCTTCTCTCCAACTGTGTCAGTAAATAACCCAGCACATTTAACTCTGTTCGCATCTGTTGCTTTTCTTTGGCAATTGTGGTATGTTAATGTCTTGTCAACAAAATAGCCTGAATGAATATTGAAGTAAAAAAGACAAGGCCCATTACCCAGTTAGTTCTAACCAACAGTGGAAAGCTTATTCAGAACTTCTATTATTGCAGAATGGCTGGAGTAGCTGAGATCTTACTCTATCTTACACATTGGACAAAATGCCATGTAGCACTAAATGATTTTCAACTTTTCCTGCAAGTACTTCTTCCATAGATGCCCATCCTGAGTACTCCTGCCCAAGGCTGATCATTGTGCCCTAGACCAGGTTTTGCTTGAATTCACCAGATCCAGAGAAATTTCACAGACTGAAGCAGCCCAGTGGAATTCTGGGAACTGATGCAGTGAGAAATCAAGGTCTTTTCTCTAGTGCCTCTTCTACAGGAACTGATCTCATCAGCGCATGATGCAAGGTGACCCATTTTATTGTGCAAAAGGTTTTATTATTTTAGTCATAATAAGCATGACCCTGTTGACTTATACAAGATGTATTTACAAAATTATTTGTATTTATTGTTGAACACTGTATACACACACAGTGCATAATTTGTTTTATTTCAGAAGTATAGACATACTCGTAGTATTGTAAAACAGAAAAAATAAAAAAGTTACTGTTGGAGCAAAGGAGAAAAAAAACTATCTGAAAGTAATGACTAAGCAGTTACTAGTTCATCTGGTTCTTTTTTTCAGTAGGAGTAGCTACAGGCCTGTCTCCTGGGTGGGAGGATGTTTAATAAAGTTTGTTCCTGGGGGGGGGGGGGGGGGTCTTCGGTTGGAACAAATTTAACCCCAGGNTGCAGCTGCCGAGGTGGTGGGGGGGAGGGGGGGGGGGGGGGGGGGGGGTCTCTCAGTTGGATCAAATGTCACTCCAGGTGAAAAAGGTTACCAAGAACGCATATGGGTTGGCCTTTCAAAAAATGTCTATTTTTTTTTTTAGGAAACAAAACCTGACGGTTTCACTGGTTGCAGAAACTTCTTCAGGAGTATCTAAAGGGATCATTGCCAGTGTTTGTGACAGGTGGGGTTTCCAGTTGATATCAAATTTATTTGACACATGTAAAGGTTTGCCATTGGATTTGTCCTTCATACTGTATGTTCCTGTTTTAAGATATTTGAAAATGATGTCATTAATGTTGTATTTGTAATGTAATTTAATGTTGTCTTGCCTTATTTTTTGGTGTTGTACAACATAAAAAATGGTATTTGCTGGGGTCGACAGCCTTTAGCTTACATCAGGAAAACCACGAGTGCTGAAGAGCACAGACAGCACTGTCAGGAAAAATCCTAAAAGTCAGAAAAATCTTGCCATGAGGTAATGCGATCAAAGTTATAAGTAGACTTCAAGAGAAAAGCTTTTGTTTCAGTGACGATTACTTTGACACACATCTTTACTCCCTTTATTCAACCGTTCATAAGATTGAACTCCAACAGCAAACCCCGCACATATGCCCTCTCAGTGACACTGGGGGACCACTAACATGTAAAATGTCCTGTACTGTAAAAACTGCACCGAACAGTATAAAGATGCAAATTAATGACAACGTTAAATAACTGATGATCTCAGTGAGGTAACTGGTGTCTACAGTGTTTGTCATGCTGAAATCATGGGTTGATAGTTATATAGGTGTTTTCCAATGGGCTGGAATTTATTTATTTCACCCCATTTAAAATAATGGGAAATAGGCACTCGGCATCTGAAAAATCTTCAGGGATCGACTAGATTCAAATACTGAGGAATTACTGTGTAATACAATGCCTTTTATTAATTACAAAAATGGCATGTCATTCTTTATATTAAAATGTTTATTACCCTGTCCCTAAATAATGACGGGTCCTCACAATGTGAAATGGCCCAGACTTCATATGAGCTCTTGTAAAACCTAATCTGTCCGAATTAAGCAGCTCTTTTAAGAAAAACAAATTTGCGGGAGAAGATGTAAAAGATAATCTCTGATTGCGCTGCATTCTCAGATACAGTTTATCGCTCTCATTGGAGAAACATTATTGGGAATATAGATGTTTGTGTAGTCTTGTTCTCGAAAGTCTTAAAAGTTCTAAGAATTGCGTAGCACCTGCTGCTTTACATCACTAACGTCTCAAATGGATTTCTCAAACTCAGTACATAGGGGAAAACAGAGACTAAATATATGTGGCACATTTTTTCACAGAAGTAGTGCCTGGCCCAGTCTTGTGCTATTATAGCCGGATGACAAAAGGATGGGCTAATTAACAAGGACACTGAAACTAATTAGTGAGGATGGAATAGAACGGGATGCTGTTGAATTCTGGGCAGCCTGTGTGACTCAAGCACGAAAGTTTTTACATGTTCCACTTGGTTGGGTTATCGTTGTATGCACTGCATTGTGTGCTAACAACTTCAGCTTCTTCTCAAAGCTTCACAGCCCTCTAAAATCAAGGGAATCTACACTCTCAGTGCTTGAATTGGACAGCAGGTCCTTGGTCTTTTTGCACCTCCTAAGGTGACATGGGTCCCTCCCTTCAGGCTCAGACATGGGCCACTTGGTTGTCTCAGGATGAATGCTTGAGTCAATGAGATGCTTAGGTAACCAGAGTTATTACACAGTTATTACATTGTCATATAAAGTTACAAATTCGAAAAAAATCAATGAGAAATCAGGTGTAACTGCACCATTGGACAGTATAAAATTGTCTAGAACTGATTGATTTCAACTTAATTTCGAAAGTTGTGCTATTTTCACAGATAGCATGGTAAAATGCTTGATTTGTGAACAAAAAAAATGCTTGATAAGAGTATATTTAAAGGCTTCCCCTTTGAGCTTATTGTGTATTATGGGAAGCACACTAGGCCAGCCATATTATTCATCAACTAATTCAATTACAATGTCTGGCTGAAGGCATCACATTCAAATCAAAAGTTTAACCTGGAATGTAAGAAAGGAAAAGGCCCAGCACTGTGTGTATAAAAGCACAGTGAATACTGCAATGCACCATGGGGTTGTGGCCACTCAGTGTGGCCCTGGCCTGGATGTAGCTGTCACCAGCAAACTGCACTGTCAGCGTTAAGCCACTGCACAGCCACTAGCCACTAAGCCACTAGCCCAGTCATTCCATGCAGGATAATTAAACTCGAGCTGCCAGCTGAAGGAATCATTCGGATTGAGAGCCAAAAAAAGAGATGCAGAGCGAAATTTGTTTGCGGCATCAGTCACAATAATTAAGCCAAGGATGGATGCATGAGACCAGCCAATGGCATCCTCTATAAACACTGGGAATTAACACTAGGGCTGACCATACAGTAGTCCCCGAAATCTCCATGCCTACTAGCATTTTCCGAGTAATGTACTACTTTGTTAATTGATTATCCACCAAAATTAAGTTCATGGGACAAAACAGACTGCCAGCTACATGGCTCCTTGAGCAGGGCAAGTGAGCATCACTCTGAGCTTGATGGAAAAGCAAGAGGTTGCCACATGTGTACAGAGTGCCCAGAAATACCATATAGTTGGGGAGCATAATCTGAGTCCATGTGGACCTAAATTATGCAGGACTGATGTTATAAGAGTAGCAGTAGGTGACATGACCTACTAACCAAGCTATTACCTCACTGAAGCAGTTAAGGGCCGAGCTTGAGCTTGAGCCAGCATTGCACAAATGCCCATGAGGGCCAGAGTGAAGTATTCCTATTGCACAGCATCCATTCTCTTCTTCTGCCTATTTGTTCAGCTGGCAGCCAGGGCAGTGCTTACTATGCCCACGAGTTGACATTGTTTCTGACCTGTTTACACAGCAAAGTGTTTTGCTGGGCTTCAGGTAAAGGCAGTTTGCTCAAAGTGGCCTCACAAGTGTTCTTCTTCAACAGCTGTTTGAATGAGAAGCACACTCTGCTGTTATGAATGCTGTGGCTTGAAGGTGTACGGTTCCCCTGAGCTCTGGATTCAGCAAAATTGCAACACAGTAAGTCCACTAGGAGACATGTTTGTGCAGTCCAGGTTTTCTAAATGATGCCAATTTACTCTAGCAATATATTACTGTGTAGGGTTTATGACCATGTTCTATTTGTACTTCTCTCTTTATAACTTACTCTGTAGTCAGAAAATGAGCCAACATGTCTTCCAAGCTGTTCTGCTACACTTATCAGTTATGCTGGGCTCAAGTTGGTTCATTTGCTATCACTCTTCTGGCCAGTCCATCCCTAATCACTTGTGCTAAAACGTTTGACTTGCACAATGCAGTCCTGGCAATTCTATGATCATGTTAGTAACAGTTCTGTTCAAAAACAGCTTACAAAAACAAGACCATTTTGAACAACATATTTCTGAATGGTCATTCCATGTTCTTTTAAAATTGCTGTTTATAACTGACTGAAAAACTTTATTTGAGTGTTCATATATTATTTCTGTTTTAAAAAATTGCCTTTTCAATTTATCAGAATTCTTACTGCTTGTGTTGCTGAACTGACTGACAAACCTTTTAATCCCATGCTGTGACAGCTCAGAAACCTCAGCCCCTGTGACTGTAGGTGTTGGCACTAAACAACGCCAAATAGCCCCTTGCGGCCCCTGGCACACACCACCTGCCAAGGCGGAATGAGAGCAGGAGCTGGGGGACCTGGGAGCTCTATTGGCAGCGCTGCATTAATGAAGACCATTGCTAGGCTGAAGGCCCATGAATGGAGCACTTTATTTTCACCAGCACACTGGGGGCTGTTTCAGGGCAATGTGGCAAGTAATACACTCGTGTGGGTTTACCTGGATCGTGATTCCCATCACGTGGTGTCTAATGGCATACCTCTGGGTGGTGTTCGAAGTCATTCTATATGCTTTAACAACAATACACTGAAAGAACATTATGGCCCCTTCTGACAGCCTAAGGCAGTGGAGTTGTGAGCAGCAGTTTGTTTTCATGAAGCATAATTTTTTCAGATTCTCACAGACGTTACCTTAGTTTCTGTGAAGGAAATGTCATGCCGCAACAAAATAAAGTTTTAGACCAATTTGATTCTTGAATGCACGTCACTGATGACAGGCGGATTTCTGTACCTTTGGGGGTAAAGGAAAAAGAAAATGTACAAGAGAATCACTGCAAGCAAAGGCCGATAAACAAAGAATATCTGATGTTGTCTACCAGAGGAAGACAGAATAAATATACTCTCACCTGAGGGAAGCTGATAGTAATATAAAATAGCTGTAGAAGTGATTGATGCAGTCCAGAGCAGAGAGTAGCTCGCGTCCTGTTAATGAAATGTGTTTGTGCATTCAGCCACCAATTGTAGAGCAGAAGGTCAGGGATAGCTGTGGGGTACCTAGACCACCTAACTAGGTTCATCCTTGGGTCATGAACAGCAGCACTGAGACGCAGATCTGTGGGACTAGAAATTAGTGCTGTCTGCTGTGCCCTTGAGCAAGGACCTTGCATTGCTCTGGTTAAACTTCACCTGTCAAAAACTGACTGCAGCAGCTGTGAGCATTTTTAGGTGCTCCTGGAAAAAGCACACCTGTTTTCCTTTTTGACTTTGTATAGTATACTCTTTGCTAAAGTAAACATCACAGTATGAAATCCTGTGGGGGAAGGCATTTAGTTCTTTACTGCCTATTTGGGGAAATGTATCTTGTTTTCATGGCACATTCCTGAAAAATGTTCATAACCTTTATATTTGACAAGGAAGAGTTCTTTCCATGAACATAGCAAGGCTTATTGATGCAGATAAACGTGTGTTTTTTGTTTTTTTTGTGTTTACAGCAAACCTCGATGGGCCACAGGCTGTTTGTGCCACAACAGGTTATGTCATCGGAAAAGTGGAAGCGCATGAAAGCCAGCCTTGCCCTAGCACTAATGCCCCCGAAGAGCCACGGTTTCGAGAGCTTGACCTAAAGGAGACCCTCACCTCCCATCCGCTGTCCCTGCACGGTAAACGTGGCATCTTCATATTTAATTCAGGAGGTCTAACAAGTGTACTTTCTTTTTAGGACCCTCATTTTTTGACCACTGCATGCTATTGAATTCGTATTCGTTCTGCAATCAGAAGTGTTTAAATTGCAAAGTTCCAAATACCTGTAACATTTGAGTGACAATGCATATTGAAAGTCTACAAACTGCAGTGTGAGAGCAACCGAAACTGATAGACTGAAAAGAGGCCATCTAGACATTATTACTTTTTAATGCAGCGATTTAAATGATTCTGGTTAATCATGACTACATTAGCACTCTAAGGGAACTGATAGATAAATAAGAACAGATTAACGGTATCAGGAATTACTATAATTTCACCACTCCTTGCAAATGAAAGGTTTAAATGATTAAATCTCTGCAAGATTGCTAAAATCCTGAAATTACAGTTGTTTTCATGGTCAGCGCTACTGTCCCTCACAATTCCTGGGCTCTGGGTTCAGAAGCAGGTTTCAAACTGGCAAAGTCTTTGTGAAGTTTGCGTGTTTGTGTGGATTTGTTTGCATGGGTTTCCTTGCTTTTCCCTCTCACGGTCCAAAGATGTATTTTGGTTGAATTTATAACTCTAAATTGTTTGTGCTCTGTGAATGATTATAACGGAGAGACATCCTCTCTAGGCTGTAGCCAGCCCCACATTCTGAGCCTCCCAGATGGACTCTAGATTGCTATCACCCTGCTTGGATATATAGTTATTGATAATAGATGGAAATGAACTAGAAAATTCACAAATGTCAGTTATTGCATAAGGAATTTATATAGTAAATCCTCAGGTGGCACAACCTCTTACACCGTTGTTTTGCAATAGTATTCTTTTATTTTAGCCCTTTGACGAATTTATCACAATTTGCCATATTTAAAAAATTTTTAAAAATAGTTCAAAATACGTCTTTTGGAATTTTATATTTGCTACTTTTGCTTTATATTTATCTCTAAAATGGTCTTTTCTATGTTTATTTGCTATCGCTAAAGGTTTTACTAATTTGCACGTTTTATGTATGCAGTAGACTTTTCGTTGTGCTGTTTCACTAAGCGCTCCACTGATCAAGAAAGCATCCACAACACTAATCGCGGTATTACTGTAGTTTGATATCAGGAAAAAAAATTACATCCAAAAATGTGTGAAAAACAATGCAGCTTAAACTAAAAATCGAAACATATTGCTGACATAGGATTTGGAGCAAAAAAGTACAGTAACTACATGAGCTGAGAACCACAGAACTGAGAAGTTTTTGGTGAACTGGTTGGAGCAGTGGACTGTTTATCATTTCAAGGTCAAACACAGATTCAAGCTTGTGCTAAATTCCAACAAGGGGTTCTGGCTGAGCTGCATGGTTCATACAAAAATGTTGGCATATAATAACATGCAGAAAGTTGCTGAGCATATGAGGAAAGCTGTCAGTTCTAGGTTTTACTGATTTTAGATGTTGTATGTTAATCATTTAGACAGCTGAGTGTGTCCATAGGAATTTATCATACAAAGCTTGCTGTTGAACCTAAGTACAGGATTGGGCTTTCACGCATTAGAAATTAAATGAGCAGATTGTATTTTAAAAAGAAGCATAAAATTTTCCTTGGACTTCTCATTTCCCTCTGAGCTATAGGCGGGCCACTTTTCAGCAACATCATGTATGTAAGCGCTATAAATAAGGGTCCACTTGTACCTGGACAGCCAGCACTTCTGCACAGATATAAATCTTTGTTAAACAAATATCTGTCTGTGTAGGCACACATTTTCGCGGAGCACTGCTCCCCTCCGTGAACAGAGCGACACTGTGCCCTCCCTGTTTTCAGTGCGTTGTAATGGCAAAATATGGCTACTGAGGGGAAAATATCAGTGCTGTGTGCAAAATGTACTGATTTGTGTGTGAGGAGCACAGCAGCAACTAGAAGAAAATAAAGCAGCCTGTCCCAGTATTCATTAATATAGTGAACTTGTATTTTATTACTCTAATATATATGGTTACTGGAGACTGTTTTTCAAATGCCCATATTAACATTTTTTTAACTGATCCGTTGTTGCATTTTAAATTAGTGTCTAACATTTTATATTGTGTCTGACATATTGCTGAATCGACATTTTTTTTAAAATTAGATTTTGTTATACTTATTGCTACCAATCATAACCACTGTGTTTTTATCATGTGTCAGCACACAGTCTGTGTAGTATTTAGGCACATGATTTCTGTGCATCCCAGTACTTTCAAATACTAATATACGGACATCTCCTGGTACCGGGAAAACAATCTATGCAAACTGATTTAAATCTCAGCCTGAAGGCTGCCAGTTTTAGTGACAGGATGTGTTCTCATCTTGTACCTTTGAACTTCTTCTTGAAATGTACCTGTAAAATATACAGCTAAATAAATCTTTAAAATTACTAGTCTCAATGTCAAAAATAATCAGCTAAGCAAACAATAATAATAAAAGTAATATATTAAACTCTACTTTTAAACCAGAGAATTGTATACCATGAATTCAAGCTGAATGAAAGGCATGTTAAGGGAAATTGTAGCAGATATGATCTTGTTAGAAATTATTTCAAGGTACCCTTTTGATTAATGTCCAACATATGTATTTACTCTTACTGAAGGTTTTTTATTTGCTTTGGTGGCAAAGAGCAGTCTTGGCTTCCACTGGTTGCTTTGGTTAACTGAATCCTCTATTCATACCCCTCATCATATTCTTCTTTGCCATCTCTCCCGCTTTCATCACAGCTTTGAGCAGGTGTAAGAGGCTGCCCTGGAATATAAAAGGCATTTTTCCATACAGGCTGCCAGTATCGCTAGCCCTTAATAAAGCCTCATAATCAGATTTTCTTTTTTATAAGAAGGTTCTCAAAAAATGACATCTGAGGTTTGCCTTTGTTTCGTCAAATTATTTACCTTTCTACAAACTGCTTTTGTTGAAAGGTGAATAAACAGCACAATGATATCACATAGGGACTTGCGAATGAGGCTGTGATTTTCAAACTTTCACAAAGAAATCTTTTGACAGCAAAATACATGACTTTACATGATAGTCCCTCTGTCTTTTTCCCCATCATACATAACTTGATCTAGTCCATTTTAAAACTGTAATATCCGTAACCTTGACATCTTATCATATTTCAAGGTGGTGGCTACATAAGGATGTGCATATAATAGTTTGACACTGCTTTATAATAAACTTGAAAAAAGAATAGTTTTTTTTCTATTTGAGTTCACCTCCTCTTCTCCACACTTACCTGCTTGTCCACACCATTTTCCAACAGATCAGTGAAGACCATGTTCTTTTCACCTCACCTTGCTTCACTGAGGCCCTAGGCATTCTCATTGATGGTAAGTCTTCTCCAGAACAGCCAGTTCTGTTCCCAAGCTTCCATCAAAGTTTCTGAAGGTCTCCATATGTGATATGGTGAACAAATTTGCTTTGGGCACACTCCTGTACAGGTTTCCTTTGGTTTTCATCTCCCAGTGGAGCTGAAATTTTCTGATGGGATGAAAAAGACTCAGCAGAGTAGATTGAAAATGGATTTTGATTTGTGGCACAAATAATTTAAGGGATCTATCAGAACCCTTTCTGAATGCTTACCATGCCCTCTAGAAATTTGTTTAGAATAATTTATTATAAACTGACATTTTCAAGCTCATAAAGACCTGAAGAGAGCTTTCTTAATAGCAGTCCAAGTCTAAGGAGCCTCAAAAGCAAAATAAAGGGACTCATTATTAGAAGGTCAATGTATAAGAAATACATATGCATATATACATCAAAGGCCAAATTGACAGCTCTTACTGTAAATCTTAATTTTACCCTCGTGAAATAGTTTCTAGGTGTTGGTGACCTTCATCTAGCCACATACCTACAGCAGAACTGCAAGATGTGATTCTTTAAGCTCACACTGTCTACTGTGACTTATAGCAAGAGATCCTGTCCCTGCGTGCCACATTAAGGCATTAGTGGAGTAAATCCTTACGCTTTCATGTATATGTTCTAGCTTAACTCATGCATGCGTATCGCTTTACAAGCTTGGGTGTTTGGCACAGAGGACAAACAGCTGGCAGAGGCTCTGGAACCTTCCCTTCTGACTCTATCAAAACATACACACACCCAGACGCACACACGCTTTTTCAACAATGGAAAAATGTAGACCTGTTATCCTTTCTGGGCATTATGAAAAGGTTGGCAACTAGAAGCAAACACCCATATAAGTTCAACAAACTTTCTTGGATTAATTAAACCAGGTCAAAATGGGTAATGGAACCATCATCCTCCTCCTCCACCATTAAACTTAGATTTTTATGATTTTTGAATTCCAAAAGTTGCAGTTTCTGATTTGTTATATGCGTGTGATGGATCATTTAACTTGCTCTCAAGGCTGTAGTGTCATTTTTGATTTTAGTAATAATTTTAGTAGCTTGGCATTTAGTGGTAGTTTTAGTAGTTTTTAAGATTCCCTTATAGAGGGACTGTAATAAACTGGGGCAGCGTGAACGCTAATAAACAACAACATAATACGAAATGCAGTTATGCACTGTATGTGCTACTCTTGGATATTACAGTTATAGTTAATATTGGAAGATGAAGAGTGCTCCCTGTTCGTTATTGCAGAAGACAGCAACACTGTTTCAGTATCTCTTTGAATAATCAAAGATATTTCACTGAAAGATCTGTGCACTTTTAAGGAATGCTCTTCTTGTCTCATGAAATGTCATCACTTCTTTTTTTGCATTAGAACTAAGCTGCATCCCTGAATAGCATCAAATAAATCTTCACTGCTCTTGCTGTGAGTATTAGTAGTAATCGTAGCCTTAGCTACCACTTAATGGAGCTATGATGTTTATAATGAATGCTTTATGCCAATCAGAAGTACTGTGGTGTCCTTGTTGGAACTTAGGATTATATGTTTATGTTTTGTAGAACTCCACTGTTAAAACCCATTCTGAGCTTTTGTCTCTTCATTTGGTAGGAGACCAAGCACAGAAATACATTGAAAAGATGTTAATTAATTAATTTATCTTGTCCCAGGGAACAAAAAAAGTGTCTGTTTTTTATTGTGGTTAGTTTAGTACATGGGAAGTATACAAAACACAGGTGTATAGACAATAAACAAGGGAGCTGGTGCTGTGGTGGGCCCCAGATATTCAGGAATAAAATTCACTAACTATGCTGCCGTGAGAAAAGAAAAGGAAAACATCCCCTCGAACAGAAAAGTGGCAAAGCCAAAAGATAGTCTTACGTTGCCAGACTAGCTACTGATCTAAACTGCCTTGCAAAAACATTAACGATACAGTACTCACTATACACAAACTGTACATAAAGTATGAGAACAAAGCAGAACAGCATATCTGTAGAAATAACAGAAGGGAGAGAAGCTCAAAAGTCCTACTTGAGAACTCAGGCACTTAGTGCATCCTTTGCTATGACAGGTATTTTCATTGAGCCAGGTTCATTCAGTTAGAGCATAACAATCCTAACATGAGGAGAGAGGAAAGAAAAAACAAAGAAAAGATCACAGACAGCTCAGGCTGTGACACTACTTATCTGTGTGTATAAAAAATGGTATTTAAAATAAAATGAAAATAAAATCAACACATTTCAAGAGAAACTGAAAAGAGAGAAACTGCTGCCATTATCATTTTGTAGAACTGTAGTACTGTGAGGACACACTCACAACCAAAACCGATATCTTTTCTAAAGTAGTGAAACTGCTCCTTGCTTCTTTCTTCTCTGGCTGTAAGTCAGGATGCGGGGTCAGGATACAGACTTTCTGGTCATGCAGATGGATTTTTAAAATGGTCTCCTCCCCTGAGTTGCCAGTTTATGAGGTACACATATCTAATAACATGTTGTGCTTTGTTTGGCCCTCACAAAATAATGGATTCTACAAGAAGCTAAATTCCAGCGTTCCTTCGGGAATTTTGCACCATGTAGACATGATTGTGTTGCATTGCTGCTGCAGATTGGAAAGTTGCACCATTCTCACTAAACCCTTGAAACTGTTGTGTGTGAAAAGCCCAGGATGAGAGCCATTTGGGAGATGCTAGAACCAGCATTCCTAGTGCTAAATACTATTTCATGTTCAAATTCACTCACTTGCTTTTTCCTACTCTGAAGCTCAATTGAATACTAACTGATGCTAGAAATCCTGGTTTGCCTCATTTATAGCACACCCCACAGCCACATGACAGATGACTTTTTGAAATTTACAATTTGTGTGACTTGTGTGACCACTGTGGGAAGTGTACCTAATAAACCGGTCATCCTTCATGGGGAGTCAGAATGAAATGGTATGAGACGTTGTTTTTATGGAATGCCTGTCCCATCATGCTAGTGCTTAGGAAAAACAAATGCCAGTGAGTTCCTGTTCTAGCTGAAATGTCTGGCATTCTTAAATATTTAAAATATTTTATTCTGTCTCTTCAGGAAAAAAAAAAACTTGGCAAATCTGGGATTAACAAGTATTTATGCATACAAATACTTGCTTGCGCACTTCTCAAATTGTGTATTCACTTGAAACACAACCCTTGTGTCAGCTTCTTTCTCCAAACATTTCATTAAATATTCACAGAATTGTCTGCCTAAAAACAGCCATGTCCCATGGGATGACTACCTTTACTTGTTGATGTTCTGGGATATTCTATTGACGGTCAAAACCAGAGGCATCCCTATAAATAGAGGTTCTAAATGTTCCATTTTATAGTATTTAAAGTCATAATGGGCTGTAGTCTGTAATTCAGTGTAACCACCACATAGTGGAAAAACTATAGGAGGACAATATTTTAGACATATGAATTGGGTCTGGACTCAGGTGTGGGGCTGTGTTTAAAAGTTTTGCTTATGTGATTAATTCCAAAGTAGGGGATTGGTAGAGGAGTGACTCCATGAAGGGCAGACACGAGAATACTTGGACTTGGAGACAGGGGAACTAAAGGACTTGAAAGACCTTGGACAATGAGGCTACGGGAGATGATTCTCCTGGAGGAAAGGAGAGGAAAATTTGACTATCTAAACGCTGGCAAACGTCTTCTCTCCAGCAATGTCAGTAGGAGCTGCTTAAGAACCACCAAACTTACACCAGCCCTTCACTACTTTTAAAGTGCCAGTAGCAAGTTCAGATGTGCCGAGTTGTGCGGGTGCCCCTGAGTGGTTGCACTGTTGTTGGAGATGTCCTCTCATGTGCCATGACAATATTACTGTTTTCATGTTGTGTAACATTTGATTTTGATTTATACCTGGTGTTTGAAGAAAACATTTTTTTTTCACTTATTTAGTCCAGGATTGTGAGACTATAATGTGAAGATGCACTCTAAAATTGAACAGAACTGAGATCTAAATTGAATAAATTAAGAACAGTCTTCATCAGTATATACTGTATGTGTATGCACATGTGTATGTTTGTTTCTGATTTTTTTTTTAAAAGATGACATTCTGATTGTTTTCCAAACAGTGATCACTCTTTGTAAAGCAATCCTTTGTCTTGCGGGCCGCTGAAATCCTCTATAGTGAAATCAGTGTAATCTTTTTCCTTGGGTTCCATGGTGATGGCCAGTGTGTGGTTAAGGATTTGCAACATTTCTTGCCTGTAGCCTTAGGATGCGATTCTTAAGCAACCCTTTCAAAGACGAAAACTGGTAAGCAAGTTTTTCAATTACCTCAGATGTTATTGGGATCAACTGTATCAGAGAAGACCGTGTTACCCGGTTGCATGTTTATTTGGGAATGCTGAATAAACCGCTATAATCCTACCCCCACCAATGCTGCACTTTGAGGTATTAAGGTTGTTCATGGTTGATTTAAGCCACAAATCAAATAACTGTGCAAGTCATGAGTGTACATTTCACAGAAATCTGCCACCAGAATTGTATGAGTTCCAAAGTAAACCTTCCTGTATTTTGTTTATTTTCAACCTTTTTGCCCCAGAGGGGTGTCTCCTGGTTTGGAAATATGGAGCTTGTGGACCTTAAAAACACCAGTCTCAGCATGTGAGGGAACATATGGAAGAATACAGGTAAGAAGGGTCAACAAAGAAAATATGACTGTACCCAGTAGCACGAGGTTCAAATGAAAGACAGTTGAAAGTCAGAAAACAGAAGGCTCACGCATAGAAGATACAGGAACCTTTTTATGTCCAAAATTCAGACATAAGGCACTTTATTTCATCATAATACATGTTCTACAGTGTTCTTTTCCAAGCAATGGCTGTGCAGTGCTTAAAAGAGACATGAGTGGGGAATGAAAAGTGAATGGTGTTTGTTGTAAACACAACAAAAAAGTAGCGCGGCGAGATTAGTTTCAGTAAAAATTGAAATATGGTGGGCTATGCCAAATAATAATTAGGTCCACAAAACATGAAAGGGAGGTGATCAAAGATAGCACAGCGGCAGAGCTGGCTGCCTGAGTGGCAGGCAGGTGTGGGGACAGCCATACAGATGCTGTCAGCTGTGCCAGCAGCAGTGGCTTTCCAGGAGAAATAGAGTCACATAGACCCTTAGTCACCGTCACTGGGTTTGAGGACACCTGGTGTGACTTTGTGAGTGGGAAACAGCTGAGTGGACTTTTCAAGAAGTCAACAGTCAGCCCTGGGGGCACAAGTAAACCACGCTTTCCCGTGGCATTCAGAATCCTGGGGGTTTCTAAGGTCTTATATGTGATACATATGGATTTTGTTCTACGTTCAATTCGGACAACAGTAAACATCAGTCGCAACTATAGCATTAGTGGGCTGCAAATTGGACCGGAGATTTGCCTTGCTGTCATCTCGCTTCAGGTTGTTAGGTGCTCCTTCTAGAGCCCATGTAGGAGATGAAATTATATTTGGTCTGGATCCAAAACATAAGTCAAACATGCTGTATTTGTGGTGGACTCACAGCAGCACTGGGGATGATTCTTCTCTAGTACCAGGCTTCACATAGGGTTGGAAAAATTACACCAAATTGTCATCTGTTCTGATGACAGAATGGAAACAATGAGGAGGACATCATGAGCAAGACTGCAGGCTTCATGCTAGGCAAAATAAAGCAAGGACTTGGTTTGGCCTGAGCTGTTTTGCTCACGTTGGTTTGGTTTGGTTATTGAGTCCATATATTCCAAAGAACTGTTTCAGATTGAGAATTCTGAACAAAGTTGTTGAGTTTCTTTTTGCATTCGTTTAACCATTATTTTTTCTTAACCGGATTTGAAGTAGCTATAGCCACATAAGGTATTCAACAGCAGCTAAGTTGGTAGTTGCAGAAAAACCCAATTAACATATAATTGATTTACTTTCAGTAACCATTTATTTTTTCATGTTCTCCAAATATGCCTTGTCAATAAAGTACTAAGTCACCCAATTTGTGATTTGCTTCACTTTGAAAGGAAATGTGAAGAGACTAATGACAAGTTTGTTCATGAGTTTGATTTAAAGGGCCCAATGGATTTACCTGGAAATTTTCTGTTAGACCTCATCCAGTAAAGATTGCCTGGGTTTCAAAGTGTTTGCTGCAGTGTTCTGGAGCATCTGGGCACTACTGGGGCTTCTGTGTAGCAGTGATTTTTAATCCCTCTACTTAATAATAACTGTGGGTCTCCAACCAGACAACAAATAAAAGACTGTGGTGATAAACACCATCTGCTACAAAAAGCTTCTTTCAAGCTGCAATGAGCATGCTTATTGCACAGTGTACACATGTACACACACTTTATTTCAGGACATCATCATCTGTTTTCACTGCTATTGACAGTGTTCAGTCAATCTGCTTCTGAGCTTCATTGCTGCAGTCTGTCACTGGAAGGTTAAAATAAATGGTGGTTTAATTTTTATGTAAATTATGTACATTTTATTATTGTAAATCAAAATGATTAATTTCATGTAAAATAATTATATTAATGATATTGTCCTTAATGAAACTGTCCTTATTTTATGACTATATCCATATTTCTCTCAAATATTTTAACAAAATTCAGCAGCCATCACAAAAAAATACAACGCATATTTTTTGGGCATGAAAAAAACTCATTAAAGACATGGTCTCAGTTTTATGTGAGCATAGGAATTAATGGCAGACAACCAGCACAAAAATCAAAGTCATTTTGCTGACAAGTGGATGTATTTATTTATGCATTTGTCATGGGGATGTGAATGCATGCAACATATTTCATTAAAACCACTACTGCATTTGGACCCACTAAAGCTGACATTGGTTACATTGTTTTAAGAAATGTCTCAGCTGAAGTTAAATTACATCATTCTTGCATAACAAATAGTCTCATTTTCTTTCATTTGAAACATTTCTTAAAAGCTCTGGACATGATTCAGCTGTAATGTGTGAGACCTGAAACATGAACAGTATCATAACATAACCTGGATGATGATATCTGCAAAACAACCACTGGAACTGATGAGTGTAGGAACAAAGGGGAAAAGCCACTCTTCTGTTTTTTTATCCTGTTTTCCCTCCTTATGGCTGAATCTACATAACCACTTTTTTGGCATGACACTTTCAAAACTTGCATGACTTGTGCAAATTTTGCTCTCCAATTAGGCACTGTGAGACTGAAATAAAATGTATTATTGTTATTTTTACTGCTCTTGATGTTGTTTTTCAGTGGTATTCACAATGAGAGCACAGTTTCTGAAAATAACTGAAATAATTTCCTACTACACAGTGCTTGTCACTGGAGAATGAGCCCGCATAAGCCTTGTTCCTGTGAGGAGCTGTGGAGAGGTGCCTGATGCCACGTTCTCACTTTGGGATGTTAGTGAGAAAACAGCGTTAGTCTTGCTGGAGGACAGCTTTAGCAGTCTGCTCTGCACCAGCAGCAGGCAACTGTCAAAATTGTCATGAATTATTGTAGCACCACAGATCACAGACTTCATTTTATGTGTCTTGCTGGCCAGTAAAGGGGTTGAAACTAATTTCTTAACTGCATTTCAGCTCTTGATCCAAACCGCATATGGTCACAGTGTAAAATATGTGTTTGGCTGTTGTTTTAGTATTTGATGTTATTGCATTTACAATAAGGGCAGCACTGTGAGGGAGAGGGTAGTACTGGTGCCTCTCAGCACCTGGGCTTTTGGGACATAGATTTGAATCAAGCTTAGTCTGTGTTGACTTTGCACACTCTTTTCGTATCTGCATGGATTTCCTCCAGGTGCTCTGGTTTCCTCCCAAAATCTGAAGACGTGTTTCAGGTTAGTCAGGGACTACAGACCACTGTGACACAGACAAGGATGACAGGTTAATGAAAGCGAGTGAGTGTGACTTCCAGTAAAATGATGAAGTTGTTGGATTACTGAAGACTGTGGTATTCTGGTTTTTATAAATATGATTTAGATTTTTTAAACTAAATGATGCAGTCTTATGATTCTTCTCACATTTTGATACTGTGCTTTGTGTTGCATGTAAAAATTGCCCAGCAAGCTATCTTTTACAACAGTCATTGACTTGGCAGGGTACAGTACAGTAATAATAGGCCTTATTAATATTTTATTTTAGCTTAATTGCTCTTATTACCTAGAGAGTTCTCTGCTCTGTGTATTGGTGGTAATTTTTCTATAGGACAGTTAATTACATGCAAACCTCTCCATGTAGCGTTTGGACTTACCTCGGTGTCCCATGTAGCATATTTTCAGCCTCAATCGTCCACCAGGTCTGGAAAAGTGAATTGCTGCCTGGTTTGTTGGTCTGAGGCAATTTCCCATGGAGCCACTGATCTGTGAAAGAAAAATTCATAATGATAGACCTCCTAGAGTTGCTCACAATTCTTCATTGGACCTTTAAATTATGCACTATCAAATTTGCACTTTTTTAAAATACCAAATCACAAGACAAATATATACTATTATATGCTCAATTTGTATACCAATGATTAAGTAACATTAAATTAAAAAGAAAATCAGCAGTGACCACGTTTTAAATGTCAATTAATGCATTTCACCAGTGGGTATTGGCCCACAAAAAGAAATAAGCGCACACAATAATTCCTCAGTATCTAAATCTAATTTGTCCCTGAAAACAAGTCAGATACCGACTGGTTCGGATACCGAGCACCTATTTCACATTATTTTAAATGAGGGAAAATAAATGGGCAATGTACTCCCAGCCAATCAGAAGACACCTAAAAACTATCAACCTATGACTTCAGCCTGATAAAACACTGTAAATAGGAGTTATCTCATTAGAAAACACAATGTTGTCATTAACTTGCATGTTTATACTGTGTGGTGCAGTATGTACGGTACAGGACATTTCACATTAGTCACTGTGTTACACATGGGTGATGAGAGGGCGCATGGTGAGGTACACAGCCCGAGTCCAGTGTTCTATGTTGAAAAGAAGGAATAAAGATGTGTGTTAAAGTAACCCACTGCATCTGTCTCTGTTTCACAAAACAACATGCATTTAAATAAATGCATTTTTAAAAAAAAAAAAAAAAACGCAATAAGTATGGTGATGTGGTGCAAACATGTTCAGAGTGAAACAGGTGGAAACAGGCATGTGTGCAGTGGCTTTGAATACATTCATAACAGTACACAATAGTTTATTGCAATACATACAGTAAAATTTTATAACAGTACATTATATTGTATTGTGCCTTATGTATCTGCAGATTTTGAAGTTTATTTTGATTTTTTTCATGCTTAGATTTTTTATTACTGATAAACTTTGGATAAAAAATAATAATAGCAAAAGTTTCCATTCAGACACTAATATATAGGCATTCAAGATGCGTTATTGCAAAAATTTTGATATAGAGAGTTCAGATACCGAGAAACAGCTGCATATTGGTTGTATTTATTACTTTAGAAGCCATAAGAGATCTTATAACCTTTTTTTCAGAAATTCCCATTTGTTGAAATTCAACTACTAAAAAGGTGACTGTGCATGTATCATATTGATGCATTTATTATAATGGAATAATTTACATCCAAATTTTTACGTAATGGGTGCAGGACAGTGAGTACCAGGAGGCATTAGTATAACTGAATGCTAATTAGCCAGTAATGGCAATGGTCTCCTCACTCACTCACTTTGGACCAACTTTGATATATATGTATATGTATCCATCCATGTGCGCGTGTGTGTATACGCAGACGCGTGTATGTTCAACAATTTTGTTTGTAAAGGTTTGTCTTTCTGTGAAATTGATACGAACAAAGAGTATTAAAAAGGCGACGACTATCTCAAATCTGCTCACAAATGTTCATTTTTCACATGTGCTGTTTTTTGACTTGGTGGCTCGATGTGTTAACTAAGATTATCTGTGGCAGAACTGTATGGTTCTGTAAGGTATTTACTTATCAATTTTTACATTTATTCATATTTTTATTTGCATTTTGATTTTTTATTATGGATATTCAGTTTTCATTCAGATACCAATATAGTGATTTGGATTTTTGAGAGTTCAGATACCAGGGAATCACTGTATATGTGATCAGTAACCACTTATCAAACAAGGGTCTTAGCAGGTCCAATATTTCTGAAATGGAGGGTGCTGAGCCAAACATTGTAGACCCAAAGAGGAAACCATCACAAGCTAGCCAAACACACATTTTGCATTAAAAAAATTACAACAAAAAGAACGTATAGTGGTTAGAGCTGTCACTTTGCGATCAAAACTGAATCGAAAGACACGGATTTTGAATCCCACCACTTGCTGTGGTTTGCTTGATCGTGGTACTTAGCCTGAGCTGCTCCAGCGAATATTGCCACAGTATATAACTAGTAGATTTAAGTAGCTAAGTGTAGAAACCAGAAATTGTATGCTTTTCTTTTGATAAATGACTTATTTTGACTTATTTAGAAAGCTGGATTTTACTGGAACAAGTAATACTTGAGATATCAGCTGAGATGTGTAATGTTTTCATGAGTCCTTTCTGTTTTTCTACTGTGGAATTTCAATATGTGCCTTGAACTTTTCAGAACACTTTTCCTACCCACCTGCTTAGTCTTGGTTCTGTTTCGTTTGTAACTAAATTGTTGCACTATGCATCATATATGGCTCTTTGCAAAAACTTGAAACACCAATTGTAGATATTTAAATAATGTACTTAAAATTTCTTAACCCGCAGTAATTCATTGTTATCTTCCAAATTAGAATTAATTGTTTGAAAATGAAAATTAATTGTTTGATTTTCTGCCAGAGGGAGCCCTTTCCATTTATTTTTTTAGCTAAATATTGGGAAATTGACTATGGGAAATTGACAGTGGGTTTTCTCTTGGGAGGATGGTACTGCTAGTGAAGATGAGGCTGTGGGTGCTGCCATGTGGCTCCAGTGCCTTTCCTGGGGGGCAGTGGAATGTGGGTAAGACTGCAGGGTGCTTTGCAGTGCCTGTGTGGCCGCATAGAGGGATTGTGGGTAGGCTTTTGTGCCACCATGCAGTGTTTTTGCGGGTATGTGGGTGGGACTATCGGTTTGCCTGTTGGACGTGTGCCCGGCAATGCAACGTTCTCTTCCTCTGCAAGCATAGAAGCAGATATCATTTCCAGCTCAGCCCTGTGAACACTGCTGACTGCTTTCATTTAAACATGCAAGAAGAGCTGTCAGCATCCATTTCTTCAACAGGGGCAAGTTCTGCTGGGGATCCTGTTGGACGTAGTGGCAGGTCAGCAGCACAGGGCCACACCTCCGTGTCCACACACAACAATGTAGCCACAGTTACTGGCAGCTCCAGTGGTGCAGCCAAGACATCCCTTCAAAACTCAAATGTTACTGAACTGAATTTCAACCACTTTTCAGTTCTGTTCTCCTGCTTTCACATATCCGTGCTTTGACAAACAATTTAAATGTAGCATTTATTCTGTGAATATACTAACATGATGATGATGGTGTGTTCAGCTTTCTCCTTTTAAATGGTGGACTTAATATGTCACCAATTCAATATCCATAACTTCTCGTCCACAGCAGGGTTGCGGCAGGCTGGAGTCTATCCCAGAAGCAGGGTACATGTGGTAGGGTACACCCTGGAAGGTAATCACTGGGTAATCATGCATTCGCGCATTAAAGGAAATTTAGATTGCCTTGTTCATCTGGAGCACATGTCTTTGGACTGTGGGGGAAACCCAAGAAGAACACACAAACTCTGAATGGAGTCAAATCTACATCCGATCCGACAACCCAGGATAGGAGAGGTGTCAGCACTACCTGCTGTGCCCCGGTGTGACCTTGAGTCATTAGATACTGAGTGCAATTAACGTGATTGGTGTTTCATATTCTGTTGCTCATTATTGTGTGGAACACCTTGTGTTGGATTCCCTCTTCTTCTCTCTCTCTTTCTCTCGCTCACTCACCCTCTCTGCCTTTCTAAGGGAAAGCTGCCTTATGCCAGAGTGTACCCACAGGGCTATGTGGAGGAGGCAGTAGAATGCTGTCTGGCAGCGGCAGATAAAAACAGGGCTGGATCTCAGTGTCTCAGTGGTGTAGGGAAGCGCCACTGGGCAGTTTTTCCTGCAGATAAGGCCCATTGAAACGCAGGCATGAGCAACGCAGGGAGCAGGCGGTTGGTGAGCAAAATGACAATAGCGTTGAGAGCTCGTGGGAGGCTGTCGTTTGAAGTGTGGCCTAGGGCAAGCTTTTGTTCCGCAGACACGCGAGAGTGAGTAGGACGAGGTGGGATGGCAGGGAAGAGGGGGGTCAGAGGCAACGTTATTACTGCCCCCATGCTCCCCACCCGCAAAAACAGTGCTGTCTGTGGTAAATGTGCTACAGCAAAAAATAGCATCCAAATGAACCAGGGAGTAGTGATGGAGTGGGGGCACAGTGACTAAGACTGACTTGTCAGAGGAAACATCTTTCCTGAAATATGTGTGCAGTGTCTCCCGGCCATTTGAGTTTCTAGCAGCAGAGCTTATCTTGTGTTTCAGCTGGTTGCTTTTGATTAAATCACTTTTTTCTGAACTCCAACTTTTGTGTCTTGATATTGTTTCATAATTTGCTTTTGATTGTCTTACTGATTTACTGCCCCACCCAGACAACTTCCAGTGTGACCCCAGCAGAAGCCTTCAGCTTCCTGAGGCAACAGCTACAGGTGATTCTCTCATCAGGGTATAGACTAGATGCACAGCAGAGCATTGTGGGGAACAAGAATCCAATAGTGCTCATTGTGCAGTGGTATCTATTTTCTGAAAAGCTTTTTTAAATATATTTACAGTTATACCCTGGGTGGTGTTCAGGATGCATTCCTCGAAAGTGGAGCACTGAAAGTATGGGTAAATGGGATCATTATAGCATTATATTTTAACAGAAAATAATAATACAAAATTGTTATACTGTGTGTGTGTGTGTGTGTGTGTGTGTGTGTGTGTGTGTGTGTGTGTGTGTGTGTGTCTTCCCTGCTATCCCACTTCATCCTATTCACTCTCGCATGTCCGTGGAACAAAAGCTTACCCTAGGCCACTTACACACACACACACACACACACACACACACACACACACACATTGCCAAGACATGGCAAGATGGGCATTATTTCAAAGTGCTTTGTCCAACATATGGTAACTTCTTTTCAAACTTTAGTTGATGTTTTGACCTATTTTGTTTTATTTCACTCCATGGCATAGTATATTATCTGTAACATCTTAAATATTCTTTACCAAAGTATTTTTTGAATCTATGCTTGTAGAATTTTTTTGCTGGTTACAGGAATATATATATATATACAGGCAGAGGCAGTACACCAAGACACTGCACCTCCATCTACATACAGAGAAGGTCAATAGTTACAGTGTCCACAGGTATGATCATAGGGCTCTGTCTAATACGTTCCACACGGCTGTCCAAATATTCCAAAATTGTTTTCAATTATTGTGTAGGTGAAATCTTAATTTTTCAAGCAGGTGGAACTTAAATAATTTGGATATCCACATATTTACAGAGGGAAGTACAGTTGTACACCAAAGTTTTAAAATAGATTTCTTTGTTAAGTATACACAATAAGCTATAGGTGCTTAACTGTGCTCGTGTGAGTGTGTGTGTGTGCATGTGTGTATAAACATAACTATGTATTTGACCATGTCCTAAATTCTTGTTTCTAACTTCAGGTCTTCATACCCTTAAAAACATTTCCCACTAAAATGAAATTTGATATTTTTTGTTTCCACTGATAAACTTGTAAGCTGCGAATAATTACATTTCTTTTCACCTGGCTAATACATAGTTTCCTGTGCAATGTCCTCATGCTTTTGGGATTTTTTCACTCGCAGGATATTGACATGCCTGGAGCAGGTAACAACAAAGCTTTTATATGCAACAAAGGAAACCAACTGTCTTTGCCTTAAAACAAATGAGTGGAAATACCAGCCAAAACATTATTTACCCAGTTGGCAGTGGTTGCACCAAAGTCTAAATTGAAAAATGTAAAAAATGTTTTCTTATTTAGTCCTTTTGGTATTGACAAAGGAAAATGCTGCCAGACACTCTACAGAGACAAAAAGGTCATTATTTGTGTTTCTGTAATTTGTACCAGTGTCTGCCACTGATTTCCCCTGTGCAATGCACCATTTCAGGAGCACTAGATGTTTCATGTTTAAAACATTAATATGACTTCAGAAATGCGCTTGGTGTAATTACGCATTTCATTCTTTGAGCAAACACTTTAATTTTAACTTTGCAAACAGATTTTCACTCTATTCAAGATTCCAGTTTATAATATTCTTTCTCTTATACTACCACATGAAACCCCCTCAATTTAATCCAAAGATAGTGGTATATATGCATTAGTTCATTCAAAACATCAAAAAGATGCACCCAAAGTGCATTGTGCTATTATTAATCTTTATTATTCATTCTGTCATTCCATAAGTTCTGCTGTAATCCATTCTTTTTGGATTCAAATATTTTTGATATGATGGTGTGTTTTATTATTATTATTATTCTTTTCTTTTCCATTCCTGAAAAAGGAATTCATTTTCTTTTTACTGAAAATGATTAACAGTGAGATCATGAATAGGGACAGCAGCTGGTGTGGTTAATTAGGCCCACAATGTGAAACCTATCCTCTTTTATAATCCGTGATTCCAAAAGGGAAAATTAATTAGAATGATTGTAACAAAGCACAGTGATAAGACTGTGATGTAAGAAACATACAGTGAATGGGAGGTGGGGAAGCGGCACAGATCTATTCTTGAATGACATTAACACTAAGGAAATATCCCTGGTAGCGCTTGGAGGATTTTATTTTATTTTAATAATTACTATCACCATCGCTGTAAAAGGAAGCTGGGAAGTGCAACCTTGACCTTTAATGAAGAACCTCACTATCAATATTAATAAACACTGCTGGTGGAGCTGGAGCAGTCTACATGTTTATACCGTTTGAGCTGAAACGGCAGTGGATCAAAACCTTCACATCAGCCGGCGTGTGTGTGTTTAGCTGCTTGATAACCAAAAATTAATTTGCTTATAGGAACAGCCATACATATTTCTCTTCTGTGATCAGCAAAAAAATGACTGAAAAATTCTATCCCTCAAACAGGGACAAAATCACAATTTTATTTTTTGACATGTCAGTCTTTCCCACTGCTAATAGTTTGTATGTTTCTGAGGATGTTGTGCTCATTTGGTTTAATATTACAGCAAATCTTGTGTTACATAGTGAGTTATGCTGTTCATAGGATGGCTGAATGAATACGCTCACAGGCATTACCTCCTTTACAAAAAGTGGACAGCGCCACCAGAAATCAACATCCTCTTGGTGAAAAAGAAAGAGGCACTAGAAGGGAAATGCAGAGCTACTGAGATAGTGAGGCCAAGTCCTGATCTTCCATTTCCCACAAAAGCATAAGTGTGATGGAAGCACAGCATTTCATTACAGGACTTTGTGTCCTTCACATCTTCATCTCACTAATTGGTGACTAACTGCCCGCACCGACAACACACACTCACAGACCTGATTTTATCAGAAACTAAGAAATATGGAATTGAATTTGGAAGGAAGTGTATACTGGCAGCATCTTGTGTTATTTTTCTTCTGTACCTATTTCCATATCTGTATTTGTAGTTATAGAGTTTATTTACCTTGAATATTTGTTCTGTCTTTCTCTCTCTCTATCTTTCTCTTTCATCCATATTTTTATTCAGCATTATGCTTCTATTTTCATTTTCACCATCTCCCAATCCACACCTGTAATGGAAACCTGCCCCCTTTTTAGGCTTCAGATTTCTGAAATTAAACCTCAATTCTTCCTGCAATGTTAGGTAAAGTTTAATCTTTAAGCCCAAATCTTTCAAATTTTATCAGTCTCCCCATATAACTGCTCATCTAAACCACACCATAGGCTTTTTTGCACCACACAGCTCCTATTACACATCTGCTCATTTTGTTTGCCGTGATGGAAGTAGATGTTGGAACTGGATGCTCAGCATTTTCCACCCTTTCAGCTTAGACTGCCATTTCAATGTAGAAGCTAAACAGGATCCTTGTTTTAGCTTAATTTATTCATTTTCTTAGTTTGTCAAACATGCCACATACTGAAGCAGTTCGGGTTAAATGCCCTTGTCAAGATGTACAGTGGAAGTTTCCAACTGTTTTCTCTACTCCAGTGGCCATGATGCTGACCTGCGCCATATTGGTAATACTTCCAGAAGACTTGTTCGACACATCTGTTTGCACCAGTGACAGTACTGCTGTATGATTGTGTAAGACTGCACTTAGCTGAAGCAGCTCCTACTGCTGTGAAAGGAAATGGAGAAAGAGAAAATGTGACTAGTTAACTTTATGCTTGAGATGGATGTCATTAAAGTGACATTAAATTTGACATCTGATTTGAATATGCATACACTTATATTTACAATTATACATTTGGCAGATGCTTTCCTCCAGAGCAACATACAACTCAGAGTAAACAAAAAGTGCATTTCACAACAGGCAAGAAGCTCTAAATGCAAATGCAGTTGCCATTGTGTTTACCAGTGTACATTACATGAATAGTCACCTATAGAACTAAGCCTCATAGGAAATACAAAGATGACAATGACAGATGGAATCATTTATATTTATTAAGTTGTTAGTAAGTAAGGAGAAGAGTAAGTTTGAAAGAGATGTGTTTTGAGACCTGTCTTGAATGCTGGAAGGAATCCGCAGATCTGAGAGAAAGGACTCATTGCACCACATCAGAGCCAAAACCAAAAGAGTCCAGGCTTTCAGTTCTGGACCTCTCATCACTGCACAGAAGTGTAGAGGTGTAAGGTCCATTGTTTTCATCATTCAGAAAGTCACTGAGCCAGCCATGGTTACAGATTAAGCAATAAACTGGACTTTAAAACTAGATAGTTCAGGGCTAATTAATACATTTTTCAAATGTGATTAAACTTTTGAATGCACCAGGTTCTTTGTCAGCCAGCTTCCTTGAACTGTCCCATATTTAGGAACAGAGGAATATTTTGAAAGTCATAAAGACTGAAGCAGTGAAGCAATAAGCATTTCTTGACTAATAGATGTGCCATCAAAATAACAAATAAACTGTGTCAGCAAGCTGAATTGAGAAATGAATTCACAGAGCACAGTGCCACACATGCTGCAAAAGAGGTAACTTTACATACTGCCTATTTACTATCACGTTTTCTTTATATGCTTTGAGCATATATGTGGGGTGCAGTTATGACACGGATATAAAAGAGAGAACATTAATTCAGCTCTTTGCTAATTTTGCAACAAAACCAAGCAATCAGAGAGGCTGGATAAAGGCTGGAGGTTCCAAAAAGTAGAACACCAACACTGATGAGCACAACCATCAGCAAAGATTGCAAGAGCAATGAGACTGTGCTCCTTCGACTTCCTTCTATCATATCTCAACCATTTTGAGTGACTCATTGTTGTACCGAGAACCTGATGGAGAGCACCCGGGATGACATCAGCTCCATTCAGGGCAGATTTAAAACCACCAGCAGCCTGACTGAAGGTAACTGCTGATAAATTCTGTCTGGCTCTTACAATACATAATCTTGCATTCCATGACAGATAGTTGTCCCATTTCTTCAATCCTGCTGAGACCCAGTGTGGCTGCACAGTGTGCAATTTATTCTTATTTATCATTTTGGGTCCTTGCTTTATTTCCCCCCCCAGCTACTGAAAATCCATGACTTCAGCAGAAGTTCGTTCGCTTGTTCAGTTGTGCTTGTGAACGAGAGAATAATAATGCATAATATATCTGTAGAATTTTCAGGGTTAAACTTCATGTGTGATGCAGCCTTAACAAGGGCTGAGAGTAAGACTGCTCCTTGTTGTTACAAATATTTTATGCAGGCTTCTTCAGCTGAAGACGAATGGCACAGTGACGCACGATCATTAAAATGAATCATATTGCATTATAAATGCATTCAAATTGGATATATCCCGAGCACTAATTAAAAGCAGTGAGGTTATTTGTACAAGCAAACACAATGCACAGTTTCAGCATTCATGGAAAGTTCCTGTAATCATGGGAAAAACCAGAGCTATTACCAATGCTTCAAAATTCTCTCCCTCCCCTGTGGTGCTCTTGAACAGGGACAACTTGAAAACTGGCACCTTAAATAGCAAACAACCATGAGTAACCATGAATCATTCTGCCTTAAAAAGTCAATAGCTGTGGGAAGAGAAGGTAAAAGCTTAGCAGCATATTCCCAAAATTACACTGTATGTCTGCTCATAATGTATAAACAATAGTAGTCCTAATCACTGGGAGTTTTACCTTATTTACACCAAACTGCCATACCCTTCTAATGCCAACCTTTCAAATATCCCATTTCCCTAACAGCAAAAATTAGTGTAATGTTTTTTTATGCCCCCTCCATCCCAGATCTCTTGCAGACATTTCTCAGTACACAGGCAAATCATCACAGGATCTTGGATGCAGAGCCAGCCCCACCAATCATATAACACACTCACTTTCAATAACACACAGGAGAACTAAACTTATTACGATCCATCAGCAATGTGTGTCTGGAGATTGGACAGTATGGTGGATTGGTATATTGCCTGGATCGATAGACATCAAAATGACTTAAGGGAGAAGTAACTTGCCAAGGTTCAAAAGCCTGCTGCAGCTAGGAAGAGAAGGGTAAATATCCCTTTTGAAAACAAATGCTTAAGAGTATCTATCACAAAAAATGGATGCTCTGTTGCAGCTTTACGTACGGTAGAGTAAGATATAGGTGAACATACTAGTATGATAACCTATCCTCTCTCTGTTTTTCTACTGCAGATTCCCATAGCTGAGTGAGTTTACCATGGACCAAGTGCTCCCTCGCCTTCTGCTGCTGGGAACCACAGTGATGATGGCCCGCGCATGCCCCAAGTACTGCATCTGCCAAAATCTGTCCGAGTCACTCGGCACACTATGCCCTTCCAAAGGCCTGCTCTTTGTCCCCCCCGACCTCGACCGTCAGACAGTGGAACTAAGGCTTGGTGGGAACTACATAGTGAAAGTGACACGGCGGGATTTTGCAAACATGACGGACCTTGTGGATCTGACATTGTCACGAAACACCATCAGTTCCATCGAGCCATTCTCCTTTGCTGACCTGGAGAACCTGCGTGCTCTGCACTTGGACAGCAACCGTCTGGTGGAGATTGGGGCCGACGACCTACGGGGTCTGCTTAACCTACAGCATCTGATCCTCAACAACAATCAGCTCGCCAGTGTGTCTGAACGTGCTTTTGATGACCTAGTGCCGGTGCTGGAGGACCTGGACCTCTCCTACAATAACCTACGGCAGCTACCGTGGGACTCTGTGCGGCGGATGTTGAATTTACACCAGCTAAGCCTAGACCACAATCTCATTGAGCACATCCCTGAGGGCACCTTTGCTAACCTGGAGCTGCTGGCCAGGTTGGACCTTACCTCCAACCGGTTACGAAAGCTGCCACCAGATCCCATCTTTGCGCGTGCCCAGGACAGCATTTTGCTAACTACACCATACGTGCCCCAGCTGTCCCTCAGCTTTGGTGGTAACCCTTTGCACTGCAACTGTGAAGTGCTTTGGCTGCGGCGCCTGGAGCGGGATGACGATCTGGAAACCTGTGCCTCCCCTCCCAAATTAAAGGGGCGTTACTTCTGGTCTGTTGGGGAGGAGGAGTTTGTCTGCGAGCAGCCCCTCATCACCCAGCACACCCACAAGCTGTTGGTCCTAGAGGGTCAGACTGCCAGCCTGAAGTGCATGGCAGCAGGAGACCCCACACCATCCATCCACTGGGTGGCCCCCGATGAGCGCCTGGTCAGTAACTCCTCCCGTATGACGGTATATGAAAATGGCACCCTAGAGATCCTGATCACCACTTCCAAGGACTTTGGCACCTTCACCTGCATCGCAGCCAATGTGGCTGGAGAGTCCACTGCCTCAGCAGAGTTGTCAATTATCCAACTGCCTCACCTCAGCAATGGTACCGATCGTGCCTCGCAGCCAAAGTCTCGGCTCTCGGACATCACCAGCTCCACCAAGGCCAGCAAGAATGAGGCCAAGGCCCAGCCTGAAAGGGCAGTCACAGTGTCTGAGGTGACTGCCGTCTCCGCCCTTGTCAGCTGGACAGTCAGCAAAGCAGCACCCAAGGTGAAAATGTACCAGCTGCAATACAACTGTTCTGATGATGAAGTCCTGATATACAGGTAAAAAGATGGGGAAAGCTGCATGCAAAATTCGGGGAATGTTGTGTGAAGGGAGTTAAGGTGCCCCACTGAAGAAATTAGGGGATTCATGGAGAACAGTGCTGACAGATTCAGCCTATGCTCAAACTGCAACTAATAGTCATGTATGTAGAGATACCAATTTGTAACTTGGCTTGTTTCATTTCTGGCAAGAATAGAACAGTGTTTCCTTGAATAATGTATTTAAACTGTGTGCATTGTTTTTGTGCACATAACCTAGGATCCAAATCAATAATTTGAAAATGAGAGGCAGTAAACTGTATGGGTCATTTTGAATAAAAGGCTCCTACCAAGCAGTATGTAATAATGACATATCTATTGACAATGAACCTTATGAACAGCACCTAATTACAATGGGTTTGATGTTCTGGGATTTATCCATTTTCCAATGCTACATCCATGAACATCTTCAACAGCACAAAAACAATTATGTTTGTTACTGTCTGTCATTCTATCCGTGTTTTGCTCTTCTTGATAATGCACATCACTGAAGAGGCATGGATTCTTTTTATCCCAGTTTGTCCGTCTTGTGACAATCGATGAATGTATTATAGATGACACATTTTCTAAAGCAACCGGGAATTGAAACAAATTGGAAGAAGAACAATAGAGTGACAAAAATGGGACTTATTGTTCCCTTTACAAATTTGACATAGCAAGACATTAAACCGTGAATAGCAAATTTATTTACCTATTCTCTTGTTTTCCCAGGCATGGTTGGGGGTCATACAAATAATTATTTTCTAAATACACTGACTCCTCATGTGTCCAGTTACAAATTTTGCAGTTTATTTATTCTTAAAAAAACATTTTTTGTCTTTTGTATTTTTAAAAATATCTTTTTTTGAAGAGTAAACAATATTGGTTTATATTTACCTGCCAACCTGACACATTTGAGTATAACACTCCTCAGTGGAACAGGAGCACAGGATTGGACTCATTTATGTCCCTTCTTCAGTGTTTGCAAGTCATGTGTGATGTTCCTGAGTTTTGACAAACAAGATGAGAAACGTTGCACATTTTTTAAGGGATGCAACGAGATTGTGAATTTGTTTTTATTTTACTGTAGCATAAAATAAATGTTAAAATAACAAATATAAATATTACAATAACACATTTTTTAAACTATTTTTGCAATATCTGAGATTTGTACAAAAACACATAAAGAGAGAAATCTGTACTAACCTTTTATCGGTTGTGATATAGGGTTCATAGTGACACTGGATTTACAAACAAGACAAGCAAAGGTCATATTTTTGGTCCCAGTTAGTGTTTATGAGCCATGGTGCCAGAGCATTTTTAACTTAAACATTTTAAACTGCAGAGATTTAGTGACTTTTGGAAAAGACAAAAAGAACGTTGAATTATCACTGTCTATAGATTCAAAAATGTTACAGTACAAGCCTCTGTATAAGGCTTGATTTCCTTGCTTTGTTGAGCCATTTTGATCTGACTTAATTAATCACCCTCATGACCTTTTTACAAGACACAAGGCAAAGCTGCCATAAGGTAAATTAAATTTTTCCTGAAATTAATGTCTTTCAAATGAAATCGTGCAATACAGTAAGTGCTGTAGAATAAAAATAGAACATAGAGACCCACAGTGGTGTATGAGACACACAGATCCTTCTCTTTGTTTATTTCTCTGAGGCCCCAACAGAGACAACACCTAGTTCTTTCTTTATTCCTGCTCCTTCCTTCTTCATGTTGGTGGGGTGGAAAAAAGAAATAGATTCCAAATTTAGTGAGTGCCAGTCAAGCCTGCTTCTCATATAACAGTCTTTTGATCTTGCAGCATGGAGTGTGAGCTCTGACTATCAGAAAAACCCAACTGTATAGCTCACTAGCTGAGCAACACCTGGAGCAACACATGGCTAAAACCATCCTTAACCTCATTCACCACTATGTTTGCATGAGACAGCAAGACTCATAACTGGCAGTCTGGTTCAGCTGCAGTATTTTCACCCACTGGCATCGCATGTGGGAGGTGATGGCGGCCATTATGTGGACTCGCGTGGAAATGTGGGAATGTCCTCTAGTATTACCAGCTGAATGCCAGTGGAGCCTCTCGACAGTTCTTGTGGAAAGGACCACGTGATTTCACATCCCATGCTTGTCCCAGATGGCAATTTGTTTCATGAATAATATCAGGTTTTTTTTCTGTGAAGCACTGCTGCTGATCATTAGCTCACAGCGTGAATGTCTGATTGGAGTCAAAACCTGATTTGTCTTAGGATTAACTCTCATGAGGTTAAAGGCAGTTTTGAAACTTACTATACATTCTTTCTCTTCTCTCTACATATGTGTCAGAGTATGTACAGTATACAGTGTCCTGAATGTATTTAAGATAAAACTTGTAACTTATAGGTGTTTCAATTTTAGAAGCCAATTTGAAAAATACCCCCGCCTGTCAGCTGATGTTAAGTATAGCATTCTTAAACAGTCCCCCCGCACTATGAAAAAAACCTTTATTCTGCATTTTTATCTGATTTATGATAAGAGCACACAGCCATTTCCTTCAGGTCTGCTTTGTGACAGTGTGTTCAAACTTAACAGGATAAATCTAATAACACAGGCAGCCAGAAATCAATCAAAACCACAAACACAGAGGTTGCAGAAGGAGGCAAAATTGCAACATTTCAGACAAAGTGTAGATTGTTTTTGCCCACATCAAAGATTTATTCTTTCTTTTTGGGGAGTTTTGTATTTTATGTGTGAGGCTTTTTTTGTTAAATATTCCAGGTGCTTTTATTGAAGGTTCCCTCCTGTTGTGTAGGCTTCAGGGGCAAGTTCCAGCAATGACACCTTATTTCTGTACTAGTGGAAGTGACCTTTGCCACTTGCATATTTGAGGGTCAGTTCCACATGCCATCTGCTGCTTGTGATAGACTGGGTAAGGTCACTAAAGACCTGAACCAGAATTCTTTTCTTTCATTTGCAACTCTGTAGCAGTAACAGCATTGTTACAGTAAACATCCCGGCATGATGCTAGAATCTGCAATATCATACATCATGGACAGAAACACTGGTAAACAACTAACATAAATATGCCAGTCATAATACTATTATCCCATAGGTACAACCAATATTGCTTCCGCAATCATAATTCTGTGATAAGAACACCATACTGTCTCATTACAACAAATTAAAAAAAACAAAATTAGCATGATCTCACCCACTCAGCCATTGCCCTCAACCCTTAAGTCCTTAGGCAGAGGACAGGCTATGTAACCTGTGTCTTGCAAAGCATATGGCCATTAACAGGAACTATAACAGCCCCTTTCTAAATTCTCTGGAATTCAGAAATGCCATGTAGTGACTAGTAAACCCAAAAACACCTTGCAGTTCCCATCACAATCAGCACTCTGTTCTCCTTCCTTCATTTTCCTTCCTTTTGCATTATGCAGCTCTGAATTTGGGTGAGAACAGCTGAGCTTTGCTTTGGGACAGATGGGCCACAAAGCTTGGCTGTCAGTGAAATCCCAGAAAGAGGGAAAAACAATTCATGGCAGGGATGAAGTTCTGATGTTGGAGAAACCAGCAACATCACACTGGAATAGAACTGAACTGTTTAACTGTTTACATGCAAAATGTATTGGAGTATATTATGATTTTAAAATGCGCTGTATTTTCTTTGCATATAAGGCAGGGTTCATCCAAGTTCCCAATATAAAACCCAGCCTTTAACAATGTAATAAAAAGTGATAGAGTGTAATAAAACAAAACCTCACATATGTTCTCAGTGAGCTCTCAGTGCTGAAGAGCTAACCACATCTGTCTTTACTTTCTCTCTTTCTTGTTAAAGGATGATCCCGGCATCCAGCAAAGCTTTCCTTGTGACAAACCTGGTGTCGGGGACCCGCTATGACCTGTGTGTCCTAGCAGCCTGGGATGACACAGCAACCACACTCACAGCCACCAACGTAGTGGGTTGTACACAGTTCTTTACCCGAGACGACTACCCACACTGCCAGTCCCTGCGCGGACAACTCCTGGGTGGTACTATGATCCTGGTAGTCGGTGGGGTCATTGTGGCTACTTTGCTGGTGTTCATTGTTATCCTGATGGTGCGGTACAAAGCAGGCCCTGGGGAGACACCCATGGACAAGCTGCCTGGTGTCAGCGATATGTACTCACAGACCAATGGGAGCCGTCCTGTACCTAATGGGGCACCACCTGTCCAGCCCAAGCCTGCAGCAACGCTGCGGAATGAGGTGGTAACATTCAAGTGTGGCTCTCTTCAAAGCAGCCTAACCACCTCTTCGTCTTCCTCGTCATCCTCCTCACTGGGAGGCCGCAATGGCGACAGTCATGGACTGCATGGTCACGGCACTTTGCTTCCGCGAAAGTGGAAGCCAGCCCAGCCCAAGCCACACCACAACTTGGACCACCTACTTGGGGCTATCACTTCATTGGAACTGCGAGGCCAGGGCAGGGACACAGGGCCATCCGCAACAACAGCCACCTCCATAGCTCCACCCACTGACAAGGAGCCATTACTTGGCCAGCCAGTGGACTCCCGGCTTAGTCGGCTGCTTATGTTGCCGTTGGAGAACAAGCCCAAGAGGAGTCATTCGTTTGACATGGGGGATATGGGAGGCGAGCCCACCACTGCAACCCCCCCACAGCCACGTACCTACCCCCGTAAAGCAAGGAGCATCTGGACCAGGAGTCTCTCAGTCAGTGGCATGTTGCTCCAGTATGATGAAGATGGTGACCCAGAGGGTAGCAAGGGAACCTTGGAGGGATCTGAGTGGGTTTTGGAGAGTACGGTCTGATAGGCCAGAACAGCTGATACCCCCGAAAACCCTTGGGGAGACTCTGGTTACCCTAGCTGCCAAAACACAAGGAGGGTAGCAGAAGTGAAGTTCAAAACAATCCCCATCACTACAGAAGGTCCTCCCCCTGTGCCATATTATATACAAGAGGAAAGTACAAATAGGCAAGCTTCACACAAACCCCCAATGGTACATTCTTCAGTGATGCATGAAACCTATCCATGTGAATCCTTAATCTTTCAACCATCTGACTAACATCCATGATCCATCCAAGCCACATCAAGGCTGGTTTGTGTTGCCGGGCGACACGTAGCCAAAGGAACTGAGCAGCGAGAGCTGATACAAAATGGGTGCTGTCCTAAACATTCAAGGTTGCTCATGTCAAAATAGGAACTAGAGAATTACTTCCCCAGACTTTGTGGCCTCATAGCTGATCAGTTGTTTACAAAACGGCAGACGAGTAAGAAGTAGGTGGCAAGTGTCTCTCAGAGGAGAAAAGTAATGTAAAAGAGGTTTGGGCATGGCTACTACTGTACATGCCCATCTCCATCTCTGACAAGCCGAGCACAATCAGCTGCTGGGGGATTTTGGAGGGTGCTGGGCTCTGGACTCTTGATATAACAGAAGAACAAATGTGATGAATGGAAAATTTTATGGTTTTGCAGGTCAAACACTTTAACCACTTATTTCCTCTATCAAAGGGGTTTAGAGCACTTGGAAAAGACAGCAAATTTTACCCTTTTTTACCTCAGTTCTGTCTCATATGAAAGATTTACCCAGAGTTTCATGCCAAACAAGTCTTATTTTTTATTCTTTTTTCCTCTTGGTATCATTTTTTTTATCTGAATAATTAAACCATTATTCTCTTTTTCCCAATAATGATGCAGGAGATGACATAGGTCACAAAAGGTCATGCGGCTGGCATCACTGTACCAACATTCTCTTACCAGGTGAATACACAAGAAATGCAGGGAAAGACAAGAATAATAATAATCCCCTTTCTTTACAGCACCACTGCTGCCAGAGGCTCAAGACACCATGAGTTCAAAATATAGTTTCGAATTATGTAAGTGGAACTAGTTTATATATCATGTCCTTCATTTGGGAATTTGCCTTTAATACAGGACAATGTGCAGTTCCCACTGGCTCATTGACATGATCGTGGGCTCCCATAATGTATCACTTCCTTTGATTTTGCGCCGGTTCTTTGTTTTGTTGCTTTGGGAGCACCTGTATATTGAGTTTTTGTATAAAACCTGATTGGGACCGAAAAATAAGGAGTAACTTTACAGTGGCACAGTTTTCTTTTTCAGTGAATGGGAAGAAGGTGCTTAACATTACTGTTACAGCATACCTACTGTATGTATGTTCCTCACTTGAACTTGTAGAAAATGTTTCTGTGGTCAAACATTTGTTATTTTTTGCTGTTGATTGTTTTTGCTACAAAAAAGATAAACATGAATTCCTAAAAAGTGCTGTTGTGCTTTATTGTGTCATTTGCTTATGTTTTACTGCTTTGTGTCTGGTAATAGCTTATGGCATCATTTTAACAAAATCAGGACTAAAAACATGTAATCATATATGAGAAGGTATAACTTATCTTAACAAACATTAATTTAACCACCATCATGCAAGCTACACACATGTAGTGTGGTGCAGGTATTGGTAATGTGTGGAGAGGGTTCTACTCTGAAGAAAGTTTTGTTGTTGGTTTCTGTCCCATACGGAGCAGATTCCAGCTAACAGTATAAAACATTGGTACTTTCTGAGTTACTTCTGTAGCATTAGCAGTGAACCATGAGTAGTAAGTAAGCAACATGTGCTGTTATGGTTAGAACCGCAGCAATTTAAAGGTCCTGTCCCAGTTCTAGTGCCCTTAAACAAGATACTTGCACTGAAAGGATCCAGAAAAAAATTTCATTTCTTTATCAATGAATAAATAAAGACTAGCTTATTATACACGCAGAATACTGCTTCTCTTACATCTTGAACAAAGGTGTCAGCTAAAAAAAAAAGATAATCTGTTAAACAAATTTCATTACATTGTTATTACAGAATCTACAGGTAAATGTTACGTTTGTAATGTTCCTCTTTACATTCCCACATCTTCATTTTATAAAAAAGAAACTGCCAACACAGAAAGTTAAACATTTTAAAATACCTAACTTTTCAATAAAAATTCTTCTTCTTCTTCTTATTATTATTATTAATATTAATAATAATAATAATAATAATAATAATAATTTTTCAATAAAAAAGCTTATTAAAAGTGCCACGGAGATTTCTGTGAGCTTGTAACAGAGAGCTCATTCCAGATTCAAGTCTGAATCTATACAGTGCGCAATCATTTAATGCCCCCTTTATCATGCTGAGTCCAGGAAAATGTGATGATGTCTTAGTGTAGAGCCTTTGAAACTAATCTTGGGTCCTCTTTAACACCTGAAGGTCCCTGGTGGCAAAAGGGCTTAGTATAAATAACCACAAATACACTGAGTCGTCTAAAATGGAAACGGTCAAGGCAGGAACTGTAAAGTCCACTTTAAGAAACATGGTACCTGTTTTTTTCCTCTTAGGTTTCAAGTATGGTTCAGTTTTGCACTAAACATTGATGGACCATGAGCTGAAATTTTCAGGTCCACAATGAAATATGTATATGTTGCCATTGATTTTTATGAAATACTTATTCATTAGAAAATTATTTTTTCTTCCTTGGTCAAACCTTAAAATCCACTGTTGTACATTACTTTCCCAGCTAGCATATCTTCATTTTTTAATTTATATCCCAGGGGTCTTTTCTCACACACAAGAAAGGGAGCAGATGCAAGAGATGCTCTGTATATTTGAATGACAGATGTCAAAAAGATCAAATCGCGGGAGTTCTACACTCCAGCCAAGAATTATTTTATGATGTAGACAACGTTGAAGTTCCTGTATTATTTTACTCTGTATGGGAGTGTAACACAGAAGAACACATTACTCTACAGAAAACATCTTAAACTATGTTTAGAATCTTGCTGAAATCACAACAATGAGTCCAGGAAAATGTGATGATGTCTTAGTGTAGAGCCTTTGAGCTCTGAGCATCTGAGAGATGAGATATAGGAAAAGGCTGTGTTACTGAGCATCTTGTTAAAACAGCTTAAACAACCTGAAGCCATTCAGCCTAAAGGAACATCCCAAAATTACTTGATAACAGTATGCAGGCTAACACATGCCTTGCCCCCAGACTTTGCTGGTGCAGCCAAAGGTGGATCTATGAATAGGTAGAGTTTCCAAACTTATGCAAACAGCATATTTCAGTTTTCATTTAAAATAAAATACCCCAGATAATGAAATTTTTTGTGTACTTTTTATGATTCAGTAATGTGAGAAAATAGATCAATGTTCTGAGTACTTTTGCACAAGTGTTGCAGACTATAACAAACCATTTCTGGGTACTGTAGACATCAGTGAAGGTTCTTTATTTATTCATTTAAATTATGGTTTTTGTCAAACAACTTACAACTTTTCTCACATTAATACATATGGGTAATTTCTACTGGAGCATCTCAAGGTAAGTACCTTGCTCAGGGGTACTATAAGGTAAGGTGCGATTGAGAGCCTGGATCCTTCAATTAGAAGGTAACAGCTGTAACCACTGCACTACTGACTGACGTTTGTTATGACTGTATGAGGGAAATGAGATGGCTCTTCTGCTGCAGCTGATCCATTCCATTTTACCCCACTAACAAATCTGGTTTCATATATGAGAAACATAAACCTTCTCCACTTTTTCAACTCATAAATGTTTAGTAATCTAATATCAGCAAATTGATGTTCATTTTTCAAGACTCATAGACGTCATAGAAAATTTTATATAATTTTGACTAACATCCAAATTCATTGTGTCAGGATGTTTCTGTCATATGAGATAATATTTATAACATCTGACATATACCTTTCACAGGGAATCATATAGGATTGCAAGACATGGCACTATAGGATCTCAGAGGAGAAATGGATCAATGCCTTTTCAACAGAGTAGCAGTGCCCCCATAAACAAGAATTTAAGTTTCTAATACAATATGTTGACCTTGGTCTCCATTTTACCATCTTGGCTAATTCCTTCTCAGTACTGGAGTAGTGCTGGAATACTGAAGGTCACCAGACCCTTTCAGACATTAGAATGGAAAAACAAGGTGCCTTGACATCCCTTCTCTGATTTGTCCTGACATCATCTGTGGGGGTCTGAATACAAGCAGGCATGAGGCCAGGTGCACGAGGTCTCTCAGGACAAGTTGGAAATGACATTGTGCCTCTTAAAAGCTGATGATTATAGAATATAAAACAATTCACACTGAGATAACAGTATACTTTGGAAAATATTTGTTCCAGTTGTAGTAGGAGTTTTCATTTCTACCATAGTCTGAGCATAATTACTTTGTACCAGCCAGTGTGATGTAATTATGTAGTCTGTGGGACACTTTCAGCTAAAATATAATTTCAGCTTTTAATAAAATTGCAGGAAAAGAATAATATAGTGCATTTGGATCGAGGTTACAAATGTTGTGATACCATTTCTGTGGTTGTCCTTGCTGCTATCATCATCTGTCCAAATACTGGTACATAAGTAGTCTTGGGTCACAACTCGCTGTGTGTAGCAAAGTGAAAACGTGCTACTCTGCCCCCATTATAGTGTAGGTCTTATCAATGGGACACTGCAAACCATGCCATGGTGACATACACAGCAAGCACATCATAGGTGTTCCACTTCACTGCAGCATTCTGTATACTGGGACTGTATTATTTATTATATTTTTATAATCAGTCAGTTGATTTTTTTTTGCTCTAGATGACTTACAATTTTAGCTACCTTCAGTGATTTACTCATTTATTTAGCTGGGTAATTTTTACTGGAGCAATTCACCAAGTGCCTTGCTCAAAGGTTTCATTGTGAGTTTGGGTATTCTACCCCAAGCATTTTGAGACCCATCACCACTTGCAACCCACTGCTTCTCCCTTCTATTCACTACTAAACCAGCTACCACCAGAAAAACAATAAAAATCTGGAGTAATCCTTTAAGGCATAATTTACTAAAACTGAAGGAAATATTTAACTGAATTCTTCTAAAACTGATATAAAACTCAATATGGGTGGTGCATCTGAAGCAAAGAAGATAACCTGATGCTAGCTAGTTCAAGTCTCAGAAGGGTCAGTTTTATTGTTACTTTAAAGGCGATACTTTACTTGAATTGGAGCAGTAAAGTGTCTCATGGCATTAAGTGGTAAAACTGTCTTTTTTAATAAAAGCTTCGCTTGGCAATGGGAAAGTAATAACAAACATAAAAAGTTCATCCTATCAAATTTCTCAGAGGGCTGGTCTGAGTAATCCTAGTCCCTGGTTCTACCCTTACAGCTAAGCATTTAATCCCATCACAGATTTCCAGTTTAAGGTCAGCCTCGTGTGTGAAGTGATATGACCGTCCATTAAATGAATAAATAATCTATCTTTCAGTTCCCTGCCATGTGGGAAGAGTGGGGGCCAAGTTGCAGAGAGAAAGTGAGCACAGTAATGGGGCCGGATAAATGGAGAAGAGTCTCATTCTGCTGTCTCAGCACTGAACCATTGCCTGCTCAGGCAGCATAATGTCTCCAGCAGTAATATCAAAGAATGAGGCATCTGAAATCCCCCCATCAACCCTTTTCTATGTGTGTACCCTAATAAACAATACCCTAAACAGATTGACAGCAGTTAGACTGGGGACCTAATACTGACTGCTGATGTTTTCCCCTCCAAAAACCACATGCTGGAAAATATGTTTTATATTTGCTGTTGCTTTTTTCACATTTAGTTCCCTTAATCTTTTGTTTACACATTTTCTTGGGTATTTAAATATCCTTTAAATATAGATGTGCTAAACACTTAAGCACAGCTGCAAGGTGCAAGTCAAGCTACAAGTCAGTTTAAACCTTTCAGCTGCTGTTCAGGTTTACGTTACCGTGTTCATGCTCTTGTGTATTTACTTTGAGGCTTTGGGCAGAGTTTCATGTGTATACTGTGCCCACTTAATCTAATATGAAACCTTCCATTATTCATTAGTTATACAAAATAATATTTTCTATGAATACATAAGTTTACTGTGTAGATTAAGAGTTCATGGAGCCACCCTTGGTATGCAGGAAATTTATCCATTTATATTTTCGTGGGAAACTGTCGTTAATCTGTAACTGAATTTTGGAATTCAGTGTGCCAGTTGGATTATATCAAATACACAGTCTATTGTACAGTGCAAACACAGAGCGATTAGCTGGCCTGGGCAGGTCTTTTTCCTAATCTATGAAGCCTGGGGGAAAAAAGCACTGGAAAAATGTAGAAAATAAATATTTGTTTTGACATCTTAATTATACAACCCTCATTGGTTCCTTTTTCAGTAGAGGGCGCATTCACTACAAAGCATCTTCAGAAATAAATCAAAGTTAGTAACATCTTGAGAACAGCAACAACCACTTGATTACCATGTAGAGAAAAAAACCTTTAAAACAAAAATGCAGGTATTATTTCTGAGCTACCACAATTTCATTAACCTTCTAAGCAAAACAAGGTGCTGTACCTTGTTTTTGCTAGAATCTAAACCTTTGAATTTTAATAATTTAGTCCCTTTGTATATGGAAATTGAATTCAGAATTTAGAGTATTGTGCCCCCCTCTTCCCAAACACATTCATTATGGAAATGTTTTTTTAAAGAATAATAAATTATTTACAAGGTCAGTATGTGTGGGTTTTTTTCCCCATTGGTGATGGAAAAGATGCACTCTGCTTGTGGTCTCAGCTGTTGTTATGACTAAAACAATATTTCAGACTGAAGATGTCAGAACACTTCTGTGCATACTGAAGTCCTTGGAAGGGTGGGTAGATAAAGGTCTCTATGTAGACATGTAGCTATAGATTTTCTGCACATTTTCTTTGTTTTCTATAGCTGGTCTGCTTGGAAATTATGTGAGAAATTTCTGAATCATATTTTTAATGCTCACCCTGCCCAGGATCAAGCAGTTCACAATAATGAATGGACTGACAGACTGACAGATGGCTATTTTTCCAGGTCACAGTTTAAACTGTATACAAATCTAAATCAATATGTTCCTGTGGGTCTACACAAAATTGGTTATTGCATATAACCTTGTGCAAGGTTTACATTATTGTTTATTTGAAACTGTAAATCCTTGAGATCTGATACAGACCACAGTCTATTTGCAGATCATTTAACGGTGTTTTTAATTATTTGAAGATTTTACACACATTCAGTGCAAACACCATCACAGAGTTATAGCAGTTAATTGGCACATCACTATGATTGAGAATGATGCATTGTGTGAAGCAGGAAAGATGGATCTGCTAAAGATTCTGCTGCCAGGAACCCCATTTCAATCAATTCCCTGTATGCCTGTCTTCAAAGCTAAAATGTATTCATCCTGTGTGCAAAAAAAAAACATTGATGCACTAATTTCTCCACCATCAGAGCAACACCTTCCCCCCACCTCTCTGTCTCTATCTCCCTCTCAAACTTCATAGCTCTTGATCAAAGACAGCTGATCAATACCCATGACTCAGCAGCTCAGCTCATAGTGGCTGTGGTTTCAGGAGAGCAGGCAGTGGTCTATGAAGAGTCCATTTGGCCGCACCCAGTTGCACCTGGTGGAAAGAATATATTCACATCTCTACATACAGAAACACAGACTCACTTGTAAACATAAAAAAATATGTACACAAATGACACCAATGCCACTGAAAGTATCCCTCATATTTTTTTACAAAAAAACACATAAACAGATATCTGATAATCATTTTAAATGTATTGCTTATAGTTTTTTAACACCATTACAGCCTGTACAATTTCAAGTTGTATTCCTTAAATTTCACATAGTAAATACAGATGATTCCAGCATAAGACAACTACTGGCCACTGTTCACTTCCACCCCTTGATCTCACGGTGCTCAGCATACCCCAGTGTTGTTCTGTTCTTGTGCATCTGCACTTCTGAAAAGGCCTCATCCTTCAGCTGTGTGAGAACTATCGCAGTGGGATAAACGTGTTGTTTCATCTTTGGACATCTCTCTCTTAATGAATTATTTACGAGGCCTAAACCTCTAACAAACCTTGGCAGAGGAGATGGCAGAAACTGTTTTTTATTTTGTATTTTTATGATTTCGCGAAACACAATAAAAAAATTTGTCACATTCTTCTCTGTGTGCAAAACCAGCAAATCCACAGCATTGCTGTCTTTCTCTTGAGTTGGACAGACAACAAGTACCTTGGTTTATTTGCTCCAAAAAATTACTTACACTTAATGAGAAATTGTTGACTATTTTAACTTAGAGAAGACATTTTTAAAGTTACTGGTTTAACTGAAAGTTGCTTGGTGTTGATCCAAGTATTCAGATTGAATTCCATGTACTGACTGAAGAAATTAATAGTCTACTATGCAAATGAAATAGTTTAATATTGTATGTTTTCGAAATATAAAATAATTTTAAAATGTGTGCACATTTATTTAAGCTGCATACGTTGTTTGCTCTTTTTGTTCCTGATTTAAAGCACTTTTCTTCAAAAAATAAATACTACATCTCAGACAGGCCTTGAACAGGCCTGTTTTACTTCAAAAATATAATGATGAATAGTAAGGACAGTGTCAGGACAAGATGTCTGTGTGGAAACTGACCATTGATATCGTTGCCTGTGAAACCTCTGAGCAATAGCTCTGGCAGAATTCAAACGATAACAAAATAGCAAAGATACACACTGAATATTGTATTCGTTCCTGGAAAACAGACATAACAGAAGGATACACTACTAATATGCAGTCCACAGCTATTGATTGAAAAGCTTCAGTGAACAACAAAGAGGCTGAAGAAACTGAATTCTGTGTGAGAATTGGTACTGAGGAACTACTGGTTCTTTTATCATTGCATTTAATTTACTGTTAATTTAACTTTTCTTCTTTGGATGGCTTGCATAGAGTGTGAAAAGTTCAACTTCAAAAAATGGTTAACAGTGAGTAGAAACAAAGGACCTAAACTACTGTTTTCTTACTTTTTTACTCTTTATTAATGAGGAGATGATCTCTCGCTCTGAAGGTGCCCACTGATCAGGTCACAGGGGCATCTTTTATTTAAATGAGCTACAATTTCAAAAATGTGCCCTGGATTATGGTGTGACATCAGCTAAAACATGAGAAATACTCTAGTCCCCCCTACTGGAAGTGTAGAGATGGACAGTAAGCCCTAGGTATCAGAATCTAATTTGTCCCTGAAGGCTGGTCGGATACCACATTTTTCGGATACCGAGTGCGTCTTTCCCATTATTTTAAATGAAGATAAATAAATGAATAAACAAACAAATAAATAATGTATTCCTAGCCCTTTGGAAAACAACTATATAACTATCAACCCATGACTTCGGCATGATAAACACTGTAAATACCAGTTATCTAATTAGAAAACGCTAAATGTTGTCATTAATTTGCATGTTTATACCATGTGATTCAGTATGTACCGTACAGGACATGTCACATGTTAGTCATTGTGTTACACACGGGAGATGAGAGGGTACCTGGTGAGGTTCGCAGTCTGAGTTCAGTTTTATGAGATGTTTAATAAAGGGAATAAAGATCAGTGTGAAAGTAACTTGCCATATCAGCCTCTTTGTGTCACACAACAACCTGCATTTAAATAAATTGGTTTATTTAAAAAATGAAATAGACAATAAATGTGGGGACACAGTGCAAATACATTCAGACAAAATGAAACAGGCAGAAACAGCTGATAACATCAGTTCACTGACACGTCTGGTGTCAGATAAATTCTTAACAGTTCACAATAGAGTTTATTACAACAGAAACAATATTATTTTATTACAGTACACTGTACAGCACTGCATGTTATTTATTTGTTGATTATTTCAATTTTTATTCATGTTTTCATTTTTTTATTATAGATAAGCTTTGGGTAAAAATTTATTATAGCAAAAGTTTCCATTTGGGTACTGATATATACATACTGATTTTCCAAGTGCTGTTATGGTGAAAATTTGGATACAGAGAGTTTGGATACCGAAGAATTGCTGTAGTAGGCTGAAAATACAAAATCCATTAACATCACAAAGCAACAAAGGAAGTAACCCAGCATCACTGTGGTCTAATGGCAGTGAACTAGCACTGGCACACAGCTTTAACATGGGCGTCTAAAATTCCCACCAGCCAGTTCCACACAAGCCTCCAGGCCATGCCAGTAGAGCTTGTCTCATCCAATATTGGGCCATTTACTGCCAAGTCTGCTGCATGGAAATGGTCACTGACATATTTGTCAATCCTTCTAGCAATAGTGACAGAAAGGGTGACAAGTCAGAAGCACCCAGATTGCCACATGACATTCCTGGCTCCTCTACAGCATTCTGTGCTGGCATTCCACCCATCACAAGTCTGGCATGAACAAAAGCCTGTGAGGATGGTAAAGCAAACTACAAACTACAATCTCCTTATGCTTTAGTTTGCAAGCTTGAGAAAGATCATCAGTTATGACTACTACCTCCTGGTGTATGTACTGTTTGTACAACCAGAACTTTTGCTGATAATTTATAACACACAGTTTCGCATTATGTGCTCCAGTATGACAACGATAAAGGATATGGAATCAATAGCTACATTCTGGAGTGTGTGTGATTTATGATTTCAACCTAAACACCAGCACAAAACCACACATTTGAAAACACAATATGCTAGGTGAGGATGGTGTTTCTGAAACCCTGCTGGCTGAGTGCAAGGGCTGTGAGAAATTTTTACAGTGATTTGTGGCCCGTGGAAAAGTAGACTAAATAAGAAAGTTGTCATAGAAATGTTTTTTGGAACAGCTACTCTGACAGTAGTAGAGTGCACACTAAGTTCATCCGGCACCAGGGTAATAATGTGATGTGTGATAAATTAATCAAATGTAGATTTTTGTCGAACAAAAATGGAACAAGAGACAATGGTAAAGCAAGAGAGGGACTGCGAGAGAGTACGGTTGCTCTGATGATGATTCATTTTCAGTCAAATTTATTTATTTAGTATTTATTTATTTGTGCATGTTTGTTTATAAGCTGGCAATAGGAAACACAGGTGAAAAAGGATCTTTATAGCTTGAAGGTTGCTGGCTCATGCCCTACAACCCACCACTGCTGTAGTACTCATCAGCAAGGTAGTTACCCTGAATTGCTCCCATAAATATAAATACCTATTTAAACTGGTCAAACACTGAATGCCACTTTGAATAAGTGTCAGCTAAGGAACAAATTAAAGATGGACAGTTGTTTCCTTAGGATAAGTGGTTATTGATAGTGAATGAGTATTTAACTGACTTATAAGATGGATTTTGTACTGCATCTGATGAATAATCAGTAACCTGAAATTACTAGATGTTTTGAGTCTTTCAACATTAGACACCCTTCCCAAGGCAACCCATCAGGGCTGATTAGACCTTGGTCTACATCCAGGTAGTGTTACCTTCAACCTACAACTCACCTCTTCTGATCCACAGCCATCTAGATGCCCTCCCTTCAGCCTCAGCAGCAACTTTGATGGTCTTCCTCCTCTGGCTGTTAGTGACACCCTGCACACTGAAGGCTCTATATAGCAACTTACCTGCAATGCACCTGCAGTCTACTTCCAGGGACACACTCCTTGCCCTCCAGGCTTTCAAGCAGCAGACAAAAACTGACCTCAAACAGAGAATGGATTGGAGGCACTAGAGGTTGAGGTCTGGGGTTCATGAAGTTTGCAGCTATTCTTCAAGAGAACACATCCTCTGCCAGTTGGTGCATTCACTCATACATCTGAGACCTGAGAACCCAGGGAAACTGCTTTTATCTTCAAAGCCATGTCTTGTTCTTTGCTGACTTTCAGGTGTTAAAGGGAATTTGATTAAAATATTTGCATGTCAAACTAGACAAGAGGATACTGCCTTGATGGCCAAGCAAACAGCTGTCAGTGAAGTTCTGGTGAAATTTCCCAGTGGCAAAGAAAGAGAGGGCTGCTGTGAACATGACAACCACAACAAAGCCACTCACACATGACTCTTCAGGAGTCACAGGATACAGTGAGAAAACCAGTGGAAACAGCTGAGACAAAAATGCGTACATTTAGATCTTGGGATATATTCATAACAGTATACAAAATGAATTATTACAATACATACATTTTTTTAAAAATAGACTATGCAGTACTTTACGATATTTGTTCGTTTTTTGTATTTATTTTGATTTTTATTTGCAGTTTGTTTTTTATTTCAAAAAGCTTTGGAAAAAAACATTGTTATAGCAAAATGTCCATGTATGCATATCAGCATTTAGGCATTTATCTTCAAAAGCTGTTACAGCAAAAATTCAGATACACAGGGTTTGGATACGAAGGGTTTCCTGTATTTTAGGCAAAAACTATGTTTTATATAAATCTAACTGTATCGGTTTCAGGAATTAGCAGCTTCACATAGGTCACGTATTGATGGAAGCCCTTGCTTTGCTATTAAATCAGTACTACAGCACAAGCACAACCCAAAGCGCACAAGCCTACTCAGACTTAAATTAGAAAAGTACAAATCTAAAACACTTCTCTGCAGCATCAAATTAGTAATTTGCACTGCATTTGTTTGCAGTTTTGTCAGTGCAAAAATCAAGCTGAACAGCTTTGATAAATATGTGTACTCATACATAGACCACAGATCCTCTTCATGCCCATCTGCTACATCACAGTGCCCTGCTGCTCTAATTTGTGCAAGTAGAGCTCAGATACATTTTGCATGAACTCGGACAGGGAACGAACAGAGTGATGAGAAGATCATTAGAGCTGACACTCAACAGAATCTCTAACATGATATGAGCATATGGGTTGAGATATTGTCATCGATCCACATTGGGCAGAGTACTCTCATACAGCTGTAGCTGTGGGATTTTGATTACATTTTAGTGCCTCTCAAACCAGATTTCTTAGCCTGACTGTCACTTAGCTCTCCAGTGTTTCAAAAGCTTCCCTTGCTCTCCATTTGTCAGTAAATATGAACGCACCTGCAATATGTGTACAAATACTCGTATCAGCCTCATAAACATGTGACTGGTAATACACTACTAATTATGGTCTAAATATATTCATTGGCTTGCTTGACAAAACAACTTATTGTTTACTATGGAAACTGTTTAAATTTAAATTACAATCTACATTATGAGAAAGGATGGTTCATCTGATGTTTATAAGATTTTCTTCTTATTTTGCATGACTGGGAACATAAACACCAAGAAGTCTTAGCTGGAAACCACACAAGGCATTTTACCAGTTTTTGAGAAAAAACTTTAGCATGACATTTAAAGACAAAATTCTGCAGATGAAGAGCTGAAATTGGATTTCACTGTCATAATCCTCAGAACACATGAATAATGGTGAATTCAGGTGCAAACTTTTATTTACATATAACAGCAAAATGCAGTATGTGCATAATGCTGATTCTGTGACGTGGATCCATGAAAACTAGAAGATGAAGGGAAATGGGGACTTGAAGGACACAATGATCCAAAGACTTGGCAAGCTAGGAAACCATCAAGGAGTGGAGAAAACAAGGCAAAGGTACAGAAAGCTGGATGAAAATGAACAAAGCAAATCAATCAGTCACAAAGAGATGAACCAGCCCCTCCCCCCTTTTTAATTTTTAGTTTTTTGTTTGTTTGTTTTTTTAATGTAATCTGCAACTTGCTCGTTGCCAATCTCCCTTCTAAAGGCTGGGAGTGTTTTTAAATGGTTAACTGAATTATTGACTGGGATCAAAGGCAGTGAGACGTGTTAGACTGCCTCTGCTGGTCACTTGAGGTGTTGCACACGACAGGCATTTCAGTCAGTATATAAAGCACTACAGTATGCTTTGAATTTATATATGGACTGGATTTATTGTGTAGCCACTATAAATTTTGAATAACATATACGGTCGTTTCTGCTGATATCTCCCCTTCTTGCATGTTCCAGCTTTTCATCAACGTAACAGATGTCTTTTAACTCAGAATGCTTAATTAAACACAATTACAAAGTGTTATGGTCCCAAAATTGGCATATTAATTGCTCATTTTATATAATCTGAGATGGCATTTATTAACTTCAAATAATCACATTGTAGAAAAGTTTAATGGATGTAATACAACCATTTTGACACAGAATCATCTCATAACAGTTCCATGGGACTATTCAGCATCGGCTCATTTGGGTCTCTTTTTTCCAACATGTTTATTTCAACATATTTTTAGACATACATAATAAACATAGATAAACAGTCACTTGATCTTGCTACATTGTTTGTGTTTGTTTTATGAGCTGGTCTTTACAGCACTGTACAGCATTTTAGATTATAATCATGAGATACTTATTTACTACTGCATACTTATCTATCACACAATTATACTATTACTACTACTACTACTACTATTACTGTCAGTTAGGATTTGCATGCTGCCCGGCTCTTGTGTTTGTTGCCTTCAATGATTCTCTGCAATATGTCTGCCGGTATGAGGAACACAGCCGAGGTAAGAGACGCTCACCAAAGTTTTCTGTCTTTCACTCTGTACAAGACGGTGCGGGACCACAAGACCATGACCACGCTGGAGGAGATCTGGATCTAGCAGAAGTATCCCTGGGAGGACAGCGTGGGCCACAACACGTACAGTACCGCACAGGCAGTCATCTACGCAATCGTGAAAGACTACTGACCCTACACGCGCCACCTGTTCTCATAGCATGGGCCCGGCGTCTCCGCAGTTCGTGCGCGTTCACGACGCCGCACCTGGCCATGACTGTGAGGTACTGCGGGAACAGGACATCTTAGCTCCGATCCTGCAGGAGTCGCAGCGGCTGCCCGCGTTGCACTCGTTCGGGTACTGCGACGAGAACGTGCGCTTCGGGAGGAGAAGGACGCCACTACACCTGGCGTGCGAGCTGCTGTGCACAGAGATGATGCTCCTACTGCTCGGGCACAGCGCGTCCCCGCAGACGTGCGACCAGGACGGGGCCAACTTCACCCGACATCATTGTCGGGCAGCTGCTGGACTCGAAGAGAAAAGCGGCAGCGAAGAGGCGGCGCCTGGAAAATCTGGCATTGTTCGCGAGATGTCGCAGCTTCAAGATGCAGGCGTCGCTGACCGGAGACCCCGCCACGTGGACAGACAACCTAAGTGCAGACAGGTATGAGTACATGGCGGGAAAGGCGCCGGCCACACTGCTCACCACGGCCATGAAGAGGGTGTTGAAACTGCTGCCCCAGGGCCAGTTCCCTCAAGGCCTCAAGGAGCTGCCCATTCCGGCTTCGCTCAGGACGCTGTCCAGCCTCCGGAGACACGAACAAGCTCTCTGCGTTTAAAAACGAACACGTCTCATTGACTCTGTCTCCATCCTCCGGTAGTATTCCGCTCAAATTTGACTGACGTACTACTTTTCTCTGTCATATACATGGTTTCCTTTTTCTGATCGCAGTAAGGCTCCAGGGCAACCAACAGGCATTTTAAACTGTAGAAAAATTTGTTTGGTTGGGTAGAGTATGTCACACTATAATAAGATTTAAATTTATACAGAAAGGTGAACCACATCTGTTTTAAAACGTTTTACTTTAAATCAGACCGCGGTAAAGCACTGAAATAGTTACACTGACAAATATATTTCAATACTAATAAAAATACAGTTTTGCCCATTGCACGTAGGGGAACGGTAAGAAAGCGAGAGACATGAGGATCGACCTCCAGTTTTTCTGACGTCTTATTCGGGTCATTTGCATACTATGCACTACACAGTTCACCTTTATTTCTCTACTGCGGGTCGCTTTTGTTCAGTTCACGCGCCACTTTCTGCATTTATCTTTTATATATTTCACAAAAAAATGAGCCTGTATGATTTTAATGTTACATATGCATTATTGCGTTTTAGCGAAACTAGCGACGAGTAAACACGTGTTCATTTTTTCGGAAACTCTGGGCGCGAGGCCTACAGCCGCGTCAGCACGAACCCGCGTGCTGTCTGTCCGCCGCGAGCGTGGCGCCTTTTCTGCCACTTTTCACGGAATTTCATGAATAAACTGCGTGTTACTTAATCAGTTGAGAGAGCCTATGGATGTTGTTTCAATTAGGGTGTTAAATATTTTGTCACTATTACAATAAATATCACACTGCTGATAATTGGCACCCTACTGAGCAAAATTTTTATTTATTTATTTATTTTTATTTTAGTAGCTAGTGGGGCGGGCTGTTAGCTTCTCCTGCTCTTCAGGGCACAGTCAGGTAATGTGTCGTTTAAAAACGTATCTTCACTAGAGAGGTGGCAACGCTACGTTTTTATGCGGTTAACTAGCATTAATTATTTAATATTGGAAGGTTTAAAGTTAAAAAGCCATAAACAGTGCAGCTTGATAACCGATAACGTTTTTTTTTCCTGAGAATGTTAGCTTCATAGTTTTTTTTTTTAAAGGTATTCCCCGATGTGTCTTGATCTTTCCTGACGTTAAACTTGTGACTTATTAAAGTTCTGTAATATTGAATATAAATCCAGTAGCGTTACACCAGTGTTATGTTATATAGCATGTTTTAAAAGTCTTTATTCTGACACTTCATAACGTTAATGTGTTCAAGGTTTAGCCCTTACTTAGATGTATGTGTATCTTTACTAATAACTACAGCTTTGTCATTTCTTTTTTGCAATTAACACAACAAAACATGGTAAATGTTTTGTTTAATGTTTTACTTTAGTGTATATTAAACAAATGCTTTTCTATTGTTTGCAGGCCTCTTGCAGACTTTGGGCTCCTGCAGCCTTGTGGGACTGTGTGTCTGAAGTGGCCTTTCTTTTAGGAGTATTATCCTCTGTGTGTTTGTGTACTTAAGGGTCCTGCAGCATGAGAAGAAACGCACGCACCTGGTGCCAGACACCTGCGTCTATGACTGTGCGAGTAAAACCAGCTGTAGCCCGTGCCCTACAGTTCAAGAGAGGCCTCCGGCTGAAAAGGCCCAACCAGCAGGAGAACCAAGGCCCCCCAGGGAAGAGCTACAGCAGCAGCAGGGGCCACGAAGATGCGTCAAAAAGCGTGATACCTTGGAACCCCATACTGGTCATCCAGCGGAAAGAAATGGCTGCTTTCTTCAAGTTGTTTGGTGCGTCAGGTTGGCTTGGGGAAAATCACAAAACTCATATGGTAGAACATTCAATCATATTTTCCTGTTCTATTTTACATTGTCTACAACTTTTCCCAACATTTTTGCATTTAATATTTAAATAATTCCTGAACAGTTGCTAGAACTTTTTGTTGTTAGTAGGGTTTTACTCAAATTGGCTTTTCATGACTAAGTGTTGTCTTTTAAAAAAAAAAAAAAACAAAAAAAAAAACAAGCATAACTCACCCAGATAAACAAATTTTACTTGCACTTCATATGACCACCATCTTGCAACTCTAGATACACTTCGCAAATAGTATACCACTGATCAAATGTTAAGATGCCCATTCACTCCGTTTATTACCTAGTTCTTGGCTCCTCGTACTACATCTCTTGTGCAAAGTTGTTTTTTAAAAACAAAATGGACACATTTTTAATTTCAGATGATGACTTGATACAGGATTTCCTGTGGATGGACTGTTGTTGTAAAATAACTGATAAGGTAAAGAATGTACATTTTAATTACTACTTTATAAGTTACACAGATCAGTTTAGAACTCGCAGCAATCAGCTTTATGGAATGTCTGTGAGGGATGGGCTAATTTTCCCCTCATCTTTGTTGCAGTATTTACTGGCTATGACTTTTGTCTACTTCAAAAGGGCTCGCTTCAGTCCCAGTGAACAGACCAGGATGAATTTCTTCATTGCTCTGTCAGTAGGAGTTGGTGTGGAAGTGGTTTTGTTTGAAAACTTTTATGACCCCCCCCCCCCCCTTGTTNACAGACCAGGATGAATTTCTTCATTGCTCTGTCAGTAGGAGTTGGTGTGGAAGTGGTTTTGTTTTAAAACTTTTTTGACCCCCCCCCCCCCCTTGTTGTATGTGAATACACTTGTATGACTCCCAGTGACAATACTGAAAGTTCATGTTGTGACCATTCAAACCTCTCCACCTTTACATCCACCATACTGCTCACACAATCAACAGTGGTTTTATTTACTCTAGATATTTAGCTAACACTATGGAGGAAGATGAAGAGGAAAGCAAGTACGAGATCTTTCCCTGGGCTCTGGGTAAGGGCTGGAGGAAGCAGTTCCCAGGGTTCCTGAGACAGAGGGACTTGTTGTGGGCACGGATAGAATACAGGGCTGCTGTGAGTCGCCGCTGTTGTGAGGAGGTATTACAGCCTGTCCCTTCAACATGTTGATGGAATATTGCTTTTACCATACTCTTCCATGTAAAGTAGCTCTTAAACAGATATGATTGTATATCTCTGTACATACTTATTGTGTGCATGTACAGGTGATGGCCATTGTGCCCTCACACTTTGTGTGGCAGCGAGAGCGGGCAGAGCATCACAGTGGGGCCCAGCGGCAGTACCGAGACCGAGGAGAACCACAGATCCCTCGTGGACCCTCAGCATCACCTGTCACCTGCTTTTTGTGTGCCAGAGAGGGTCCTTGTATAAACATGGGCTTACCTTCTAGCTCCTCCCACTCCACCTCTTGTTCTTTGAGCTGTTGCTCCTCCTCTTCTTCCTCCCCACTGCCTTTTGCCCTCTGCCTCACCCTGGAGGTCAG